>OX336379.1:25624485-26224485 GCA_946902895.1 Fragum fragum | reverse complement strand
TCAAATCAAAGTGCTGAAAGCACTGATAGATCTTGCTGTTCAAAAATCAATATTTCTTTTAGAAATCAACCTCAAAAACAACTTGGGAAAGGAAAAGTATGAGCAGGAGGTGTAGACTAAGATCAGCCTGCACAAACGTGCAGTCTGATTTTAGTCTACACCTCCTGCCAAAACCGGAATATTCCGGGTTCAGCATGACAAGGGTTAAATTATAGCTTCTGGCAATAGTTTTGCAACAAGTGTCTAGACAATGTATAAACTTAAGAAAGTATTGCTATTAAACCTCGATTTAGGTGACTTCCTTTATCTTGTATCACTAAAACAGGGTCAAGTCATGTTGGCAAAATGGTCCTTCAAGTCTGTTAAAATATTTTTGTTCGCTTTGTTTATAACATCAGAAATGGTCATGAGTAGTTAATGAAATAATGGATCTTAGGGCTCAAACTTAGCACTAACAAACTAGCAAAATGCTAGTGGTAATTTGATATTACTGGTAGATTTTCTCTGTAATAGCATTTTTTGCCATTTGTATTACATGGACCTTAAGTTATTTATAAATGATATCTGGTTTTTGAGAACTTTTTGAAAAGTTTCAAATGACTGAAGGATGCATAAACCAGTTAGTCTTGAATATCCAATGAGTATGATTAAAAGGAAATATAAATAGTGAAACTTGAAACAAATAGGATGTTAATCAAATAGGAAGCATGCAAGTAGGGTTCAACATTTGCTAGTTTGAAATCTGTCCACTAGCAAAATATTGCCAGAAGTTTAAAAAAGATAATTCAAGCCCTGGATCTACTTCCGAGTTTTTCAGGTCTTGTTTTTGACTTGCTACCCTAATAACTTGTTACTCTGAAAATATCCTGTTTTGACTCTCAGAAATTCCAGAATGTCATTTTGACCCCAACCCCAATTTTCCCAGTAGAGTTTTCATTGACAAGCTTTTATGGAATTACCCTCTAGTAGGCACATTTTATTGATAATTAATTACCAAACAACATCATTTAGACTGGTCCAAATTGAAGGTGTCAAAAAGAGTTCTTGTTTGGGAATAGGTTTATTGAGTCTTGGATTAAAAACTAAGTCATTTGATCCAATCTCATAAAAGCTTTGTTGGCACTTTAGAGACCACATAATACTTTTTCTTTTCCTCAATATTCTAACGGTGTGAAAAATAATTTTGTTAAAATCTTGAACTAATTGGGTTACTTAATAGTTGAAAACTAAGATACAGTCTAATTTAACCCATTCCAACATAGTGACACTTTTTGATGCCTCTTAAAGGGAGATATCGATGTTTCTGAAACCTAGATAAGAAAAATTACCAAGTGCCGAAAATTAGACTCAAACGAACATTTAATACTTAAGTTAGGTCAGGTATTGTCTTGGTGGTTATCTAAAAGACATAAAGTGGCTTTTTCTGGTTATATCGGAAAGGTTAAGTGGAAATCCAGGTTATTTTTAGATATCACGGAATTCGGTTGCCGGCATCGAATGACCTCATTTGCATATGACCCAGTCAAATGAAGTTAACAAATTTACTAGCGAAACAGCCAACTTCCTAAATCATGTCACATGAAAGGACTGATCTTTACAGAACAGCTAGCGAACATTACTCCTGATGACGTAACGATGACGTTGGTTTGATGTAATTTGAACTAAATGCAAGGTTCTAACGGTTATTCGCGCCACGTGAATGACCTATAATCTTCGTAACTGTCTCGGATTAATCTAAAAATAGATTAATAGCCTACGTAGGCTATTAGGGAAATACCCTGCTTTTTTCTGATAAGCGACCTCATATTTTGGCAAAACTACTTTTCGGCATATTGTATTCAAATAGTTTATGAGAGGAAATAAAAATAGTTAAAATCTGTGACATGAAAAAAACATCGATACCTACCTTTAAAAAAAACAAAACAACATACAAACAACCAAAAAAAATTGGGAAATATGTAATAATGTATATTGAAGAATTTCCTTGTAACAGTTTACATAATGTTTTCTATCAAGAAAAGTGAAAAAAACCGAAATTCAATCAACTTCAAATTGTCATTTGCAACTCCTTTCAATTTAGACCAGTCTACTACTTTTCCATCTGGTAAAGGGTTAGGAAACAATATTGACTATTCGGATTCATGACTTGACCATAAGGTCATAGGTTAGAAAAACTTTATAGCAGCCACAATTTAAGTTCCCAGAGCACAGTGGACTCAGATGAGCTATTGTGATCCACCACAATCAAGCTGCCATGAGGTTGTCCATCAATCCGTCTGTCTGTTCACAATTACCAGTGATATGTGTAGGCTACATTTTTGCACCATTGTCCCCAGTTCTTCTTAGTTCCAAAGCCTTGTTAGTTATCCATCGATTTTGTAAGATGTAAAAGTTTTGATTGGTCTGATTTCATGTGTGAGTGCTTTACCAATCAAAGCAAAGCAATGTGTAGTGGTCACATATACAAATGATTAGCTAATAAGATGAATCTTCAACAGTGCAAACAGAAGCACTATGCATGCCTTTTATTTACTTTTGATGGTAGCCAAATATTTACAAAAAGTCATGCATTTCGACTTTAAAAACATACACAAAAATTAACCATTGTCATGCTGAACCCGGAAATTTCCAGTTTTAGCTGGAGATAAAGACAGAGATCAGACTGCACATAAGTGCAGTCTGATCTTAGTCTACACCTCCTGTCTGTATTTTGAAACAAGAGTTGTTTATTAAATTAATTTTCAAAAGAAGTATTGACAACTGAACAACAAGTACTACTAGTGCTTTCAGCCCTTTGATTTTTATACAATTCTGAAAAGAATTTTATACAGCATGACAAGAGTTCTCATCCACTTGCAAAGGCATTCAAGTTGTTGTCTTATTACTTAATTGTCACAGCATGAAATCAATCCTATCCGTAAGATACTAATGTAAATACTTAATTCATGCTGAACATACCAGAAAATGACCTTGAAGTCATTGTACTGCAAATGCAACACAAATAATATGAAGGATATAATGATAAATACAAATGTAAATGGTTTAGCTATGGAAATAATGAAAATATTAAAACTTTATGAATTAAAAGTTGATGAAAATTAAATATCTCCGTGTTATTGGATAGAAAATTAGATGATTTCTTCATTTTTCACAATGTTTTCTTTACCCTTTTCTGTTTAAAATATTTTTAGACCTGTCCAAATTCAAAGGTTTTGCAGATGAAAATTTAGAGCGGATTTAATTTGAAAAATAACCATTCAGTAGGGTAGAAAATATTGTGGTAAAAGAAGAAATTACTTCTTTTCCCACACTGTTTTCTCAAAATAAATCACAAGGACGTAAAAACCATTTATTGTACAGGAGAGGGTTAAAATTTATTCTTGAGAGGCGTAAAAAGGCATGACTGTGTGGGAATAGGTTAAAATATTCTTATAAATTATGCTAGAACGCTATCTTTTGGGACAAAATTAAGGCAGTACAATTATAACTGCATTACTGGCGCCAGGGGACACCAAAATTGCACTATGTAGGTGAAATTTGGGGATTCCTCAAATGCATGCTGAATGCATCAAGAACATCTGGAGTGTGTTAAATCTACTCTTCTATTTAGATCATGCACTTTTTTTAACATTCTTGAGTTCATGACAGACAATTATGTAGGTTAACTATCTATCAAACAATCTTAACCCTTGGCATGCTGTATAAATTACCATTCTGTATTGCTGTCAAATCAAAGGGCTGAAAGCACTGATAGAACTTGTTGTTCAAAAATCAATATTTTTTTAGAAATCAACTTCATAAGTAACTCTGACAGGAAAGGTACAAGCTGGAGGTATAGACTAAGATCAGCCTGAACATAAGTGCAGTCTGATCTTAGTCTACACCTCCTGCAAAAACCTTATCTTCAATCACCGGGTGTCATGGGTTCGATGCCCGTTTGCTTAACATATTCTTTCTTATATTTGTCTCTCACCAATGGGTGGATAATCGTAAATCTAAGTGGGATAGCAGCTGGAGGCTAGGAAAGGATGTAGTGGTAGTACTGGTGTGAGAAATACATTAATCCATTGTTAGGTGCTCCAGCTGCCGCAATATGACTGAAATATTGTTAAAAGCGGTATTAAACTCCATTTAATCAATCCATTCATTAGTGAACTAACGCTGTAATTTCACTTCCAGCAGGGTGAATACAACTTTCTTGGTAGAAAACATTGTGGAAAACGAAGGAAATGCTTGTTTGTGAAAAATGAAGAAATTCCTTGTTAAGAAATTTCTTCATTTTCCTTCTTGAATAGCGTCCAAAAGTGTCATTGTGTGGAATGAGTTAAGAAAAATAAAGCAAAGACAGAGCCTACTAAATGAGCCTATTAAGCATTCTGATTGTGTGGCTATTCACTTGAGTATAAGGAATTTCAATTATATAATTTCGATTGTTGGGGGGGGGGCTTCCCTGGTTTCATCAAAACTTGGCTAAATTAACTGCCACTACCACTCCAGTACTAGTCTTAGGTCTTGAATGTCTTGCCTAAGATATACTTACATCATATGTGGCACAGCTGGAATTCAAACCAACAGTTAAAGGTCCCGGGTTCAATCTCTGACGGCGGCACTCACCCTTTCCGACTATTTGTCTCTCACCAATGGGTAGATAATCGTAGACCTATGTGGGATAGCAGCTGGAGGCTAGGAAAGGATGTAATGGTAGTACTGGTGTGAGAAATACCAGGATTCAATTGTTAGGTGCTCCAGCCTCCGCGATATAACTGAAAGATTATTAACCCATTCCCACTCAATACCTCCTTTTTACACCCCTCAACGAAAAAGCTTTGGAAAACATTGTGGAAAATGAAGAAATTGCTTGGATCAAGCAATTTCTTCATTATCCACAATGTTTTCTATCCAAAAAGACGAAAGAATTTAAAATTCCATCTACTTGAAATTGTCGTCTGCAGCTCCTTTCAATTTGGACCGGTCTAAAATTCCACTGTGTTGGAATTTAAGAACAGACAACATAGTTTTAGACTGGTCCAAATTAAAAGAAGTTGTAGACAATATTTCAATTTGTACTTATAGTTGGGGAAAAAGTGCTTAATAGAGTAGAAACTTTTTGTAACAAGCAGTTTCTCCTTTGCCCACAGTTTTTCATGGTCGTATTTCTTCAGAATGTGCCATTGTATGGTAATGGGTTAATCACCATGTCCTATCATATATGTATGGAATGTGAGGCACAAACCTGAAAATTAGTACTCTACCATTTATAACTTGATAACTAGCTACTTGAGCAAAATGTTTTTTACCCATTACCACACAATGTCCCCTGGATTTCGACTAGTCAAGGAAAAATAATTATTGTAACCATTTTGAGAAAAGGGGAAATCCTTTTCTCTTTACTGAAATGTTTACTACCCTATTACGATCTTATTTTTCATTTAACCCATTCCAACACAGTGATTCTTTTAAGACACCTTTTGAAAACATGGTGGAAAATGAAGAAATTGCTTGTTACGAGCAATTTCTTCATTATCCACAATGTTTTCTGAACAAAAAAACGAAGATTTTTAAGATTTCATCAACTTAAACTTGTCATCTGCAACTTCTTGGGATTAGGACTGGTCTAAAATATTCTTGTGTGGGAAAGCTTGCTTTATTGTCTTCAAGTTCTATCAGTATGATCAATCAAGATTTTGATGTTTGGAAATGGTTAACTATTTATTGCCATTTCATTGAAAAATTTGTATGACTAAAAATATTTTTCTTAACCAGTTCCCTTACAATGACGCTTTTTGACACTCCTCAAGAAAAAACAACAAAGGGAGAAAACATTTTGGAAAATGAAGAAATTGCTTGCAACAAGCAATTTCTTCATTTTCAATGATGTTTTCTACCCAGAAAAATGAACAAATCTAAAATTTTATAAATTTTGAATTGTCGTCCGAACTTCTTTAAATTTGGAACAGTCTAAAATTTTGTGGTATGGTAATGGAAACTAATACTACACTTATTCACCAAATGTTTGAAAGCATACAAAAGATGTAATGAAAGAGCTATAAAATTTGAAATAAAACAGTGCAATTGGGTTTTGTGATTTTGTATTGAAATGTGTGCAAGACATTTTTGTACAGATAAAAGATAAAACAAACATCATATGCGTCATCTTTTCACAAAATTAGATGAACTCGAGACATTTGTGAGATTTTGATGCACAAGAAAAAAAGGTCCTTTCAAATGGGTTTTAACGCATTCCCACACTGTGACAATTTTTGATGCCCTACAATGTTTTCCAGATTGATCTTCTTTAGAGGCCTCCGTGATGCTCTGCGTGATACAGATGTATTTGACAGTAGAGTTCGAGGCCAAAGCTTTAGTTGTCGATTAAATAGCTGGGCTCTATGTATTTTCAATGGAAAGGCATTTTAGAGCCAAAGTCAAATACTGGTCCTAACAAGAAGTATATAGATAAGTGAACTTATGTCATGTTACAAAGGCCACAGCCCCAGTGCAGCAGTAGCATATAGGACTCCTAGTCATGGTGTCCAAGATTCGATCCTAGGTCAAGGCCAATATCCGCCAATAAGTTAATAATCATAAACCTAAGTGGGATAGCAGCTGGAGGCTGGAAAAGGATGTAGTGGTAGTACTGTTGTGAAAAATACCAGGAATCCATTATTAGGTGCTCCAGTGCCCGCAATGTGACTGAAATACTGTTTAATGTGGCACTAAACCCCATTTAATCAATCAATTATTTGTAAGACTGCTCAAAGTGGCAGTTTATCCCAACAACTGAACAGACTGTTATATTCAACAATAATATACAGAACACAACTATAGGGAATTCATTTACAAGGCCTTGGCTAGAAAGATGTATAGATAGATTATTTCATTGATCCAGTGAAATCTAGTGTTATTCCATTATGTCTATCACTACACCACACCTTGAATATTGAACTGATTCCAAGAGAATGTGATAAATTCATCACTCAAATTGTTGGTTATTGGAATGATCATATTCCCAGTGTATACCGTTGTTTGATTGTTATATATGTTCATGATTAAACTTTAACCCATTCCAAAACGACAAAATTTTGGACTGGTTTAAATTGAAAGAAGCTTGCAGACGTAATTTCAAAGTGTGTGTAACTTGACCAAATATGGTAGAAAACATTATTGAAAAGGAGCAATGGCTTGTTGCAATCCATTTCTTCTTTCCCCTTAACGTTTTTCATAGTATTATTTTACAGGGGCATCAAAAGGCATTATTGAGTTGTCAATTCATTAAAGGACAACAAAATTTTAGACTGGTCCAAAATGAAGGATGTTGCAGACAACAATTTCAAGTTGATGCTAAGATTTAACCCTTGTCATGCTGTATAAATTACCTTTCTGAAATGCTCCCAAATCAAAGGGCTGAAAACACTGATAGAACTTGTTGTTCAAAAATCAATATTTCTTTAAGAAATCAACTTGATAAACAACTCTGGCAGGAAAATTACAAGCAGGAGGTGTAGACTAAGATTAGCCTGCACATAAGTGCAGTCTGATCTTTGTCTACACCTCCTGCCAAAACCGGAATATTCCGGGTTCAGCATGACAAGGGTTAAAAATCAGTGACTTCTGGGGCAGAAAACTGCTACCAGTAATGGTTTCATTTCCCAAAATGTTTTCACAAGGGACATAGAAATGTAGGATTGTGGGTTGAATTAACCCATTCCCACACAATAAAATATGGACCAGTCCAAATTCAAAGAAGTTGCAGAAGACAATTTTAAGTTAATGAAATCTTTAATTTTTCGTCTTTTTGGGTGGAAAACATTGTGGATAATGAAGAAATTGCTTGTTACAAGCCATTTCTTCATTTTCCACAATGTTTTTCAAAGTTCTATATTGAGAGGGGGTTTAAAAGTGTCACTGTGTGGGAATGGGTTAAGGAAATACTTCTCAAGTAACTGTATGAAGAATTTAGTCTGGGCAGAGTTTCTTTAAGAAGACAAAGAAAACCTTGATGGTTCTAACAGTTGCAGCCATAGCGCAGTTATTGGCGTGTCCAGCTCTCAATCAGGAGGTTTAGGGTTCAATCCCGAGTGACGGCAAATATCCTTTCCGACATTTGTCTCCCACCAATGGGTGGATACTCGTCGACTCTGAAAGGATTTAGCTGTGGTACTGGTGTGAGAAATACCAGGAATCCATGGTTTGGTGCTCCAACCATTGTGGTATGACTGAAATACTGATAAAAGTGGCATTGAATCCCATTCTTACAAATCTAATTGGCTAATCTGCAAACATTCTTTATCTCTATGTAAAATCGGGGATTTCAAAATTATATAGGTGTGGTTAGATCTAAAAAAGTGATAATTGTGAGTACTTTAGAAGAGGACAAAATAGAAATGCTAGATACAAAATTTGAAAGATCCAGGCCTTATGGTTTTGAGGGAGATTATCAAGTCCACTTTTTGTTGCTCGTCCAGAAAAAAAAGCTCTGGAAAATGTCAGAGGAAAATGAAGATTTGCTTATTACTATCAATTTCATTTGACAATGTTTTCTAACCATATTGACAATACTTCTTTAGATTTCATAAACTGAAAATTGTCATCTGAAACTTTGGATCAGTGTACAATTTTGTCTTTTGGTAATGGATTGATATGTGTAACATAAAGCTTCAAACAACATATGACTAATTTCCATATAATAAAACTAAAAATTTGAAAGATGTCTATCCCTGATGGTTTTGGAGGGTTAGATCTTAAAGATTTCTGAATCTCTTTTGTAAGAGAATAGGACTACCAATTAAGGGCTTGTTTTCATAAGAGGGTATTTATTCTAATAATTTAGTAAGAAAATTCATATGGATAATGATGCAAAGAACAATTTGAAATTTAGATTTCAGTGAGATTTTCTATTCCTCTCTCTCCCCACCTCCCCCTCGCAAAAATGCAAAAAATGAAAAGAAAAAAAATGAAAATAAAGAAAAAAATATGATATGATATGAGTTAGTAAGAAAATTCATATGGTGAAGCTGCAAGGAACAATTTGAAATTTAGTTTTTGCTGTGAGATTTTCTATTACACTCTCTACCCCACCTCTCCCCTCCCCCCATCACAAAAATGCAAAAAGGAAACACACACGCACAAAAGAAAAAGAAATGAAAATAAATATACAACTCAAATGACACCGAATTAAGATTCTCTAAACCATACATATTTATATCAGAAATTAAATTTGAAGAAAACAATTTTACTGGTAGGATATCTTTATGTTTTTCAGTCGAAATCAGCTTACCATCATCCCATCATTCATCAGCCAACTACAGACACTAGAAGTCCTCATTGCTGGTCATAACAGACTTGTCTCCCTTCCTGAGGAAATTGGAGTGCTAGATAAACTAATGGAACTGGTAAGTTTTAACCCTTGTCATGCTGTATAAATTACCTTACTGAATTGCTGTCAAATCAAAGGGCTGAAAGCACTGATAGAACTTATTCTTCAAAAAATCAATATTTTTTTTAGAAATCAACTTCATACACAACTCTGGCATGAAAAGTACAAGCAGGAGGTATAGACTAAGATCAGCCTGCACATAAGTGCAGTCTGATCTTAGTCTACACCTCCTGCCAAAACCGGAATATCCCGGGTTCAGCATGACAAGGGTTAAAGTTGTTTAAAGTTGAAGGGATATAAATACTGAAAGAGAACAAGTTAAAAACACAGGTGGAGTTTTGCTATTTACCCATTATTGAATTGCAAAACTTCAGACTTGTCTAAATTCAAAGAAGTTACAGAACACAATTCAGATTAGGCAGTGGCCTACTGACCTTTTTTGGAAGCAAAGGGACAATATGCTCATAGTCTGGAAAAAGTGGGGACAATTTACAAAATTGATGGATCACACAAACAATCAATCTACTAGGGCTTTGGAACTAAGAGGACTGTGTCCCCATGATCTTAACCCTTTCCTGTTTTCAAAATCTTAGATTGGTCCAAATTGAAAGAATTTGCAGACGACAAAAAAAATTGGCTGCAATTTGAAAAGAAACCATCCTATGTGGTAGAGAATATTGTGGAAAAAGGAGAAATTGCTTGTAATAAGCAATTTCTCCTTTTTCCGCAATATTTTCTCAAGTACAAAAACACAGCAACGTAAAATCCCGGGTTTAAACAGGAAAGGGTTATACTACTGGGGACAAGCACAATTTTTGGGAGACAATGGCACAAAAACACAGCCTTTGCAAACCACTGAGTAGTTTAAATAAAAAAAATAGAGCCATATAAAGAAAAAAATAAGGGTATTGTTCAGAAGCACCTCTCTTTGTAACATGGTGTACCTGATCAAGTATGACGTTTGAATGTGTTAATATAGTTTAGAGGGTATGTGAGTGGTTGTTTCGTATCAAGGTTTGACACAAACTGAATTTTGGCAAAGGCCCGTAGGACCTGTTGATTCCAATTCTTAACCCTTGTCTTGCTGGAAAAAATCATTGTTTGGAATCTCTTTAAAATCAAAGGGCAGATGGAACTGTAGGTCTGGTTGTTAGGGTCAATATTCAGCGTTCAATCTAGCTTTGTATGACAGGGGGCCCATTGGGCCCATGGCCCTTGGTCAAAGGGGTCATGCAATACAAATATATAGACAAACTATTGAATTACAAGGTTTTACATGTAACAAACCATAACAATTTGATAATAAATATATTGTTTTGAACAAAATAAATCTACTAGAAAAAGTGAAGACATTATTTCAATGACTTCATTCAGAGAAGTCTTATTGAATGTGTGATGGAAGTGTGCCATTTGGGCCCAGCCTTCATTTTGAAGGGGGTCATTTTGGATTTTAGAGGGCCATTTTAGTCATGGCCCCCCTCTAGATTGAACACTGAATATTCAGTTCAGAAATTAATCTTATGGATAAATCTGACTTAAAGAGGACACACAAGTGGTGAACACTAAGATCAGACTGCAAAAATGTGCAGGCTGATCTTTGTCTATGCCTCCTGCCAAAGCAGGAATATTCCGGGATCAGCATGACAAGGGTTATGGGTCCACCTCTATGAATGGAGGTCCGCAAAATATATAGGTCATTTTATGCAATATAGAAATATCTGTATTATGAAGTCAACAATAGAATAATATATATGATTGAAAGCCAAATATGGGTTAGAAAACAGTGTGGGTAAAGAGGAAATTGCTTGTTACAAGCAATTTCTTCTTTTCCCATGCTGTTTTCCCTGTTCAAATGTCTATGTTTGATGAAAACTAGTGATTGACTTGGTAAGGGCAAAAAAGGGGGGTTGTATGGATTAAAAAAAAACAATAACAAAAAACATAATAGACAAAAAAAAAGCAATACAGGCCCAAAGGAGTCAAAGCTTAGGAATTTTGCCAGTCCTTCCTTTATATCACAGGTCTAAGGCTGGAGGACTAGTATTGGTGTTGACCCCTCTGCAAGAGGTTAGATATTTCAAAACCTATTTGATTTTCAGTGCTCATGAAACAAAAGCTTCAACGGCCTGTATTTGGAAAAGAGGAAAACATTTAATTTGTCACTTTGTCGATCACCAATGGGTGGATAAACTTTAACCTAAGTGGGATAGCAGCTGGAGGCTAGGAAAGGATGTAGTGGTAGTACTGGTGTGAGAAATACCAGGAATCCATTGCTAGGTGCTCCAGCCTCAGCGATATGACTTAAAAGTGGCATAAAACCCAATTCAATCAATCAATCAATTTAATTTGTCACTATTTGTTATGTCCTTTTTAATGCAAAAATAATCCTAAGGTCATGCTCAAACATTTAATTCTTTGAATGTTATGAATTACTTTTTTGTCTTAACCCTTGTCATGCTGAATAAAATCTTTATTGAAAATCATGAAAATCAAAGGACTGAAAGTACTGTGGCTGTGGGTCAATATTTCTTTTGACATTTGATTTTATAAACAATTCTTGCTTGAAAGGGGCAAACAGGTGGCCTATATAAAGATCAGATTTCACATTATGTGCATTCTGATCTTTGTATTTACTTCCTGCCAAAACAGGAATATTCCACATGACAAGGGTTAAAATAGCCCAACTGGATACATTTGTTTCATAATAAATAATAATGAAATATTTTCCAGGATGTTAGTTGCAATGAAATCTCACACCTGCCTATCCAAATTGGCGATCTCAAGTCATTGAAGTCATTAAATGTACGAAGAAATCTATTAGAAATCCTTCCTGTTGGTAGGTATATAACTAACCTATTGCCAGACGGCAAAATTTTGGATTGGTCTAAATTGAAAAGAGTTGCAGATGACATTTTAAAGCTTATAAAACTCTAGAAAAAAAATTGTATGCAACCTAGAGGCCACATTTTTGTGCTAAAATGCCTTGATATGTGATCTGAATGTTTATCTTCATTATATCTGGCACCACCGTCATAACGCAGTTGGTAGCGCCGGACTGTCAATCGAGAGGTCCCGGGTTCGATCCCCGACAGCTGCACTCACCCTTTCCGACCATTTGTCTTTCACCAATGGGTCAATAATTGTAGACCTATGTTGGATAGCAGCTGGAGGCTAGGAAAGGATGTAATGGTAGTACTGGTGTGAGAAATACCAGGATTCAATTGTTAGATGCTCCAGCCACTGGGATATAACTGAAAGATTGTTGAAAGCGCCTAAAACCCCATTCAAACAATCAAATCATTATATCTGGCACAGGTTTCATATTGGTCACAGTTTTTATTGTGCTTGTCCGGAGCATTTCTCCTACAATTATGGATGAGTAGATGTTCCATTTGAAAGAATGTTTTGAATAGCTTCAAGTTCAAGGTCAAAGCTCAAGGTCAAACACTAAAATTGTGCTTGTCCGGAGCATGATGCTCACAAAACTTTGCGGGCTCGGAAGCAGTTGTCCTGGGACAACCATCTAGTGATTGATAATTGGTCAATTGGCATTCTAGACTTAGTTCTGTGTATGTTGATGCATTGGCTGATCTTTGTCTATGCTGCCTTTGAGTGCTGCAGTTATTGTAATGAGCGATATAAACTGAAGAAAAGCCTTTAAAGTCTGAAAGGTCAAGTTATTAGTTTGTTACTGGATATTAGAAGAAATGAAAAAAAAAGCATTATCTTGTCACAAGCAATTTCTTCTTTTTCCACGTTTTCTCCATCATAAAATGGCAGGGACGTAAAAACCAGGGATTAACCAGGAAAGGGTTAATCCATTCCCACAAAACTTTGTATACCTTTGTCATTTTTTCACTCTTGTCTGCTCATATTTTCCACATGCAGTCATAAGGGTTGCCATTGACTCTATGAACATGTGCACTGAAAATTTAACCCAGTTCAAAATAGCACCCTAAAGTTGACAAGCAACCTCTAGGGCGAGCTATATTGTCCACAGACAGCTCTTGTTGTGCCCTGACCTTGCTTCTTGCTTTTTAAAGATGTTTACCCCTGTCATGCTGAGCTTGAAAATTTCCCTTGCTTATAAGATTTATTTTGCAAAACATATAATCACCCACAATAAGTACATTAACCAACACTGTGGTGCTTTTGGACACCCCTCAAGAAAAACAATTGGGAAAACATTGTATAGAATAAAGAAATTCATTTTTTACAATATTTTACAGCCCAAATTTGAAAAAAAATCTTAAATTTCACAAACTTTAAATTGTCGTCTGCAACTCCTTTCAATTTGGACCAGTTTAAATTTTTACCGTCTGGTGATAGGTTAAATGCTTTCAACCATTTTATTGTATGGCAATTCTGTATGAGATTTAATGTCCATTCAGCATGACTAGGGGTGATATTGATTTGAATGGCAACTACTGCTAGAGAATGTATTGATCATCCACATATTTCTCCTGATATTTACATTTGTATTCACTTTATATTGGACAATCAAAGTTAACCTCTTTCCACACAATTCCACTTTTTCATCCCCTTCTAGAGAAAAAGCCTAGGAAAATATTGTGGACAATGAGGAAATGGATTGTATCAAACTGAAGTTTTGTTACTTCCTTAACTAGACTAGTAATCCTAAAAACACCAAGATTTCGTTAATTTAGGGTCATGGTCACAACCAGGGGTCAGTTCACCAAAATTTCATAAAAGGGTTGTGTCCCCTCCCTTACTCCTATGGATTGATTTTGATCTAGGTTCTCAGGACTGTTCAGTATTTAATTCTATACAAACAAATTTCCTTTCTAATATAATTGAGTATAAATTTCAAAAGTTTGGCAATTTTTGGTTCTCTGTAGAATTCTTTTTTTTAACCAGCCTTATGTGATAAATTTTTGGCATCATTTTATCTCGAATAGGGGGGACTATTCCAGTCACCTAGGTGTCGGTATCGGAGTAATGGTTTGGTTAAACCTTACATGGAAGTGTCATATCTCAGTTTGTACTAATGCTATAACTGTAACTTTGCACTTGTTATAGTGACAGTATTATCATCCTCTAGTTTCATTACTCGTGACATTCATTTTAGTGGAACTTTCTTTAATTCTTGGTTAAACCTTATGTGTAACTGTTATATGTTTTTCATAACTCTCATTCTACTAATGCTAAAGCTTTGAAACTTTTCACTTCCTTTTGTTACCATCATATCATCTTCTAGGCAAAGGTTCATTACAATCACAATTATTATAGTGGAGTTTTAACCCTTTTTGCACTTAGAAATTCTTGGTTAAACCTTGCATGCAACCATCATAAATCTTAATAACTATCTTTCTACCAATGCTATCACTTTGAAACTTTGTACATGTTTTTAATGACAATAAAATCAGCCTCTAGACACAGTTTAATTACTCTGACATTCATTTTAGTGGAATTTTAAACCTTTTTTGACCTAGAAACTCTTGGAATATTGTGGGCTCAGCATGACAAGGTTTTAATAGTACAGGGTTCCAAGGTAACCGGAATCATGCAAATAGTCACAAATTTTTCGAAACTCAATCCTAGTCATGAAAAGTCTCTTGATAACTCTAAACAAGCGATTTCTCCCTTTCCCCACAATGTTTTCTAACCTATTTTCGGCTTCTTTATTCAGTTTTAGTGCAGTTTGAAATGCATTCAGTAACTTCTTTCAATTAAAACCAGTCTAAAACTTTGTTGTCTTGTAATGGGTTAAAATGTTTAAAAACTATAGCATTAGTCAACACTCTTGAATGGAAAATGCGAGGGCTTTCATATTTCATGTTTGTAATCTTTGTTTTAGAGCTTTTCTGTTGATACTAAATTAAAGTTCATCTGCCAAGGTCAAGAACATTTTTCATGGTCATTTTTTTGCAAGATAAAAAATAGTATTGACCACAACTTTTGATTGATAAATGATAATTTACATGTGTATTTCTTTTGATTTCTCTGTTCATACCAAGGTCAAGATTGTCTCTCATGGATATTTTCAATTACCAAGGTCACATTTCGGTAACATGCCTTCCTGAGGGGCTTTACTATTTTACAAATATTGCTTACTTTGCAGAAATCAGCAAATTAAACCTGCGCAAACTTGACATATCTGGGAACAGAATCTCCAAGATTCCTACTGTATTTCGAAGAATAGAGACTTTGGAGGAAATTGTGTTACATGATAACCCTTTAACAATGCCTCCAGCTCATGTAAGTTAAATATTTGACAAAACATGCAAAATAGGACCTCCTGACAACTGTGTGAAATAAATATGTGTCCTCTTGAGACATCTGGAACAATAAAGCCATTGCCACACAAAAAAATTTTATACTGGTCCAAATCGAAAGAAGTTGCAGACAACAATTCTTAGTTGATTGAATTTCAAAAATCTTTGTATTTTAGGGTAGAAAATAACGTAGAAAATGAAGAAATGCTTGTTACAAGCAATTTCTTCATTTTCTAACATATTTTCCCAAGCCTTTGTCTAGAAGTGCATAAAAAAGCAGGGTCCTGTTAACCCATTCCCACACTGAAATTTTAGACTGGTCAAAATTGAAAGAAGTTACAGACAACAATTTCAAATTGTTGATTTTTTTAAAATCTTTGTCTCTTTGGTAGAAAACAATGTGGAAAATGCAGGAAATTGTTTGTAACAAGCAATTTCTGCCTTTTCCACATTGTTTTCTAGAACTATTTTAGAAGGAGTAATGATTTGGAATGGGTGAAAAGTGTGTGAAATACAGACACCGAGCAGCCTGGATAGCCACTCGGGTCATTTATGATATTTGCTATCATGTAAAGAAGCTTTGTGTCAGTATCCGTCTGTAGTGTACCTGATTCAGACTCTGATCAGACTGTTAGGATGCACTTGCTGATCTGAGTTCTTACATTAGGCGCATTAATTTTGTAATGGTTTGAAATGTCACTACCAAGCTGACATAAAAAAAAAGACATCGGAACAAAGAGAGAATCTTTAGAATAAATATATAGTCAAATAAAATGACCGTTCTAGGTTCAGAGAATCTACCTACAGCAAAATATTTAGAACCTAGTAGGTACCCACAGTATGAACAAGGTCGATTATTTCGGCACTTAGAAGGTCCTTTTTGCCTGCTGGGTCATGTTTTCTTGTACAATCACTGGTTTATAAGACTTATAGATTCTGTGCTGCCCCCCCCTTCCATTCCTTAAATGGTAATAAGAATGACTGTTGAGGACATCTAAATACTTTTGCTAAAGAAATTTATTAAAAAGAGATTGATTGAGAATGTGCACTGTTTTCTCAAAAGTTGAGCATATAGTCTAGTAGAACTATACCTCCAGAAAAGCTGACTGTAGTTAAAAGTTCTGACAGGTAAGCCTACACAGTTTTGGCAGCCTGACCAGAGTTGACTCTTTCCCCACTTCAGATTGTCTATTTTTATGCTTCTGGACTATTCAATACCATATCAGTAGAATAATTATACAATTTCTCTGTACATGCTATAACTGACTTTATATTGTTCATTGGAAATGTATTTTGACACTGGTTGTACAAAGACTATGTAAATATGTTATTGTGATTGAAAAGGCTGGAGTCCGATTTTCAATAAAAAGCATTTGAATTGAATTGAATTGACTTCAATTGTCAGTCGGGCATCATCTGTCAAAATCTTGTGCGCACTCTGAGGCTCCATTTTTTATCTCAAATGTCATGATTTTGGTAAGAATATTTGTCTCCTCGAAATCTGGATCAAGTTTAATATTGGGTCACATTGGGTTAAAAACTAGGTAACTTTTTCAAGTCTAAGAAAAACCTTGTGTGCACTCTAAGTCACTTTTTGGGATCAAATGGTGTGATGTGTGTTCAAAATATCTGTCTCCATCAAATCTCGATCAAGTTCCATATTGGGTCACATAGGGGCAGTGCTCTCAATATGCAGACGTCGACTTATATTACGTCCAACCCCCTACCCCCCCCCCAAAATAGAAAAAATTTACATCCCAGATTGGAAAAACACATCCTGAATTAAACACTTGAAGGTTTACTGAAGTCAGAAGATAAAGAGTAATATAAACAAAAGAATGTATACTCTCAACCAAAGTCAGTAAAATACCCCGGGTAAAATTGAATCCAAAAGCAGTTTAAATATCTCCAAGACAACCGTAAAAATGTACAATTTACATAGGGCATACTTGATTATAACTGGTTCTCTAACCAAGCCATCACTGGATCTTTGAAGTAATTTGATAACATGCCACCCAAAAATTTGGCTTGTGGATATTGGACTAGACTTTTTCAAAAATCGGCGCAGGGTTGAATTTTTGTAAACTATGCTTGGGCTGGTATTCATTTGCCTGATGTTAAGTCCCGTCTTTATGGCGTATACAGAATAGAGCGTCAAAGATTCACAGCTCTCAGCTCTTTTGCATTTATATATGTTTATGACAAAAGGAATTCTATTTTGTTTGGTATTTGTTATTTAGTTAATTCAGGCTTCTGGATGATTGGACTGAAACAGGCACTCAAGGGCCCCTAATTCTATAACCCATTCCCACACAATGATATTTGTTGATGTCCCTTAGATAAAGGCTATGGAAAACATTGTGGAAATTAAGAAATTGAGAGAGTTGAAAAATTTAAATAGTCCAAAATTTTGCCATGTGGTATTCGGTTAACCCATTCCCACACAGTGACGTTTTTGAACGCCCCTCAAGAAAAACAATTAGGAAAACATTGTGGAAAATGAAAAAAATTGCTTGTGACAAACAATTTCTTCATTTTCCACAATGTTTTCTACCAAGAAAGTTGAAAAAACTAAAATTTCATTAACTTTAAGTTGTTGTCTGCAACTCCTTTGAATTTGGACCAGTCTAAAATTTTGCCGACTGGTAATGGGTTAAAGCATCAAAATGGAGATATGTGTGGTAAATGAGTAAAGAGATTAAACAGGGATTCTTGTGCCTCCAGCATTTTATATAGCTGGTAATCATCAGAATTGTCTCATTCATTAGATTCATATGGTTTCACTTAATGAAATAATGATCCAAAGAGTTAATACCCCCTTGCGTAAAGAACAGTGTTCAAAACTTTGCACTACAGCTTCTTTATATATCAACGATAATTTACAGGTATGCACTAAAGGTAAACAACATATCATGAAATATCTTCAAATTGTGGCCAACAGAGAAGCAAAACAACTTGGTATACTGAATGAAGCAGAAATGAAACGGTTTCGAAAGTCCCTTCCTCCTCAACAGTCAGTGTAAGTTATAGTTGGTTTTACTTTAACCTGTTCCCATACAATGACACCTTTGAACAACCCAACAAGAAAAACAAACGGGAAAATATTGTATTACATGAAGAAATTGCTTTTCTTCATTTTACACGTTTTCTACTCAGAAAGTTGAGAAAATCTAAAATTTCAAAAACTTTATGCAACTCCTTTCTTTTGGGACCAGTCTAAAATTTTGTCGTCTGGTAACAGGTTAATCAGCTTTCAGATTACATATAGAGGATCATTGTTTGATTCAGTATAAGATAGTTTTGTCTTTCTTTTCAAAAAATTCCAACTGATTATAACCCAACTTATGAAGTCCCTTTATCACACAATCCCTTGTATTTTGGCCTTTCAAAAAATTTTTTAAAACATTAGTGACAAACAAAGAAATGCTTGTATTAAGCAATGTCTTCATTTCCCATAATGTTTTCTTAAGCAGAAAACAAAGATATCATAAATTTCACTTACTTAAAAGTGTTGTCTGCAACTTCATTGAATTTGGACCTTTCTCAAACTTTGTTGTCTGGTAATTGTAAATTTAACTCCTTGTGAGATTATCAAGATATCTTTCATCCAAGTCTTTACTCCACAGATCGTCAGAAGAATTTCGTAATCTCGTGGAATCACCAGATAAATGGAAACGACACACGGTGTTGAGCAGTGACTCTGGTTACAGCACGACAGATAGTATAGACAAAATAAGCTGGTCTCCACAGGAGGTCAGTCTGGTACTAGTTTCTATAATGGGAAATATTTCAATGCTTTTCAAACCATTTCATGTAAAACGCCCCTAGTATTGAAGAAAATATTGTTGAAAAAAAGGAATAATCTATCACAAGTAATTTCTTCTTTTCCAGGAATGAATTTTTCCCCAGTTTGAACACTTATTTTTGGCTATTTTAGGGAGGAAATTTTAAAAATGCTATAGTTTTTGCATTGTTTTCAGCACAAAACAATTGTAACTGCCTATATATTTAAAGGCGATTAGAACTGTTTTGCACTGACCCATTGATATGTCTTATTTGGCTTGAAGTCATACCCTCAAGGTTATCAGTTTAACCCTTGTCATGCTAAATAAATTACCTTACTGAATTTCTGTCAAATCAAAGGGCTGAAAGCACTGATAGATCTTGTTCAAAAAATAATATTTCTTTAAGAAATCAACTTCAGAAAATTTTGATAGGAAAAGTACAAACAGGAGGTGTAGACCAAGATCAGCCTGCACATAAGTGCAGTCTGATCTTAGTCTACACCTCCTGCCCAAACCGGAATATTCCGGGTTCAGCATGACAAGGGTTAATATCAAGTGACTCATAGCTCAGTTTCTAAAACCACTTTCAGCTTAGATGAGTCTAGAAATACAACTCCCAATTTCCAGATAACAAAACATTAGAGTGGTCTAATTAAAAGAATTTGCAGGAGACATTTCAAATTTCATTTTAAGTTGGGAAATAAGTGTCAAATAGGATAGAAAATACTGTGAGAAAAGTAGATTTTCCTTTTTTCTAGCAATTTTCAATTGCCACAATTTCTTAAGCTTGTTTCTGTATGTTTATTCAGAAATTTGAATGCCTTTTAATGGGAAACTGTAATTAACCCATTACAACTCAAACCCTCCTTTTTACCCCCCTCAAGAAAAAAGCTTATGAAAACATTGTGAAAAATGAAGAAATTGCTTTTATTTAGCAATTTCTTCATTATCCACAATGTTTTCTATCCAAAATGACGAAAAATTTGAAATTATATCAACTTGAAATTGTCATCTGCAGCTTTTTTCAGTTTGGACCAGTCTAAAATTTTGCTGTGTGGGAATGGGTTAATCTGATCCCTTGACCTAAATCAGAAAATTTTAAGTTGTAAGAAGGATATCTTCACCTAATTAACCCATTCCCACTCAATGACCCTTTTAAAAGCCCCTCAATATGAAAGCATTTGAAAAAATTGGGGAAAATGAAGAAATTGCTTGTTACAGGTAATTTCTTCATTATCCAAAATGTTTTCTTCTCCATTAGGCAAAGGTTTTGAAGATTTCATCAACTTCAAATTGTAATCTACATTTTCTTCAAATTCAGACTGGTCTAAAATTTTATCATCTGGGAATGAGTTAAAGAAATTTTAAATTGTCAGAATGGAGGTATTGTTGAAAAAAATGTACATATTTTTTTTTTCAATTTCTACATGTTTGCAGTGTAGCATAATTGAATTTTCTTTGTGTATTTGAATTCTTTACTCAATACTTGAAAGTCATCTTGTTACAAGATCTTGTCATAGACCATGATAAACAGAAAGAAGCAAATTCATCTGTAAGAAAGAAATGAACAATGCCGGAAAGATTGATGTAGTCAGTATTTTGTTAAGTTTGTAAGTGCTACTTTGATGTTGTTTCTCTTCTTTTCTGATTTATTTTGTAGATTTATATAGCGAAACCTTAGTACAAGTACATTTCGTCTTGAAACCATCTTTCGTTTAATAATTCATTTGCTTATTTGGAAAATATTTCTTGTCTTGGACTGAACTGTGGTAAAATTGATTGATAAGAATACCAAATTTTTATCTCCAAATATTTTTATGTTTTTAGCTCACCTGAGCACAAAGTGCGAGGTGAGCTATTGTGATCGGTCGTTGTCCGTCGTCCGTCCGTCTGTCCGTCTGTCCGTCCGTCCACAATTTCTTTAAAAATCTTCTCCTCCTAAACCAGAAGGCCAATCAAGCTGAAACTTTGCAGGGATGTTCCTTGGGTGAAGTTCTACAAAAGTTGTTAAAAGAATTTAATTCCGTCAAAAACTCTGGCTGCCGCCGCATGTGAAAATGGGAATCTTTAGTAAATCTGTAAAAATCTTTAAAAAACTTCTCCTCCTAAACCAGTAAGCCAATCAAGCTGAAACTTTGCAGGGATGTTCCTTGGGTGAAGTTCTACAAAAGTTGTTAAAAGAATTTAATTCCGTCAAAATCTCTGGCTGCCGCGGCATGTGAAAATGGGAATCTTTAGTAAATCTGTAAAAATCTTTAAAAATCTTCTCCTCCTAAACCAGTAGGCCAATCAAGCTGAAACTTTGCAGGCATGTTCCTTATGTGAAGTTCTACAAAAGTTGTTAAAAGAATTTAATTCCGTCAAAAACTCTGGCTGCTGCGGCATGTGAAAATGGGAATCTTAAGTAAATCTGTTAAAATCTTTAAAAATCTTCTCCTCCTAACCAGTAGGCCAATTAAGCTGAAACTTTGCAGGGATGTTCCTTGGGTGAAGTTCTACAAAAGTTGTTAAAAGAATTTAATTCTGTCAAAAACTCTGGTTGCAGCGGCATGTGAAAATGGGAATCTTTAGTAAATCTGTAAAAATCTTTAAAAATCATCTCCTCCTAAACCAGTAGGCCAATCAAGCTGAAACTTTGCAGGGATGTTCCTTGGTTGAAGCTCTTCAAAAGTTGTTAAAAGAATTTAATTCTGTAAAAAACTCTTGTAACTGTGGCATATGAAAATGGGAAATTTTAGAAAATCTATGTTGTTTTTTTTCTCACAGACTACAAGGCCAAAGGCATTTATATTTTATATAGAGCTTAATCATATGGTTCTCTACCAAGTTTTTAAATATTTAATCTCTGTGGTCTAAAATGGCCCCGCCCTAGAGGTCCGAAGTTTGGAAAAATGCTTACTTAGAGCAATTTCAAAAGACTTCTCCCCTTAAACTATAAGGTCTAGGATATTCATATTTGGTATTGAGCATAACTAGATGGTTTTGTACTAAATCACAAAAAGTTGTCTTTCTCAGGTCAAAAACGGCCCTGCACTAGGGGTCAAAATTTGGAAAAACGCAAAATATCAGTATGTTAAAAAAAAGTCTTCATTTTAAGGAGGAGGGCATTTATATTTTGTGTGTAGCATAGCCTGGCTGTTATCTATCAGTTTTGATCAAATTATGCCTGTAGGTTAATAAACACCCTTTCCCTGGGTGTCCAAAGTTTGTAAAAAAGCTCCATAAGACCATGTTCAATAGTCTTTTCCTCCCAATCTACAAAGTCTAAGGCATTCATATTTTGTATATAGCATAACCAGATGGTTCTCTACCATGTTAGCTAAAATGTTAGCCCTGGGATAAAACATGGCACTGCCCCAGAGGTAAAATTTTTTTGAAAACGCTCAATTAGAGCAACATCAAAAGTCTTCTCCTTCTGAAATATAAGGTGAAGGGCATACATATTTGGTATGTAGCATGACTAAATAATTTTGTACTATATAACAGGAAAATATGCTCTTAGGATAAAATTGTCTCTGCTCCTGGGTTGAAAATTGCTTAAATTGCATTGAAAGAACTCTTCTTAAATATTGGCTCTAGAGCATTTACATTAAAAACAAAGGATAACATTATTGTTCTCTACCATGTTTATATCCTTTGGACAAACATGGCCCTTCCCAAGGCATCCAAAGATATGAAAAATGCTCAATAAGAGCATGTTCAAATATCTTCCACTCCTCATGTATAAGTTGTAATGCATTCATATTTTGATGTATAGTACATCCAGATTGTTCTCTACCAAGGTTGCTAAAATTACACCCATTGAAGGTGCAGACAGTAATTAGAGTTTGATTGAAATCTAAATACAAAGAATTTCAGGTAGAAAACACTGTGAGAAATGGATAAATTGCTTGTCACTCCCTTTCTCACTATGTATTTTTCAAACCTATTTTCCCTGAGGGTGACAAATTCTGGGATAGTTTGGTAATGGATTAAACTATAAAGCCAAAGGCATTCATTATTATTGTAAAACATTACTGGATTGTTTTGTACAAAGCCCAAAATCTTATATATCTTTTATAAGTTGTGCCTTTTTTATACTAAAAAGTACCGTAATTTGGAGAGGCCTCAGGTGAGCAATTTAGGACCATCATGGTCCTCTTGTTTTGTTAGTTATGTATCTGTTTAATTTCCTTTAACTCATTCCCACAAAATCCCCTTTTTATGCCCCTTATGAATAAAACTTGGGAAAATTTTGTTGAGAATGAAGAAATTGCTTGTGACAAGAGAATTTTTTTATTTCCCACTTTGTTCTTCATAGAAAGAGCAAGACTTTCAAAATTTTCTCAAATTTGTCTTCTACAACTTCTTTCAATTCAGACCAAGCCACTACCATAGTGCAGTTGGTAGTGTGTTGGACTGTCAATCATGAGGTCCCAGGTTTGATCCCCAGCAAATTTTCTTTCCAACATTTGTCTTCCAGCATGTTGGTTAGGTGTGTGATATGACTGAAATTCTTTTAAAAGTGGCGTTAAACCCCATACGAACAAAATCAATTTGGACCAGTCTGAAATGTTGTCGTCTGGTATGGGTTAACCCTTTCCTGTTTTTTAAAATTTAGAGAGGTCAAAATTGAAAGGTTTTTCAGTCACCAATTTTAAGTCCAACCTATTTGAAATATAAGCATTCAATAGGGTAGAAAATATTGTGGAATTAGAAGAAATTTCTTGTTACAAGCAATTTCTTCTTTTTCCTCAATGTTTTCTCAATCATGAAATCACAGGGACGTAAAAACCAGGGATTAACCAGGAAAGGATTAAACAAATCAGTGAAAAAACCAATACAATATTAAAAGCATGCAATAGAAATTTAGCATGATACAAACTTTGGGTAGTTTTACAGGAGTTTTATTTTGCAGTTAGAGACAGTTACTGTGTTCTAGATAGACAATTATGTTTTCTTATTATGAAAAATATGTATTGTGTTGAAAGAAGTCAAGCTTTGATAATCTGTAGGCTGATATTAACCCATTCCCACTCAGTGACACTTTTAGACGCCTACAAGAAAAAAAGTTTTGGAAAACATTGCAGAAAATGAAGGAATTGCTTGTTACAAGCAATTTCTTCATTTTCTACAATGTTTTCTACCCAAAAAGTTGAAAAAATTACAAATTCCATAAACTTTAAATTGTCATCTGCAACTCCTTTCATTTTGGACCAGTATAAAATTTTGCCAAGTGGGAATGGGTTAAGTAAAAAGTTGTCAGTGAACAAAAAATTCAAAATGTGTATTGAGTTTATAATCTGCATGTCTGTTTATTATACCTCCACATTTATGATATTGGGGCATATTGTTTTACTGATGTCAGTCTACAATAAGTAAAATGACGGAAAAAATTAACGTTTTGCTGTTATTCAATCACCATTGAAGATACATTGCTCACATTTTAGACATAGGTTAATTGCATTCTTAGGTGTCTGTAGTAAGGTCAAATGTCATCCATCAATACCACTTATCAAAGTCAACTTAATACTGAAAATTAACTTTTTGCTGTTATTCAAACACTTTTGAAGATTCATAGCTTATATGAATATATAAACCTATAAGGGGCATAGGTTCCTTGCATTGATAGCCATTTGTTTGCTGTAAGATTTAGGTCATCCATCTGGGTCAAGGTCATTTAGCAAAGTAACATTTTCAGGGGAAAAAAGTCTGTTACAGAGGCATGGTGTTTCACAAACACATCTTGTTTTTATCACATTTCATCACATTACTTATCTTCAAAGCTTGTATCACATCTCATTTCATTAAATATTTGACCAGTTCGGCCAAAAGGGTCAGAGTAGGAAATCTAAAAAGTATTAAACCTGGACAGACTGCACAAACTTATCCTGAGGTTAGCTTTGAAATCCCTGTATAGTTTTCTGGTATGAAAAGAGCAAATGTGTGGCATTTCCAACAATTCCACTGAAGCATGAAGTGTTAACCCATTCCAACACAGCAAAATTTTAGACTGGTCCAAATTGAAAGAAGCTGCAGACGACAATTGCAAGTTGATGGAATTTTGAACATTTTCGTCGTTTTGGATAGAAAACATTGTGGATAATGAAGAAATTGCTTGATACAAGCAATTTCTTCATTTTCCACAATGTTTTCAAAAGCTATTTTCTTGAGGGGCGTAAAAAGGAGGGATTGAGTGGGAATGGGTTAATATTGAGGATTGTGGTCAATCACTCAGTGCATAAAGGATATTTGATGATTTCAAAGGAAATCCAAGTCTGTAGCTATCTATAGAATGCTGTTTGAAGACTCTAATCAGACTGTGCAGAAGCACAAGCTGATCCATCTTTACTTGGTACAAATAGTGTGATAATCGACTGTTTTGATTTCATCTATCATTTTCATTACATTCATCGTGTATTTTGTATGTATGCATGCCTTTCATGTATTTAACCCCTTACAGACTAACAGCGAACCCCAGCATCTTGTAAATGGAACATCCCACACAACTCATCCGGTGGCGGTTGGAATGATGGCCGACCAGAGAATGATGAATGATCGAGAGACCAAGCGGGAGGTTCCTCCTCCTCCACCACAGAGAGTAAATAGCCGCTTGTCTCCAGAAAAATTCGCACCTCCTTCAACCCTACCAGCCAAGCCTGCTCAGATACGAAGTCCTCCTACCCCACCCACCTTATTCCCAAATAGCCCACAGACACCACTCACCCCTCCCACGCCCCAGGGGCCAGGACCTGGAGGAGCCACAACCCCAGGGAAAAGTCCAATACTGGGTACAAGTTTGGAGGATGAATTTACAAGGGTTAGTTTGTTTCAACCCTTCCTTAATTATTGGAGCTATTATCTTAGTGGTCTACAAATATTTAGAAAGTTTTCAAATATTTAGAAAGTTTTGGTCTAGGGATAAGATTTTGTTTCGAAATTTTTGTATTAGAGAAAAGAAAACTCATTTGAAAATGTAGGTTATTAGTTTTAAACAGATTATGATTAGGAATTTTTTCTTATATTCAGGGATGCAGGGATTTTTTGCAGCATGACAGTGGTTAATTATTATAACATTTTAAATGTTGCCTTGCATATTCAAATCAAGACATGCAGTTTGCAAAACAAAAGAGAGTGGGATTGAGAATCCGGCAATTTTATATCAAGTCATTAAAAACTTATATCAAGGTAGAATCTATGTTTGACCCATTACTACACAACAAATTTTTAGACTAGCCCAAATTAAAAGGATCTGCAGACAACAATTTCAAGTTGATGGAATTTTCTGTTTTGAATATAAAGCATTGTTGATAATGAAGAAATTGCTTGATACAAGCAAATTCTTCATTTTCCACAATGTTTTCCAAAGTTTTTTTTTTTCCCGGGGGGGGGGGGTAAAAAGGAGGGATTTTGTGTGAAAAGGTTAACTGAACTGAGATATAAAGATGTATCCTATTTTCAATAGCCAAAGGAGTGAAAGAAATGCACTTTGTTTCTTGTTGCATAATTATTCGTGGTAGAGGTTTTTAGTCATGAATTGTCACACATGTTTCTGCATGTTTGTTTATGATCAAACTAGTTCTAGTTTTGAAATAATCACCAATTCATCATCATAGATCTCAATTGGGAAAAGGAATTGTTAGTCTTTTAGTGAATAGTTTCAATATATTTATTTCTATATCTTGTCATCTTTTGTAAGCGGAGGGAGGTGAAACTTGTATCTGTTAACCCATTTAAGAGATGAAGAGAATATTTTTTGTTTTCATGGAGGTATGAACAGAAAAAACTAGTCACACTGTATGAAGCGGATTCATACATTGTGTGATTAGGTTTTTCGGAACATACCTCCATGAAAACAAAAAACGTTCTCTTCATTTCTTATAATTTAATAGTATTGAGCAAAAAAAGAAAAAAACCTACATCTTTTGATACCTTTTTGTATGGGACTATTTTGTGCGGAAGCATACAAAATCACTGTGTGCTCAAAATTGTGTTCATGGAGGTATGAATGAAATTTTTTGACCAATCAGAATGCTCGTTTTTGATAGACAAAACTAACAATTAAATCATTACCAGATGACAAAAGTATAAACTGATTCAGGTTGAAAGATGTTGCAGACAACAATATAAAGTTGATGAAAAGTTAAAAATCTTTGTCGTTTGGGCCATACACATTGTGGATAAATAAGTTATTGCTTGTAACAAGCAATTTCTTCACTTCCCACAATGTTTTCCAAAGCTTCTTTCTTAAGGGTCTTTAGAAGTCCGGAGTGTGTGGAAATGGGTTAACAAAGCCTCTCAAGAAAAAAGCTTTGGAAAAAATATGGAAAGTGAAAAAATGCTTGTTACAAACAGTTTCTTGACTTTTCACAACTTTTATATCCAAAAAGACTAAGTCTTTTTAAATTTCACAAGCTTACAATTGCCATCTACATCCTCTTTGAATGTCTGATTTCTTTTCGTATTGAAATGGATTAAATCAAATAACAGTATCATAAATGATTTGTTTGTTGAGGGTTGAGTAAAATACAATTGTAATTAACTTTATTCCCTTTCGATTTACTTCATGACTGATTAATATGTATGTTTATTATAGCGACAAAGGACAGTTCAGGTACCTACTCCATTCTCTGAGATACTGTATGATACTTTCTTCTTTCATAGTGATTTCTCTCTTTCTTTATCTTTTTTGGAAAAATATTCAGTGCTATCTACCAACACATCTTAACTATTTCCCACAATACAAATGTTCAAACCAGTCTAAATTCACAGAAGTTGCAGACAATTTTAATTTGATAAAATTTAAAAAATATTTCTTTTGGGGTCATTGAAATCATTGTGGATAAAGAAGAAATTGCTTCTAAATTGCCTCAATGTTTTCCAAACCCTTTTTCTCTGATGATGTCAAAAAGCGAGATACCGTAGGAATGGGATGACCAAGTCATGATTTTATTAAAGATAATGCATCTAAACTTGAATTAATTATTCAAGAATCTAAAATGATCTGTGAATTCTACTACTGGTGCTATAATATTCCGACTTTGGAAAGTACCAGTAGATCCAGCTAACTTATCTACACCACTTTGTTATCAAAAGAATGTAGTATTTTAAATCTAAATCTGCATTTAAGACTGGTTGATATTCAAGCTGCTGCAAATTTTCATCGACCCATTACAAGATGACACAATTTTAGACTGGTCCAAATTTGAAGATGTTGCAGATGACATTTTTGAGTTTTTAACTCTACTGGCTAAGGCCAGAAAAGCTATAGTGAATGTGTTTTCCTGTCCGGCTTTCATCCGTCTGTCTGTCAAGTCTTCCATTAACTCTTCCTTGTAAACACTCAAGAGTCCAGTTTTCATTGGATGCTTTTTAAACTTTCTCGGAACAACTGTACCATCATAAGGATTTTTCCTTTCGAAAGTGGGTCTGATCCGTTAACATTCTAGAGCCCACAGTTTAATACAGATTCTTTTGAAACATTCACAGAATTTTTGCACCATTGTAAGGATGGTTCCTTTCGAAATTGGTTTCTGATCCATTTAAGTTTCACAGGAAAAGGGGTCTTATGAATATTTGATTAAAGAATCTTAGTTAATGCAATACAATCCACAGGTTTCATTGGGTTCTCTTCATACTTTCATGGAATGATTATACTACCATAAGGATTGTATTTTTGAAATTGGGTCTGATCCATCAAGTATCTTGGGAAAAGGTCCCTTATGAAAATTTAATTAAAAAACCCTTGTTAAGGCAATAAAGCCAACAGCTTTAATTGCATTTTGTTGAAACTTTCACAGAATGATTGTGAGGTCATAAGGATCATTCTTTTCGAAATGGGGGTCTGAACTGTCAAGAAACAAGGAAAAAGGGGCCTTATGAAAATTTCAATTAAAAAATCCTTGTTACCAAGTCCTCAGCTTTCATCGAATTCTCTTCAAACTTTCACAGAATAATTGTACCATCATCAAGATTGTTGATCTTTAGGATTTGTTTCTTTCCTAATTTTGCCTGATCTGTCTAGTATCATAGGAAAAGGGGCTGTATGAAAATCTTATTACAAAATCCTCATTAACACATAATGTGCTCAGTCTTTATCAGAGTCGCTTCAAACTTTAATAGAATGATTGTACCTTCATTTGGATCGTTCCTTTGTAAATTGGGTCTGATCTTTAAAGTTTCATGAGAAAAAGGCTTTATGAAAATTTGAAATTTGGTCTAATCAGATTAGAATTGTGGGAAAGGGACCTTACGGAATTTCTATTACAAAATCTCTGTTAACATCATAAAGTCCATAGTTCCCATGGAATTCTCTCCAAATTTTCGCAGAATGATTGTATAATCCAAAGTATTGATTCTTTTTAAAATTGGTAAGGTCAATAAAGTATTACAGGAAAAGGGGCCTTATGAGAAGACGATTTAGATATCCTCCTTAACACGGTAATATTATCAAATTCTATAGAAAGATGCATGGAATAAATGTGGCATTGGTAACACAGGAATAGGGGCCTTACAGAAAATTATTGAAAGCATTCTGTTTATGTGATGAAGTCCACTATTATTATCAAATTGTCTTTAAAATTTTACAGGGTGATTGTAGGGTTGTAAGGAAAGTTCCTTTTGGAATGAAATTGATCCATCAGAAAACACAGGAAAAGGGGCCTTAATGATTTTCATTCAAAACATGTGATGAAGTCCACTGTTATTATCAGATTGTCTTTAAAATTTTACAGGATGATTGTAGGGTCGTAAGGAAAGTTCCTTTTGGAAATGAAGTAGATTCATCAGAAAACAGGAAAAGAGGCATTATGGATTTTCACTAAAAAAAATTCTCGCTGACTTGATTAAATCCTCAATTATTATTGAATTCTGTTGAAAATTTTACAGGATGATTGTCATAAGGAAACTTCCTTTTGGAAATGGAGTGGATCCGTCATGAAACACAGGAAAAGGGGCCGTAGGGATTGTTTCTAACAATATTAGAGATAAAGTCCAATTTGTTATTTTCATTTTATGCATTCTTCTTTATACAATTAACTTCCTTACAATACCTGAACAGAAAATGTGATAGCCAATAGAGTGTCTCAGGCCCCCATGGGCCTCTTGATCAAGTGTAAGATTGATTTATCTTCTATTGAGTATCTGACAGAAGGTAGTAAAGAGGGTTTCTTTTTACATGAAGTCACTTTAGTAAACGCAATTTATCATTTTTCTGGCCTTTTTCTACAAATTAACCCATTCCCACACAGTCACACTTTTTTATGCCACTTAAAGCTTTAAGAACTTTGTGAAAATGAAGAAATTGCTTATTACAAGCAATATCTTCATTATTCACAATTTTTTTTTACCTGAAAAGACAGATTTTCTAAATTCTATGAAATAAAAACCAGTCTTATATTTCGTTCTATGGTAATTGTTTAAGCATTTACTTCTTGTAAATCCTCATACAAACACGGTATATCCCCTGTTTTGGGGATTAGCTCAGTTTGTTTTCACAAGATTATATCCAGTTTTACCACCAGCTAGAGTAAGATATGTAAGCAAAGCATTGAATTCTTTATTTTGTATGTCCATGATACAATTAAAAAAGAACATAAACAAGAACTTAAAGAATGGTATTTAAAAACAAAAAGAAAGACTAAAAATACAAGGTGAATAAAGGTAAAATGGTGAAAAGTTCTTTGAAGAACCATAATTATGTATCTGATAAGTAGTAAAGATTTGCACTTTTTCTCAGTGTTGTATAATGGTAGAAATGATTTGATGTGAATGTCTCTAAGTCTCATTTCTATTGAAGAACATAGTATTACTTAAGTGTTATGAAAGTCGTATGAATTTTTCTGTACTCTCTACGTCTCATCTTTTTCTGTTTCCTTCTCTCATTAGAGAGCATGAGATTGGTCTTTCACAAAATTTGATCAAGAGGCAACTGTGCAGATTTACCCATTCTCACACAATTCTGATCTTTTAACCCATTCCCACATGAGATAATTTTAGACTGGTCCAAATTGAAAGAAGCTGAAGACGACAATTTCAAGTTGATGGAATTTTTCAAATCTTTGTCTTGTGGGGTAGAAAACATGGTGGATAATGAAGAAATTGCTTGAAACAAGCAATTTCTTCATTATCCACAATGTTTTCAAAAGTTTTTATATTGAGGTGTGTTTAAAACCGTCACTGAGTGGGAATGGGTTAAGCTTCTCAAGTAAAAGGCTTTTGAAAACATTGTGGAAAATAAAGAAATTGCTTGCTTAACAAAAATTCAGATTTAAATCAACTTAAAATTGTTATGTGTAAATTCTTCAATTTGGATAAGACTGAAATTGTGTCGCCTAGTTGTGGGTTAAAGACTCGGATTGGCCTGTACTTCTGCAAAGTCTGATCCCAATCATCACTTTGTGCTATAGTGTCAAATACTAATGGAAATCTTCTGTAGACTATCAGTATATTGGCAATGTATCCCTGGCCAGGCTGCCCGTTGTCTGCACTTCATGCACCTGAGAAAGTAATAGAAAGGCTCAAACTTATAGCTTAGCTGTTTTTAGCTCACCTGAGCACAACGTGCTCAAGGTGAGCTTTTGGTATCACCTTTTGTCCGTCGTGCGTCGGAAGTCGTCAACAATTCTTTAAACATCTTCTCCTTAGTAACCACTGGGCGGAATTCAACCAAACTTGGTAGGAATGTTCCTTGGGTGACCCTTCTCAAAAGTTGTTCGCGGATTTTTGATTGACCCCCAAATATGGGCGTGGCAGGGCGTGGCAGTTTTTGACTTAGAAATCTTTAAACATCTCCTCAGTAACCATTGGGCCAATTTCAACCAAATTTGGTATGAATGTTCCTTGGGTCACCCTTTTCAAAAGTTGTTCATGGAATTTTGATTTATGCCCAAATATGGGCGTGGCAGGGCGTGGTAGTTTTTGACTTAGGAATCTTTAAACATCTTCTCCTCAGTAACCATTGGGCCAATTTCAACCAAATTTGGCATGAATGTTCCTTTGGTGACCCTTTTCAAAAGTTGTTCATGGAATTTTGATTTACGCCCAAATATCGGCGTGGCAGGGCTTGGCAGTTTTTGACTTTGAAATCTTTAAACATCTTCTCCTCAGTAACCATTGGGCCAATTTCAACCAAACTTGGCATGAATGTTCCTTGGGTGACCCTTTTCAAAAGTTGTTCATGGAATTTTGATTTATGCCCAAATATGGGCGTGGCAGGGCGTGGCAGTTTTTGACTTAGAAATCTTTAAACATCTTCTCCTCAGTAACCATTGGGCCAATTTCAACCAAACTTGGCATGAATGTTCCTTGGGTGACCCTTTTCAAAAGTTGTTCATGGAATTTTGATTTATGCCCAAATATGGGCGTGGCAGGGCGTGGCAGTTTTTGACTTAGAAATCTTTAAACATCTTCTCCTCAGTAACCATTGGGCCAATTTCATCCAAACTTGGCATGAATGTTCCTTGGATGACCCTTTTTAAAAGTTGTTCGCAGAATTTTGATTTATGCCCAAAAATGGGCGTGGCCGGGCCTGGCAGTTTTTGACTTTGAAATCTTTAAACATCTACACCTCAGGAACCAATGGGCCAATTTCAACCAAACTTGGTATGAATGTTCCTTTGGTGACCCTTTTCAAAAGTTGTTCTGCAGAATTTCGTTTCATGCCCAAATATGGGCGTGGCAGTTTTTGACTTTGAAATCTTTAAACATCTTCTCCTCAGTAACTATTGGGCCAATTACAACCAAATTTGGTATGAATGTTCCTTGGGTGACCCTTTTCAAAAGTTGTTCGCAGAATTTTGATTTATGCCCAAATATGGGCGTGGCAGTTTTTTTAACTTTGAAATCTTTAAACATCTTATCCTCAGTAACAGTTGGGTCAATTTCAACCAAACTTTGCATGAATGTTCCTTGGGTGACCCTTTTCAAAAGTTGTTCCTGGAATTTTGATTTATGCCCAAATATGGGCGTGGCAGGGTCAGGCACTTTTTTGACTTTGAAATCTTGAAACATCTTCTCCTCAGTAACTATTGGGCCAATTTCAACCAAATTTGGTATGAATGTTCCTTGAGTGACCCTTTTCAAAGTTTTTTCTAGAATTTTGATTGATGACCAAATAAGGGCTTGGAAGGGTAGGGCAGTTTTTGACTTTGAAATCTTTAAACATCTTCTCCTCAGTAACCATTGGGCCAATTTCAATTTTGAATCATCTTACATTAGTCAGGTGAGCGATTTTAGGGCCATTCTGGCCCTCTTGTTTTGAGAAACCTGAGGTATTACTATGGCCAGTTCATTGTCTGTGTTTGCGTCAGAATCTGCCTCAGTGTCATGGTTGTCTGAAATCTTTGATATTTGTAATATCTCTGGTATTACTGAACACATTCACTTAACTCAGAATTATGTTCAAAAGAACAATCTTATCTAGCAAGGGATGAGTCTATATACATTTTTAAATAAATTTTGTCCAAAATTTTACTCACTATCAAGGACTTAACAGCTGAGCATTTGCACCTGCATGCAGTGCTCTTGTTTATACCAAAGTAGAATTAATTTAATGACGAAGGTGAGTTGCCACTGTCCATGGGTGAGTGTGTGCCTTGGTGCGAGTAGTGGTGGGTTTGTGTTCTAGTGTGGGTGTCCAGTTCTTGCTCCTCTTGATTCGTACTTGTGCCATGCAATGCATTAAGTTCTGATGTATATTCAAAAGTTAGAGCACACAACCAAAGGTCATTTGTTAAACACTTAAGCAAGGGCATCCGTGTCTGCCACATTTCCATTTTGACAACCATTTTTTACCATGAAAAAAGTTTATGAACAAGGATATGATAAAAAGTTCCTGATGGCCTTTAAAAGTGAAAAAATGATATTTTAATACTTTCCTGTTCAATCCCTGGTTTTTATGTTCCCTTGTTTTTACACTTAAGAAAACATTGTGGAAAATGAAGAAATTGCTAGTTACAAGTGATTTCTTCTTTTTCCACATTTTTTCTACCCTACAGAATGTTTACAATCAACATTGAATTGTCAAATTGAAAACCTTTGAATTTGAACGGATCTAAAATTTTGAAAAAGAGGAAGGGTTAAACACACACCACCCCAAAAATGGCTTGGACAACATTAAGAATAATGAAGAAATTGCTTGTCAGAAACAATTTCTTTTTTGTCCATAATGTTTTCTTCCCCAAAATACAAATTTTTTTACAATTTCTTCGACTTTAAATTGTCATCTGCAGCTTTTTTCAATTTGGACCAGCTAACTTATTGTCTTCTAATGATGGATAAATATTGGCCATGGGGACTCATTTGAGGTCCACCAGGGTGCACCTTTTTTACATAAAAGAAAGAAAGAAATTTTCTGATAAACAAAAAGGCCAAGCAATTTATTTCTCGGGATCCCTCTATGACATTTGATCATATCATACCTCTCTCTCAAAATCGTCTCCAGATGCACTGAAAAATCGAGATATTTCATATATTGCCTGTAGTATAAGTTGAAAGAATAATGCCTCTTGGGTCCCATTTCGGCTCCTCCCAGGAATTCCCTACTGAATATAAAAAGTAAGGAAACTAAGGAAAAATTGTCTTGGTACAAATGGTTAGGCCTTAAGGTTTCCTAGTTTTGCTTGTACTCTCACCTGTTGATGACCCACAAAAAGTTAACCCTTGTCCTGCTGGATATTTATCCTCTTTTCACTATATTTTAACACTGACATAATAAGACTGGTGATCAGTTCAACCATTTATCTCAACACAACAAGAAATGGTAGGTAGTGTAGGCTGAGATCAGACTACACATCTGTGCAGGCTGATGTTAGTCTACACACCTGCCAAAACCATTCTCAAGGCAGGAATATTTTTGTATCAGTGTGGCAAGGATTATACTTGTGGTAATAAGATATTATTGCCTCCTCCATGGTATGCTCTATCTTACATAGCATCTAAAAAGAAAACCTCTTCATCCATTACCAGACAAAATTATTTCTGACTAGTTCTTATTGAGAGAATTTGCAGACAACATTTCAAAAAGAGCTGAAACTCAAAAAAAGCCTAATAAGGTAGAAAACATTAGAACAAAAGGGCTTGTTTCAAGCAATTTCCCCTTTACCAACAAAAGTTGTTCATACCTTTTTTTCCTTGGGCGTGAAATGTGAAGAGGTGGGATGGTTTGTTATGGGTTGGAATCTTTTTAAAAAGATCATGCTGCAAAAAGTTTTCAAATTTTAATGAAGTCCTTTCCATTTTTACATGTTCTAAGGAACCTGGAAGGAATCTTACAAATATTTTATTTGTTATCACTTTGATATAAATTAAAGAAAATCCAATAATTTGTAGAAAGACCTGGTTTAGCAATTTTGGTCCACTGACGTCAGATGTTTACATTTTTGTAAACTTGAAATCTCTAAATCAAAAAACAATTTACCTGATCTTAGTCTTTTAACCCTTTCCCACACGACAAAAATTTAAACTGCACCAAATTGAGGGAGGCTGCACTGGACTATTTCAAGTTGATGGAATTCTGAATTTTAAAGTCTTTTTGGATAGAAAACATTGTGGAAAATGCTTGTGATATACGATTTCTTCATTATCCACGCTGTATTATGAAGATATGTGTAATAAAAAATTGATCAGATTTGTGGTTTTAATTGTTGTCTGCAAGAACTTTGAATTAGGAGTAGGCTAGAATTGAGTTAATTTTGTTTATACAGTGTCTGTTATTTATGTATTCTGCAGGAGCTACAAAGGCAAAAAGCAGATTATGAGAACAAGAAAAAATTGGCTGAACAGATACGCATTCAGAAAGAGGAGGAGGAAGAAAAGGAGCAATGCAGACGGGCCGCACAGCGTATCCAAGATGAACAGCGTGCAATGTTGGAACGTCAGCGAGAAGAAACTCGCATGATGGAGGAGAAAAAAGCATGGGAAGAGGCTCGACAGAGAGAGGTTTATATTTGTTCTTTGTGACACATATCAGTCTGGAGACATGCTCTTATCCCCTTAACCCTTTCCCGTTGAATCCCTGGTTTTTATGTCCCTGTGTTTTTATACTAAGGAAAACATTGTGGGAAAAGAAGAATTTGCTTGTAACAGGCAATTTCTTCTTTTTCCACTATATTTTCTATCCTACTGAATGGTTATTTTTCATAGTATATAAGCTTCATATTGTCGTCTTAAATACTTTTGAATTTGGACTGGTCTAAAATGTTGAAAAACAGGCAAGGGTTAAAAGAATTTGTCTCATGATCGCATTTTATGATATAGATTCATCTTCCTTTTGTAATATATTATGCATTTTGAAGATTCTCAAGGCTGTGTAGTGTGGGCAGGGAACTTGAGAGCTATTCCCGACTGTGTTGCTTGTCAAGAGGATATGTCCATGGGAAATGCATTCAAAGCCCCAGCCTAGTACTGCTGATATCCAGAAAGTACATGAATAAGTGAATTTTGCTTTGCAAAACTTCATAATTTTTCTCAGATTACAAATGATTATAAGTTTTCAACAAAATTTATAAAAATGATCCTTTTGTGACTTTTTTGTCAGATTACTGCATAAAATACAGCTCAAATGAAAATTGTGGCTTTTATGGGGGAGGGGGGTAGGGGGGCTTGTGTCCATATATGGTATATAGTGAAGTTATGACTCTTACTCTTGCAAACTGCAGGATGGTTTTCAACCAAATTTTTCAGGAATGATAAGTAAATTCAGGCCCGTGGAGCAAATCAGGTGCTGAAGAGCCTCAATATTAGATGAAAGAATAATATTTTTAGCTCAGCTGTTTTGCCATAGCATAATCTGCATCATTGTTGTACAAAATTGTTGATATTTTGTAATATCTCCAGTTTTACTGAGGGCATTTATTTGAAACTTAGAATATTTCATTCGCAATCAAATAAGCAACCTGTACTATCAAGAGAAGTTTTCTTACTATACACTTTGGTAATAATTATGCCCCTTTATCGACTACATTATCTTTACACTATCCAGCACCCAACAGCTACTTGTCAGGAACCAATAGGTAATGTCCTTGTTATTTCTCTCAAAAACTGAATTTCATTTTTCTGTCCTCTGGTACAGTATAGTATGGGTCATATATGATTCAGCTTTTCAGCTGGTTGTACTGTTCATGGGTCTGTATATAGCCTTTTCTTGTTGGCCCATTCCCATACAATTCTGGGTTTTGGAAATATTATGGAAAATAAAGAAACTGCTCATAAAAGGCAATTTCGTGATTTTCATCAATCCTCTCTACCAAGAAAGACAAAGATTTTAGAATTTCACCAACTTAAACTTATTTGTCTGCATGTTCTTTCAATTCAGCCAAGTCTAAATTTATCATCTCGTATGATAATGGGTAAACAAGAAATTGTTGAAATCAAAACTCATGTCAATAAACCAATTTAATCTTAGGTTGAAGAAGCAAAGAGACAAGAAGAAATGAGATTAGCAGAGGAAGCAAGAAAAGCAGAAGAGTTTAAAAAAGCAGAGGAAGTAAGACGGCGAGAAGAAGAGAGAGTACAGTCAGAGGCTAAGCAACACAGGGTAGAAAACAAGTACGTACAGAAATGGCTTTTGTTTTCTGTCATGAATATTTATTTTCATTCCATAGAGTTGGTGCAGAATTGTATATTTATAGGCTTTTTCCACAGTTTTGTACTAATCCATTGAAGCAGTCCAACTCTTTAACCCATTCCCACACAATCCCTCCTTTTTACACCTCTCCAGAAAAAAATCTTTTGAAAACATTGTGGAATATGAAGAAATTGCTTTTATCCAAAAGATGAAAGAATTTGAAATTCTATCAACTTGAAATTGTTGTCTGCAGTTTCTTTGAATTTGGACTAGTCTAAAATTTTGTTATGAGGGAATTGGTTAATGATATGAAGAAAAAGTGTCTCACAACAAATGTTTGTCTTATAACAAATAGAAAGCAATTCAGATCTTGCTTAACCCATTCCCAAACCATGAAACCATTCTGAAAAAGAAGAAATAGCTTTTCACAAGCAATTTCTTCTTTTCTCACAATGTTTTCCATACCTATATTTCTTTGGGGTTTAAAGATTTACAGGATCATGTGATAATGGGTTAAATGATCAAAAAAGTGTCTGAAAGTGTTGAATATTTTGTGAAAAGGAGAAAATTGTCAGTGGGTGTCCAAAATGTTGTGAGTACAGACATTTTGGTTACCCAAGTACTATATGATATCACATGAACTAACCTGTACTAATAAATTTTGTGCGCCTGATTATAAATTTTTTTCATATGCTTCAGTTCCTCAGTTATTTGAAAGTTATTATAGCGATTGTACATATGTTTGTACATATGTTTTTGAATAAAACATTTCTGTTGCTAACCTATTTAAGCACCTAAAGTGGAGATATATTCTGTATATTCGTAAATTTGCTTTGGATTTATTTATTTCCTTGATGTTTTTCATACTTATATAATCATTGTTGGAATGATATAGTTATGCTTCATTAAGTCATTTATTCAATGATATAAATTCCGTACCTTGTACTCAAAAAGTTTTGAATAATTTTTAGTTTCATTCACTTTATATTTCTTTGAGAGGAAAACATAAGTTATATTTTCATGAGTAAACATATAGCTTTTGTTGATCAGGTGGGATGGTAGGTCAAGATATTTGGGAAGGACTGTAAATCCAGAAAATCTTTGTCTGGTATTATGGGATTGTTTGAACAAAATATTACCTCCTCTCTTCTGTTGATCACAAAATAAAACTTTTATTTATCTTTACCCTTGTCATCTGAACCTGGAATATTCCGGTTTTGGTAGGAGGTGTAGACTAAGATCAGACTGCAATTATGTGCAGGCTGATCTTAGTCTACACCTCCTGCTTGTACTTTTTCTGCAAGAGTTGCTTATGAAGTTGATTTCTAAAAGAAATATTGATTTTTGAACAACAAATCTATCAGTGCTTTCAATCCTTTGATTTGACAGCAATTCAATAAGGTAATTTATTCAGCATGATAAGGGTTAAAAGAAATAGTTATTCTGTCGTTTTCTAGACAAAAGAGGCAAATTAAGAATTCTTATGTAATATCACGATAAAGTGTAATCTTACATGCATGATATTACAATTTAATGGTACACTTGTCCTGCATATTTGAAATATTCATTAGACAGCATTTACAAAGTAAATGTAGTTAAAAAAGTCCCGAAATAATTATGAAAAAAAATATTGTTTCTTACAGTGAAATGCCAAAACCAAAAGTCAGCAAATTAGCAGCTATGTTTGATAAAAAATAAGTTGTCTTTTTATTATCCATTCTTATTTATGACTAAATCTTTGAATAAAAAACTGTCATTATATTCCACTTTATTTGTGAAAACCAAGTACTGCAAAAATTTGGAGTGGGGGGAGATATCTTATAAGTCATTGAATGCATTTTTAGACTTATTAATTTCAAAAGCTTTACTTGGTTTTTACAATGGTATTCAAGCATAAGGTTTCTGTCTCCATTTAAAACATTGTTGAATGAGTTGTAACTTCTACATATCTTTACGTGTTCAATGAAAACTGGATTATTAGCAGAATTGACTTTTAGCTCACATGGCATAAAATGCTCATGGAGAGCTTTTGTGAATGATAAATGTCCGTCATGTGTCATAGGTTGTCTGGTGTCAACAATAAAAGTGTTTACAGTTGAGAGACCACAATTTGGTCATTATCCTTTTGAAAGATGGTTAACCCATTACCATCTGACAAAATTTTAGAGTTGTCCAAATTCACAGAAGCTGCAGACAGTAATTATTAGTGATCTTTGTATTTTGGGATAGAAAACATTGTGGATAATGAAGAATTTGCTTGACACAAGTAATTTCTACATTTTCCACAATGATTGCCTTATTTTTTTCTTGAGGGGCTTAAAAATGAAGGTTTGCAATGAAATGGGTTAAAAATATTTGTCAGGCCATTGAAAATTGTGAGGTTCAGTTTGAAAACACATATAAAGGGCTTTATGACTCCTCTACTGTTTACACTTAAGATTTCACAATTTTTGGCTCAGTCATGATTAAAAAGGACCAGACTAGTTGTCATGTCTTAGGGATGAATCCTAGATGCTTTCTTTGTAACAACCACAAATTTGGCTCAATATTGATGAAATTTCTAGAATATTTGTCAGGTCATAAGGAAAAATCCTATTGAAAATGGACTATTATGTTTGTAACAAAGAAAAAGAGGTCTTAATGACAAGTTTACTGCATACAATGTAGAGGACACAATTTTGGCTCTATCTTGGTGAAACTTCCCTAGATTGTTTGCCAAATTAAAAGAAAGGAATCTTCCAATTGGTCAGCGCAAAACAATTGTAACTGCCAAATCATAGGCAGTTACAACTGTGTTGCCCCCACCCATCCAGAATTGTCCAGAAAAATTCAGACAAACAGACTAACGCACTAAGGCACATACACGGAATTGTAATAACGGGCTCGACAATAAGAAAGATTGATTGATAGTTATGTAATAAAGTTCTTTTAGAAATATAGGTTTGAAGGTCAAGTTTTAGATTTGTATAAGTGATGTATGTTTCTTGTGTCTTCAAAAGTAAGACCTGATTAAAAGTTGCAGTACAAACTTTCTTTGTTTATTTAAGAACTCGGGTGAGGAAAGCTAGGGCAAGGCTCTCAACTTGCACATTCAAAATTGTTAAATTTTGAATAGTAGGCTCATTTCTTCATCAACCAAGCATTTTCTTACTGTAATGAAAAATCATTTTCATTTCTCATTGCATCAGTTGTTCCTAGCAATTCTTTGTTGCTGATTATGTAGATTCTGTTTGCCTTGCTTAGTGCATATTTGAATGTTTGCTAAAGGTGACGATACAAGGGGTTTTTCATTGTCTATTGTCAATTGAATAACTACTACTGTCAATCAATGAATAAATCAACCAATCAAATCATTCTGTAAGAAGTGAACTTTGAACTCCAACATTGGCAGACATTTCTGTGAAGTATTTTAGTTAGTTTGGAGACTTAAATGTTGTAACTACAGCTTGATTAAGCTGTAGTTACGACATTTAGGTTGCCAACCAACCATTTAAATTTTTATTCCTCTCTAAATCAGTGGGTGTGGTCGGTGGAGGTAGTGGGCGGGATCTGTGATCTGCCACTTAGTGGTTCTAATCTTTTCGGTTGACAGGCTGATTTTTATTCCTTCGTAACTATCCTTTGCTCTACAATAGAATTTTAGACTGATCCAAGTCCAGAGAAATTGAAAATGACAAGTCTGCATGCTTTTTGTTGTCAGCAGTCAGCAAGACATAGTTGTCACAATTTCAAAGAGAAATTGACAGTTAACCCATTCCCACACAATCCCGTCTTATTACTCCCCACAAGAAAAAAGCCTTGGGAAAAATTGTGGAAAAATGAAGAAATTGCTTGTTACAAGCAATTTCTTCAATATCCACAATGTTTTCTATCCAAAACGCCGAAAAAAAAATTGAAAAATTCATTAACTTGAAATTGTTATCCACAGCTCCTTTCAATTTGGACTAGTCTAAAATTTTGTCATTTGGGAATGGGTGAATAGGAGCAAAAGATTATTCTTTCACAGTTTGGGGAAACTTTTGCAGTGTCGTGTATTGTCAATAGAACATTTCTGGTGTAGGATATCAGAGGTGTGTTGTTTACAGCAAGATGAAGAATCCACTATGAGTAAATTTTTTAAGAGGTACTAAAGCTTAATTGCAGCTGTTTTGAGTGAAAACATTCAGCTTTGTCATAGAAATTGTTCACCCATCCCAACACAACAAACTTTTCAATTGATCTGAATGCCGACAACAAATTTTAGTTGATGAAATTTTGAAATGAAAAACATTGTTGATAATGAAGATATTGCTTGTGACAAGCTATTTTTTTTTCATTTTCCTTAATTATTTCCGAAGCTTCTTTGTGAAAAAACTGGATCAAGAGGGAATGGGCTAAAGACAATCCTGAACAGTATAAAGTTGAAGGTTTAATTAACAATTTATCTAAATTTTCTCAATAAGAATCCTAAGAATCTTGCTATAAAGAAAGCACCTCTGGTTTGGTTTTACAAAGAGAATTCACTAATAAGATAACTAATGTTACTAATGAAAACCCCTTATCACGAACCTGAGATTGGCTACATGTGTTATTTCTGTTTTCTTACAGCTATTATTTAAATAACCACCATGGCTATCGACACAACACTGCTTCTCCTGCATGGCCCCCGCCACCTTCTCCTAGTCTGATTCACCAACAGGATCAGTATGGTCCGAGAAGCCAAACCTACAATGAACAAAATCAATTTGGACAGAGATTGTCTCAAAGCCCTGTCAGTTACAGTCAATATAGTCCTAGGACCCCTCCCCATACTGTCCAAAGTCAAGTAAGTCCTGGTCAAAACAGGCAGACTGGACAAGTTAGTCCTGGACATTATGGTCAAACAACTGCCTCAAGTGCTGGTTATCCTCAGTATAGTGGTCAGCAGATGACACAAAACTCTTTTAACCCAGTGTATCATAACAGTTATCAAATGAAAAGTGGTCAGCTTGACAACTCTGGACAAATGTCTGGTCGTCCAGCTTATAGACAATACAATGATAGAAATGATGAAACTTTACCCAGTGGTCATCATGTTGGTCATCATAGCAGTGACCTCCGTGCTAGGTTAAACCCCATTATTGAACAAATGGGTGGCCAGAGTCCCTCGGGAAGGAGCAATGACCTCAATAGTCCTGATTATGGACGAAATGAGCAGCAGTTTGGACTTCAATTTGATCAAACTAACAGCATGGGACATGATCCTTATTCAGGTTATAGGTATGTATGTTGTATGATTAACCATTCTTTTGATCTTTTTTTATGTTTTCTTTAGAACAAAATTAATAATTTTGGTAATGTTGATCGTTATAATGGAAAGAGAGAGTGAAGGGGGGGATTATTTTTGTAAGAGGGAGTAAAGGGTTAAAGAGAGAGAATTTTTGGTTTAACATTTATGAAAGTTTTATAGATTTGCTAATTTATGACATTTTGCATGAAAATGTAGAATTTAATTTTCCTGCATGCAACATGTTTTTTGTATGCTGAACCAAAAGTTTATCTTGATTGTTTTTCCTATCATTTTTTTCATGCTACTAAACTTTTTCATGCTACTGAAATTGTCAGGTCCTATTCATTTTGCTGAATCTTGAGCATGACCCTCCCGCTGTTTGCATTTTGAGCTTCAAGCTGTACTTGAGATGTTTAGGTTGCCAGGAAACGTTCTCCTTTGTATGTTACTGATCATAAAGTTTGCAAAATAATCGTGTTCAATGTCGAACTTCCTGTTGGAGTCACTGGGTGGGGACTAGTGATCTGTCAGTTGACCAATTGCTGGCCCCGCCCACTTAGTACCTTGGCCACTCCCATCAACTCCTACAGGAAGTTCCGCTTCGATTTTTACAGCGTTTATTTGCGAAACTTGTGGCCGGTAGCATGTTACAGATAAATAGAATGGTTGTTTGGCAACCTAAACGTTGTAACTACAGCTTGAACCAGCTGTAGTTACAACCTTTAAGTCGCCAAACCAACAGAAAAAGGTTAACAAAAATGGTGGGCAAAGTCTAAGATCAAAACTCATGTCTTGTCTCAAGAATGATTTCATTAGTTGACTGGTTATTTGATTGACATCTGAGGTTGGTCAATTACTAGAGATACCAAGAAAGAATGTGATAAATAAAATTTATCTTATTTTTTTGGAAAAAAATAGATGAAGGCAACCGAAAAAAAAAAAAAACAGCTATCAATATTATAGGTTTTTCAAAATTCAAGACAAGAAGACAACATTGAAAGTATATTGAATTAAGAAAATAAACGAAAAAAACCAAAATAGCATTGGTCATAGAATTTAAAATATTGGCCAGAAGGAGATATATCTTGTTGTATGCATTTGCTTCTTCCCCCATAACATTTTTTATTAGCTTGATAGCTTGGCTGTTTTCAGGGAAAAAATGAGTTCTTGCTAAAGTTTAGTCTGCCTTGTTGTTATATAAAATTGTTGACATTTTGTAATATCTCTGGTATAACTGAACACAATCATTTGAAACTAGGAATATATGTTGGTACTTACTGATGGTCCTAGTCATGCTATTTAAAGTTTTTTTTGTTTTTTTCCTCCATTTTGATCGTTCCTGTCAATCGTATTTGTAACTCGTACATGTGATTTTTGTATGCTAGTGTCATAATATCTGCTTCAAGAAATAATTTGCAGTGTTTAATAAAGCACACAGTTTGTTTCTTTTTAGCCAACCAACAGGTTATATAACACACATAGTGATATAAGCAGCTACCTACCCTTCATGTCTAAAGGGGTCCTGCATAAGTGATTAGAACTTAGGACTCATTGTCTTAGAGATGCTGGGGTTGCGGGTTTAAGACCCTTTTTTGCTGGTCATATGGTGATGTCCTTGGGCAAAACATTAAGAGCCCAAGTACCGGTGAGACCCAGGAAGTGCATGAATAACTGAACTTTGTGGTTATATAACTGAAAGATAGTTCAACCCATTCAGATAAAGAAACCCATTTGTGTCTTTAAGTTAACCCTTTCCTGTTTTGCAAAATTTTTGACCTGTACAAATTCAAAGATTTTGCAGACGAAAATTAAAACTGGATTTAATTTGAAAAATAATAATTTAGTAGGGTAGAAAATATTGTGGAAAAAGAAGAAATTGATTGTTACAAGCAATTTTTTCCTTTTTCTACAATGTTTTCTCAATTATTAAATCACAGGGATGTTAAAACCAGGGATTGAACGGGAAAGGGTTAATCCATACTCACAGAATCCGGCATTTTTTCACCTCTCAAGAAAAAGGCTAGAGAAAAATTGTTGAAAATGAAGAAATAGCTTGTACAGGCAATTTCTTTATTTCTAATATTTTCTACACCAAAAGACAAAGGATTCTACAATATTATCAATTTAAAATTGTTGTCTGCAACTACTTTGAATTTGGACCAGTCTAAAATTTTGTCGTATGGCAATGGGTTAATAGTGACATTTTACTGAATTTTTTTGTATGGAATAAAACAATGTTGATGTGATTTAGAACCTACTTCAAAAATTAATTTGAAATAAGATTATTTTGATACTCAATAGTAACATCTGAAATAGACAATTCTAATAAAAACAGTTTGTTGGATAGAAAATGGGTTTACTCATTACAAAAAAAAAAAAAAAAAATAGAACAGGTCCTAAATGAAAGATATATAGATTGAATCCCTCCTTTTTACATCCCTCAAGACAAAAAGGTTTGAAATACATTGTGGAAATAGAATTGCTTGATTCAATGTCCACAATTTTTTCTACCCCATAACACAAAGAATTTTAGGATTTAATCAACCTAAAATCATCATCTGCATCTTCTTTCAATATGGACCAGTCTAAAAATAATGCATGTTGGAATGGGTTGATTATTAGACTTGTCCGAGCTAACCCAAAATTTAACACATTACCTCAACATTGACACATAGAAAGAAATACAACTATTGAAAATATAATGGGAAAATGATATACTGGTTATTATTGTTTTCTTCTTTTCCACACCATATTTTCCCTATCTGATTCAAATTTAACTAACTGTACAATATTATTATCCCTACAGCCACTCTGAGTTTGAACTGGTCCAGAAAGAATTAGTTTGGTAAAGTGTTGAATGAATTTGAATGGAAGACTATTCAATGACAAGTCAATGAAAGTGAATTGTATTTAAAGTTGTAATTGAAATTTTAATGGTTGTAATCAATCCAATGACAAGATAATTATTTTCATTTTCCCTTTTCCCTTTTTTACATCCAGGAAACCAGCATTGAGTGCTTCAAACAGTTTTAAAGAGGAACGCCGGCCTGGTTCCAGTACCCCATACAGAAGGACAACTTCTGACTCGAACCAGAGGTTGCCAGCCCATGTCCAACATGCCGGCTCCCAGCATCAAACAAATGCTAATGCGAATGCAGTTATAACAAAGTAATTGTTATTTAGTTTTGCACTGACAAAAAGTCTTTATTTAACCCATTACCACACAATGGCACTTTCTGCCACATTAAAGAAATACAATCTTGGAAACATGTGTGGGAAAAGGAGAAATTGCCTGTAACAAGCAATTTCTCCTTTTCTCACAATATTTTCTACCCTATTTGGCACTTATTTTCCAATTTAAGCGCAAATTTCTTCTGCAACTTCTTTCAATTTGGACCAGTATAAAATTTCGTTGTCTGGTAATGGGTTAGTAGAGTAAACTCTGCTTAAAATGATACTCTAGTTACTGAAAAAAACAATGACCCTTTTTGGACTTGGATATTTTTGGTTAAAGTTTTACGTGCAACTGTCTTATCTCTTTTCCTACTGTTTTACCATTGCTCTTTAACAATTCACATGATTTTGTGACCATTTTATAAATTATCAACCCCTTAGCAAATATTCATTATTCTGACATTTATTTAAGTGGATATTTGAACCCTTTTGACAAACTAATACTTGGTTAAAGTTTTGCATGCAAGTCTCTCCAACTGTTTTATCTTTGTTAAACCTCACATATAAATTTGATTATATTTCAACTGTCAGGCAAATGTTGACATTAAATTGCATTCAATCAATCAACCAAATACTTTTGACCGAATTGAATGAAACTTCATATATTAACTTCATATTAATATCTATATTTCTCCTGAGATATCCTTTCCCCGTTCACAATTTAAGGCTGTGTCATGCCAAAAAAGAGGACTCAATTGATAAGAAAGTGTTTTTATCATATCTTCTAGTTTAAAGGTCAGAGTTTGGTGGAATTGCATATTTTACTTATTAATCCAAAAAAACCAGAACATGTTATATTTGTTATTCAATTTGTTATGTTATGGGAAAAGGAGACTGTATGTATTATAGCTATATATCTCCTATATGTCAGTTGAGCATAACCTATCTTGGTCTGCTCTTTTTGCTCATACTTTCTAATTTTCTGATCTGGATTTAATGAAATTCCATATTTTAAATAATAATTGAAAGCCACAGACCATGCACTAATTATAATTCATTTACACAAAATTTTGATAGAGAAATGTGAGCTTAACCTATTGTAGCCTTTCTTCATGATGAATTGTGTTTTAAATCTGACATAATCTAAAATCATTGGTTAAAAGCTAATGGCTCTTTATATGATATTCATGAAAATAAAAATGTTATGGGAAAAAGGGACTTTGTGACTTATTTGTACAACTGTCAAGCTTCAAACATTTTATGACGAGCACTTGTTCTGGCAGCATTCTCGTTGACGGCTCTAGTCTATTTTTTGTAGTGGTCCAATATTGGAGCAGCCTAATGTGAATGGTTCAGGATCTACAACACCAACAACTTCTACTAGTCCCAATGTTTCTTCAAATCAAACCTCTAGGCCAGACCCAGTCAGTAATGGCCCCACAGCAGATCGTCCCACAACTCCACAGGGCACAGTGACTCGTAAGCCTAAATCAACAGATAAAGCCCCGGTGTCGACGTCGAGAGTAGCAAAACCAATAGAGAAACATGGTCGTGCAACTACAGCAACGTCAACTAGAACAGGTGTTCCAACTGCAAGAAAGTCAAATTTGAATCAGGTAAGAGTGGTTTTGCACTGTATCTCTCGTATCGCATTACCAGAAAACAAAATTTTACACTGGTCCAATTCAAATTGCGTTAGAATTGGAAAATAAGTGCCAAATAAGGTAGAAAAAATTGTAGGAAAAGGATAAATTGCTTGTTACAAGCTATTTCTCCTTTTCCAACAAATTTTTCTATGATCATGATGCTTCAGTGTGTGAAAAAGAGTTAAATAGGTTAATGGTAGCTGGCCTTTCAATATTTATATGGGAAAACAGGTCTCCTAACCTCACTATAGATCTTTTCACTATAGATGGATTGCTAGATGTGTCCACTGACCTTATACAAGATTGTTCCTCTGACACATTTAACCCTTTCCTGTTTTCCAAAATTTTAGACTTGTCCAAATACAAAGGTTTTGCAGACGAAAATTTAAATTGAATTTTATTTGGAAAATAATCAATTCAGTAGGGTAGAAAATATTGTTGAAAAAGAAGAAATTGCTTGTTACAAGCAATTTCTTCTTTTTCTACAATGTTTTCTCCATTATGAATTTACAGGGACATAAAAACCAGGGTTAAAACAGGAAAGGGTTAAACATATGGTCATGAACATATAAAAAACAAAGCAAATTGTTGGGCGGCTACTTGTTTATAATGAATTATTCCTCTTTGTTGACTTAGAAAATGTACCCACTCTTAAGCACAGCAGAGCGTTTGCATCAGCAAGCGCGATCCTATATTAGAATGTTGCATAGCTGTAAAAAGAATCTGTTGTCGGTATTTATATACAGAGTTTCTCTTGAAGACCTAACCAAATACCAAACAAGTAAATTTTAGACTTGTCAAAATTTAAAAAGTTGCAGACAGCAATTTGAAGTTGTTAGAATTTGTTTATACTAGAAAACATGGCTAATGAAGAATGATTTGTTTCAACCAAATTCTTCATTTCAACTATGTTTCCAAAGCTTTTTTCTTGAAGGGGTGTACAAAGGTGGGATTTTTTGGTACCAGTTTAAAGACTGAGTGAATACAAAGCTTCATAAGTCTTTCTATTATCTCCAAATGTGTTGAATGGAAATGTCATAGACTGATGTCAATTAGAAGTGTTGTGTTTTGAATTTGTTGTTAGGATGAAGAATTACGTAAATCTACACAAAGCTTGAAAGGCAGTTCAGATGGCACAACAAAAACCCGAGGTGAACAGCGATTACGCACAATACAGAAGGAGGCTGTAAATAACTATGTAAATAGAGTAAGTTACTATTTACTATCTCAAACCTGTATAAAGGATTTTGATGCTTACTAAAGAGCTTGCTTTATTCACAGCCCAACAATAAGAGTTGGCAGAAACCTTACTGCATTCTCATTGTCCATTTGTCAAGAACATTTTACCAAATTAACTCTTTCCAGTTCAATCCCTGGTTTTCACGTCCCTGTGATTTTTTTGCTTGAGAAAATATTGTAGAAGAAGTAGAAATTGCTTGATACAGGCAATTTCTTCTTTTTTACAAAATTTTCTACCCTACTGAAGGATTATTTTTCAAACAAAATCGACTTTAAATGTTACCTGGCCATGTGATCGCAAGAATCCCCTGGATTTTTAGCTCACCTGAGCACAAAGTGCTTAATTGAGTTATTGTGATCCCCTTTTGTCCGGCATAAAGTGGGCCAATTTGTACCTAATTTGGCAGAATTGTTCATGAGTTGGTCCCCTATAGAAATAGCCAAAAGAATTGAAATTCAAAAAAAAACTCTAGTTGCCATGGCAACAAAAGTGAAATTTGAAAATAATCTTTAAAATTCTTCTCCTCCTGACCCAGAAGGAATCATCAGTTTAATGGCCTCTTTTTTAAATAGCTAAACTCATGATCCTCGGGTCCCCATTGGCAGAGCCAAGGGGGTGGGGGTGTATATAGAAATAAAGAATGATTTTTAGCGGTTTTGTAGGACAAAACCGGTATTTCACATCGATCAACCGGAAACAAGTTTTCATGAATTTTCCACTCATTTCCATGCATGCTCATAAACTTGAATTGAAGATCAATGTGATCGCCTCCATCTTGTTTCTTCGCTGATGAAGAAATTAACTTACTTGCTGAATGCCAACAGCCTCCATTTAGTCATGAATATCAAGGAAAGTGGTTTACAAAATTCCACTTAATATATCCATAGTAAACTGTCTAATGAACTGTCTAGATGAGAGAAATAATCTCCTTGCGCTTCAAGATAGAATCTAGGTCAGTGGTTAGTGGAGTAGGCGAATACATGTAAAACAAACTCCTAACCCTGTCTGTTAGCTTTGAACAGGAAGATTTACACCCGTATATGCAGTATATGCTGTAAGTTACAACCCTGTTATAGTCGCGATTCAAGCGCCTATTAACCCCACCTAATAAAACACCCGTCTACCTCTCGAATTCGACTATATCTTTGAAAGGAACACGTAGTTCGTAATAATTAAATGCTCAAAGCAAAAAGGAATTGTAAATTAGCTTTGATTACTTTACCTTTTATCATTTAACCATTTACCACATAACCACAAATTTTCACGCACTGATGAAATAATATTAAAGAAACGTTGTGATTAAATCAAAATAGCGATTTCGGTAAACAGTAAAAGGGTCATGATTAATTGAATGGGTTTTTAACGCAACTTTTAACAGTATATCACTTATATCGGGGCGGCTTGAGCTCCTAACCATGAATTCCTGGTAGTTCTCACACAAGTATTACCACCACATCCTAATAGAGCATCCAGCTGCTCATCTCTCTTAGGTGTACGATTTATTTACTCATCTAGATTATAAATGTTGGCATTATTGAGCGCCATTACTGATTAGCCAGCAAAACCGCTCTCAGTACTTTCAGTCCTTTGATTATACAACAATTCCTCTCAAACCAGTGGGCCGATTTGAACCAAATTTGGCAGAAATGTTCCTTAAGTCACCCCCTTTAAAAAATAGCTAACAGAATTGAAATCTGTTAAAAACTCTGGATGCCATGGCAACAAAAGTGAAATTTTTAATCTTTAAAAATCTTTTCATCTTGACCCAGAAGGCGTAGAGCCTTGATATTTTGCATGAAGCATCAATATATTGACTTCTTTCGAAATAGCTAAAATCATGATCCTCCAGTCCTTAGTTGCCCCGGGGGATGGGGGCGGGGTCGCTTAAATAAAGAACTATTTTTAAATGACAAGTCCCAAACCACTGGGCCAATTTGAACCAAATTTGGTAGAAATGTTCCTTAACTGGTCCCCTTTTAAGATAAGTAAAAGAGTTGAAATCTGTTAAAAAAAACTCTGGTTGCCATGGTATCTTTAAAAATTTTCTCCTCCTGACCCAGAAGGCATAGAGCCTTGATATTTTGAATGAAGCATCAGTGTATTGACCTCTTTCAAAATAGCAAAAATCATGACACTTGGATTCCCAGGGACAGAGCCTGGGGGGGGGGGGGTTATATGTATGAAGCATCAGTTCACTGACTTCTCTCTTATTTCTGAAATTATAAACCATCGATCCACAGGAAGGAAAAAATTATCTCCTTTCAAATTTGACCTAAAGCCTTGAAATTTGTTATTTAGACTTTTGGATCCCCAGTTACAGATACTATATTTGTATAAAGTATGGCCAACTTGTATCATAATCCTAACTTCAGCATGAAATTAGACTATTGAAAGAAAAAGAGCCTTTATCTCAGGTGAGCGCCCCAGGGCCAAAGGCCCTCTTGTTTATTCACTCACGCAACTTTGTTCTGACTCTTACATGAAAAAAGACAAATTACGATTAAAAAACAGAACAGTCTGTGGACAGTACTGTACCCGATAAAAATAGCTCTGATAACCATTACCACATATCGTAATATAACCGGTCCCTGATTTGGAATCAAAGTGTATTTAATGTGGATTTGAGATTTACTTGGCACAGTTGTTCTTCTTGATGAGTGCTAGTGTCATGTGAAAAGTTCGTTTTGATACCTCTACAGGGTTCGCACAGGCTTGAAAAGTACTTGAAAATGAAGGGCTGTCTTGAAAAGCCCTTGAAAACTAAATTTGCCTTGAAAAGCACTTGAAAATTAGCCATTGGCCTTGAAAAGCACTTGAATTTCACTTATTCAGGTATTCCAGACAGTTAGATTCGGTTTCAAAATCAAAAGTGAGCATTTAAGAAGAGTTTGGGCACGTCTGAATAAAAAAGAAATGATCGGCGAATGCGCTATGATGTAGGTACAGGCCGAATGTATATGGCGTGAATCGGAATTTGAGTTGCTTCCCTTGTAAAATGGTGGCCGCACTACGCAGCGTGTCCGAAAAAGTATAAATGTACGTGAATCACATAGAATTGACAGAAAACACGGAACATCTTTTTCCCCCCAATACGCCCCGGTTCGTACAAAAAGTAAAACCCAATTATGAAGAAAGTAACCATCCTAGATCCTTCCTAACCAGGGCTCCGAAAATTTGGAAATTTAAATCGGTCCAGGACAATGCCACCTCCCCCGCCGATTTAATTTTAGTAATGATGTACTTTTTTATGAGCTAGTTATCCAAAGCTCTGTATATCTAACACAGTCATAGCAATTTTCTCTCAACATGAGCCTTTGTTGATGGAAAAACACAGCTGACATCACAAAAATGTCGGGTCAGTCCATTCTACTCTATGGGATCGCAGGGTCGTGACGTAGATCAAAAAGACCAACGAGACAAACTCGAGTGGGTTGCCCACGTGTTTCACTATTTTTCCAGAGTAGAATTTGTGGTCATTTATTAATTGTAGTTGATTTGCGATTTACTATTAGGACTTTTTCCACCCCTGAAGTAAGATTTCATGATTCATTGTTTCTTTAACTTTATTGACAGAACTAGTGATATTATTATGCAGTTGTTTTCGTTTATGTTCAAATTATCTGCATTCTGCGGATTTCCACTTATGGTTTGAATTATATCAGCTACGTTTCTTATCGTGAATGAAAACTATAAAACATATATTAATGATGTGACTTTTATTTTTTTACAAATTTCAAATCCGGTCTAACGTGCTCACTTGTGACAAATAAATTCATAAAAGCGCTGTGCTGAGCTATTCCGACTTTATACGAACGACAACTGAAGTCTGTTCATGTCTCGATTTATATACGCATCCCATATTATAGTAAAAGAAATTAGTTTCACGAGTTACGGCAATTTAAATTGGCGCAGTATTAGATGCCCATTTTGATAAGACTTAGAACGTGTGTAAGTCAAGCCGATCCTCCATTACAAATAGTTTACAAAACTCGATACCCGAAGTTGGGTCAAGTTCAAACTATTGCTAACTACATATTAGGGTCACGTGCGGATTGGCACTTGATTGGCCGGCGGGTAAACTAATTATCGATCTTTGGCACTTTTACATTACTCAATAATAAGTCCTTGAAAATGGTAAGATTTGTCCTTGAAAAGTCCTTGAAAAGTCCTTGAATTTTACTTGGCCTTGTCTGTATGAACCCTGCTCTAAGGTCAAGGTCGCAGTTGAGGGTCAAAGGACAAAATTGACCTTGACTGGAGCATGACTTCTATATTTATTGATGGATTTGATACAGTTGTTCTTCATGAGGAGAGCTTGTGTCATGCAAAACATTTGTTTTGATATGTTTAAGGTCAAGGTCACAGCTGAAGGTGAAAGGACAAAATTGACCTTGTCTGGAGCATAACTTAAGTAAATGGATGGATTTTAAAATAATGTGGCACAGCAAGTGGCAAGCAAAACGTTTGTTGTGGTACCACCAAGGTCAAGGTCATAATTGAAGGTCAAATAATAAAATTGACCTTGTCAAGAGCATACCTTCCACATCATAGATGCATTTAAAAATAACTGGTACAGTTGTTCAACTTGGCGAGTGCTAGTGTCATGCAAAACGTTTGTTATGAAATGTCCAAGGTAAAAAAAAAAATTGTGCATCACATTCTCTGTTCAAATCAGCGGGCTCGACATGTTGTCCCTGGACAACCTGTTTCTTTCACATATCTATTACTTGTGATAAGACTTTTCTTCCAATATTTAGTTCAAGGTCAAGCTAAAGGTTATATTTCTAGGGTAACTCATCCAAAACTTGTTATAAAGCACCGGTAGCTTAGCCCTCTTATCTGTATGCCATGTTTTTATTGTTATGTTATGATCATGATTTGTCTTGTTTTTCTCAGCGGTCATCTGGCAGTACAAGTAGTGAAGATGACAGAAAAAGATCAACACCAACACGGACTGGTCTCCCGTCATCGACAGCGACATCAAAACGTGCTGGGACAGGTATGTCAACCACACGCACAACAACCACAGCATCTCGGCCCACAACAACAAAGGCTGGGGCATCATCTGGAACCCCTGGCGCATCAACACAGGCCCGTCGAGCCCGACAAAACTCCACATCCTCAACAACTTCTGTCTCGTCTACTGCGAGTAAATCTAGTGTAGTTGATAAAACTAAACGAGGTGGTTCAGGTAAAACCTGCAATGTTAAGCTAGCTCTGCAAACTGCAGTTTAGTTTGCATTAGGGCTGCATATTGCTTTGCTTTCTTGTTTTTTCATTCGGAATTTTGGATCTCTTTCATCCATTTTACCACGTTCTCATTCACTCAGTTACCATTCTCCAGTTTATCATCCCTTGTTCTTTACACAAGTCACTCCTCCCACTCCATGTAGGCTTAAAGTTTATCAAATTGTTATGAACAAAAAATTAGCTAAGCCTTGGTTTTACTTCTGGATGTTTTAAAGCAAAATAGAAGTTACTATCATGTGTCCTGATGACAAAAAAAAAAAAAATAAGATCATTGAGAAACTCTTTTTAACACTTAGTCCACTTCCTTGAGATATTGTGATTGTTGCTGTTCGTTGTTTGTCAGGCTGTGAACTTAAAGATCTTCTCCTCCATAACTACCAAACAGACTCCAATGAAACTTCACAGAAATGGTTATTTAGTGATGCTCTTTCAAAATACTTGAAAGAATTGGAATCCATGGATAACTCTGTGTGCCATGAAACTCAAAGGAAATTTCTTAGAAATCTCCTCCTTAACCAAAATGCCTAGAGCTTTCAAATTTCATGTAGCAACTCCTTTTTAGTTAGCCCTATGGTGTAGGTTCATTCTTCTGATTCATTCATAGAAATAAAGAATAGATTGTGAAAAACTGATATTTCAGATAAGGTTTGATTACAACAGTTAATGAAAGAACAAATTCTGTCTATTGAACCATCAAATAAAGCATGTTATTCATCTTACCTTTTCCAAAAAGTTCAGTCAAATAAAGGACTGTTTAAGTTTTGATGTAGAACTTGAGTTCCATAGTTCAGGTGAGCAACTCAGGGCCATCATGGGCTTCTTGTCTTCATTTTAGGTACAGAACTTGCAATTTTTGCTTTCTTGTTAAACTTGAATTCCATTTGCATGTCATAAGAATTCTCTTTTATTTCATTTTAGATATTTACAAGTCTATTTTGAATTTTTGTTAATCTTAATTATTCGTTATTCAACGAAGAAAGAAATGCAACAAGAAGATACTTTTAGGATTAATTGAATTTACTCAGAATTTGCTAATTATTTTGTTCATAACCTGTCATAAATAGATGTGCAAGATACCCTTTCCAACTTGGAATCTTTTGCATGGGGTTTGGGTCTCCTGTTTATGTATTATCTTCACAAAAATCTGATTCCTTGTCACAAATTATGTATTTTGCTCGCGCCTTACAATACAAATAACAGAATGTTGTCCAATTTTGAAGTGAAGTGATTTGACAGACTGTTTTAAATGAAGTGTTGTATCTTTGTAAAGTATTGTCGTTTGGCACATGCAGTGTTAAATACCTTGAAATATGAATAATTAGCTTCATGTTCTGAAAAGTAAGGAAATACCTTGTTTTATCAGGATTTTAAATGCTTACATCTATAAATGGAAACTTTGTGTCTAGTCTGTGTAAATTGACCAATTGCAGGCCTCGCCCACTTACTCCATTGGCCTCGCCCACTTACTCAAACATTTTAAACAGCATTATTTTGCAAAATTTATGTCCAGTGAGATCTAAAAAAAAAAAGAATAGTTTGTTGGCAACCTAAACATTGTAACTACAAGCTGTAGTTACAACATTTAAGTCGCCAACACCAACAAAAAGGTTAGCAAAAATGGCAGCAACTGTCTGAGTTTAAAAACTAATTTTAGGTCAAATTGAATGATATCATTGGTAGACTGGTTAATTGATGGACAGACGGGATGGTCAGTTGAATTAAATGAAATTTATTTTTGCCCCCATAGAAAAAGGCCTGTTGGATTATTAACTGGTGCCGGTTTGTAGAAAAGTCAGCTTGCAAACTTGAAATTCTGTTTTAATCTTAATACTGTTGATTTCAAGGCAAAATTCTTAAACCAATTCCCGCACTTTTAATGCCCCTTAAGCAAAAAGCCTTAGAAAATATTGTGAACAATGAATAAATTGTTACTAGTAATTTCTTCAATGTCCACAATGTTTTTCTCCCTAAAAGGCAAATATTTTCTATATTCACTAACTTGAAATTGTTGTCTCAAACTTCTTTGTGCTTGGGCCTGTCTTAAATTTTGTCATGTGGTAATGGGTTAGAAACGAAAAGATTTCCTAAATTTAAAGTTTACAGGTCACCATGGTAATAATGGTTCACATTGATAAGTTGAGATAACCAGGGGACAAAAAGGTCTTTCAATGCACTAGGCCAACACAGGGAAGAAGAATTTAGGCATTTAATCACACTAAAACATTTTGAAGAAAAAATCTTTTTTGGCATACATGTATTTAACCATAGAATTGATCTGATTCTCTGCAGAATTGTTACCATTTTTCCTTGTTTTGAAGTAGGAAACCTAGCCTAGATAGCCTGTTCCAATATGCAATATCGTACAGAAAAGGTCTGTGAGAAAGTCGCAAAATGAATATTGTAACAAAATTCATGTCGAAACAAAGGAATGTTCAGCCCAGAAATCATATCTGGAGGAATTCCGGTGGGCTGTCAATAGTGACTACAGTCACAAGTAAGGTACAATGAACAGTTCTTTATATTTTTGAATGTCTAAATGTAGAATGGAAGAACACAGAATTTTTTAGGGCTTTGATAGTTTAACACAATGAAGTGAATAAAATCATAATTATTGGGCACAATAACAAGAACGTGCACTCTAAATTTTCTTGAATTTTTAAGATTAAGTGGGTTTTTTTAGGGGAAGTGAAAATTAAGACTTATTAGTCCTACTAGTAGAATTCAAAGAAAAATTCAAACCCTTTGGTTTCAAATTAACTGAGAATTAACTTAATTTTAGTTTGTCTTATCAAAATCCTTGCTTTATGATTTGATGAAAATATCATTGCATACCTCTGTTTAAAAAATATTCAGTCAGGAACTACTTTAAATGCTAGCCCTCACAGTTGTTTAACCATATAAGACAAAACTTTGAGCTTGGACAAATTTTATTCCAGTGTAAAACTCTCAAAGATATTTTGAATGTATTATGTAAAACATCAAAAGTTGTCATTCACTTTTCAAAAGCTGTTTGTCTGAGTCAAAATGGATTTGTAGATATTTTATAACTGTTAGATTTTGTAGTTTTTATTGAATGGGGTTTTACAATTTTTTTTCGTGGGTTCTTTTTTTCTTAATTCTTTTAGTTGTATCACCTGCTTTCATGAAAATGCAAATACAAAACTGTGGATCTGAATGCCTTGCTAAAGGACATACCAAAATGGCCAGTGACGCAGCCAAAATACGTAGCTGCAACCCTTGTCTCATTAGTCAGTAGCTCTATGCATTCAACAAAATGTTAGTGCTTAACCCATTCCCACTCAGTGACACTTTTAAATGCCCCCAAGGAAAACAGCTTTGGAAAACATAGTGGAAAATGAAGAAATTGCTTTTTACAAGCAATTGCTTCATTTTCCCCAGGTTTTCTACCCAATAAGACGTAAAAAATTAAAATTCCATCAGCTTTAAATTGTTGTCTGCAGCTTCTTTCAATTTGGATCAGTCTAAAATTTTGTTGTGTGGGGATTGGTTAAGGTCTCTTGAAAACGTCACAAGAGTCAATTAGAGAAAGGATTACGTACAATTTTGTATATAATCAAACATCCTTTCGGATACTTTAAAACTTGATACATGTATTAGTTTTAGATCCAGGAATCGTGATGGGATCAATTTACTAAGGGTGGTGACGGCTTTTGTAGAAATTTGGTTACAGGTCAATCATTTTGTTAACACAGATGATTTGTATTCCCTCCTTTCTCAAATGGATGACAAATTTGAGACTGGACCCAAATTGATAGAAATTGCACACCACAAATTTACATTTATGATATATAACTTTTTTGGGGTCTTTCAGGAAAGAAAACATTGTGAAAGTTAATTTCTTCATTTTCTCAATGTTTTCCAAGCTGTTTTCTCTTGGGTTGTCTAAAAATTGGATTGTTCAGGAATGGGTTAAATTCCTTAACTGGTACAAGCTCATTCACATTTGCATTTTTGTCATCTATGATTAATTGATTTATCCATCACCAGACGACAAAATTTTATACTGGTCCATATTGAAATAATTTGCAGACATTTTAAGCTGATGAAACTTTCAAACTCTTCATCTTATTGTAAAGAAAACATTGTGAATAATGAAGAAATTTCTTGTAACGAGCAATTTCTCCGTTTTCCACAATGTTTTCCAAAGCTTTTTTTCTGTATGTTAGTAAAAAGAGCGGGATAAGTTGGAATGGATAAATCCGAAATTTATGTCATGAAAAGAATTAAGGCATTTACAAATAGGATAACTCTCATTCACTTTCATTCATATTCCGTCCCATTTTCACAGAGTCTGCAGAGGATTTGTAATCACTAACCAGTCTCAGTCAAAAAGATTTTTGAGAGTAGACAATTATAACTAAAACCAGTCAGATTGCGTGTTACCAAATCTAGTTTGAAAGCTTATTAAACCCATTACAACAAAATGACACTTTCTAAAGCCCTGAAAAAATACAATCCTTTGTGGGAAAAGGAGAAATTGCTTGTAAGAAGCAATTTCTCCCTTTTCTCACTATGTTTTCTACCGTATTTAGCCCTATTTTCCAAATTTAGTGCAATTTGAAATGTCGTCTTCAGTTTCTTTCAATTTGGACTAGTCTAAAATTTTTTTGTTTGGTAATGAGTTAACCAATACCAACTCAGTGCTGCTTTTCTACACTTCTCAAGAAAATAGCATGGGAAAACATTTTTAGAAAATGAAGAAAATACTTGTAAGTTGTAAGTTGTAATATTTCTTGCAATTTTTTCTACCCACAAAGATGCATATCTAAAACTTAATTAGCTTGAAATTCTCATCTGCAGTTTCTTTCAGTTTGGACCAGTCTGAAATGTTTTCAGCTGGTAATGGGTCAAAATGGTTGGTGACTATGGGTCCTGATTAATGTAAGTTCCAATTGACTGATCGCAGCTGTCAATCGAACAATCATTCAACCAATCAAATTATATATTTAGACTGGAAGTGAACTTTGAACTCCAACTTTGGTCAACGTTATTGTGAACAATTTGTGTTAGTTTGGTGACTTAAACATCATAAATACAGCTTATTCAAGCTGTAGTTACAATGTTTAGGTCGCCAACCATAGTTTTTGCTAAATGACGACATTAACCAATTCCCATACAGTGACTTTTTTTGACACCTCTAAAGAAAACAGCTTGGGAAAAATATAGACAATGATGAAATTGCTTTTTATAAGCAATTTCTTGATTGTCCACAATGTTTTCTACCCTAAAAGTGAAAGACTTTTAAATTCAACCAACTTGAAATTGTCAACAGCAACTTCTCTCAATTTTGCACAAATGTGCAGTCTGATCTTAGTCTACACCTCCTGCCAAAACCGGAATATTCCGGGTTCAGCATGACAAGGGTTAGTATCAAAGTGGAACTTCCCGTCGGAGTCTGTTGGCTTTGTTAATGGAGTCAGTGTGCAGGGTCAGCTATCTGTCATTTGTGTAGAGAAGCAAGCTCAGTGCTTTAACTGTTGTGAACACGTAATTGTAAAGTATATGATCTGTTGTGGATATTATATATATACTGTTTATGAACATTTTCTATCCAAACAACACTGAATCACCATGTCTGTCTGTTCGTCTTGAGTGTAGACATCAATTTGTCTGGAAAAATACTGTAAACTCTAGTTTTCTGGTACTAAATTAAATTCACAAAAAGATTTCCTTTAAGTTGAAGGTGTGCAAGGGCAAGACCCTTTTAGCATATGCTACAAAGTTATCTCCATTTAACCAATTCCCAAACAACAACACTTTATGACACTCCGCAGAAAAAAGCTATGGAAAACATTGTCAACAATTAAGAAATTTCTTTTTGCGACCAATTTCTTAATTTTGCACAATGTTTTCAATCAAAAGACAAAATGGTTTAAATTTCATAAACTTAAATCTGTTGTCTGCAACTTCTTTTGAATTTGACCAACCTAAAATTTTGCCGTCGGGTAATAGGTTATTGTAATCCAGGGCTGCACAAATGATGTCAAAACAGCAACAAAAGCCTTTTCTTGTGACCCATGAGACAAAAAAAGAGACCTCACTGGTGTTCTTTTAAATAAATACTTGAAAAAGAGATCAGATCTAGCCCAGGTCATCAAGGGAGGTTTTCGTAAATAAACAAGGTGAATGACCATTCTAGAATCAGAAATTTTGAGTGGAAAGAAAAGTAGATATGACTGAAATGCTGTTAAAAGTGACGTTAACCCCATTCAATCAATGTCAAGGTCAACCATCAAGGTCAAACTTAAAAAAAAAAAAGAGATAAATGTTTTTTAGGGTATTAGTTGTTCACAAACACATCTTGTACATGCTATATTTATCTTTCAAGAAGTTTTTGTGATTTTATATGTATTATCTTTGTTATTGTGGGGTATGAAGTCATTTTAACCCATTACAAAACAGCAATATTTTGGACTGGTCCAAATTGGAAGAAGTTGCAGACGACAACGTAAAGTTTATGAAACTTTGGATTTTTTCAACTTTCTGGGTAGAAAACATAGTGGAAAAGGAAGGAATTGCTTGCTTTCTTCGTTTTCCATAATGTTTTCCAAAGCTATTTTCCTTGGGGGGTTTCTAAAAGGGTTCCTGAGTGGGAATAGGTTTAATGATTGTGATTTTAATTAAATCTTTAGTATTTTCTTACTTTGAAAATACTTTGACTAATAGCCAATTTTTTTTTTAACTAAAGTATTTTATGTGTTTTTATTTCTTACATAAGCATTGTTCTTCCCTTTCTTATTGGAATAGTATTATGAGAGTCATTATTTTGTTTTCTTCAACTACTGAAATCCGAGATTTTCTGAATATATTTTTTGTAAATACATGTAGATTCTCTTCAATTTTTAAATCAATAGTACATTGCTTTGTTCACATAAGATTTTTACTGTTTAATGTTTCATAACTGAGCAACTTATGATTATATGGAACACTTTCAGATATTCACTACCAAATTCAAACATGAATATTTCTACACATGGACAAAGGGAAACTATTAAGGACCAACCAATTATGTCAGAATGATTTTGTTTTGAGTTCTATACATCTATTAATAGTGATAGATAGATTTAAAGTATAACAGACATTGTCTTTAAATATTCAAAGTATTATGGAAATTAGGTGGAAAAGTAATTTAACCCATTACCAGATAACAAAACATGTTACTGGCCCAAAATGAAGAGATTATAAATTGCAATACAAACAATGTTTAATTGCTAAAATTAGAGTCTTATGGGGTACAGAAAGTGGGAAAAGGAGGAATTGCTTTTTATAAGCAGTTGCTCATTTTCTCCTAATGTTTCTGTAAGTATTTTTTATGTGTTTTAAAAAAGTTGGATTGTTGGGGGATGGGTTAATGTTATATCTATTTGTTCACTTTGACAAGTAGCACAATGAAGTATTTTAGTACTTTTATCTTTAAAAGGAAAAAAGAAAAGAAGAATGATTTTATCTTTTAAAAAAAAGATGAAACAAGCTTACAGTTGAAATCAAATATATGCCAAATAATTAAACAGGAGTGATTGAACCTGTTGTATTTTTTTTTTTCACCCAGTCTTGTATTTTGAAGAGCTATAGGATACAAGAATAATAAGAATAATTCATTGTAACAAACATTTTCGATTTCTCAAGATAGTTTAAACCCTTTGTAGCCATTGTTTTTGATAACAACTTTGTTAGGGATTTGTGTTGATATGACTACTATTTTGCTTTCAGTGATTATGGTCACTTTGTATGTTTCATTGGACATGCGAAAATTGTTAATATCATCTTTTTAATACTTGGTCTAGTGATGACAAATGCCCAGGTGAAAATGCTAGAGGACTACAATAAGGAGGCTGGTTCAAATTTTACCATGAGAAGACAGCATGATAACTATAGAGACCATAGTGAACAAATGGAAACACTGAGAAAGGTAAACTAACCGAGGCTTTACTAAAGAAAAATGAATAAATGCATCACCACTGAGAAACAAAAATTCAATTGACCAATGGGATAATTCATTTTGAGTGGAAGTGTACCAAAAAGCAGAATTTTAGACTGGTTCAAATGGGAAGAATTTGCAGACGATTATTTAAAGTTTGTGACATTTTATATTTTTAGCTCACCTGAGCAAGAAGTGCTCAAGTGAGCTATTGTGATCACCTTTCGTCCGGCGTCTGTCTGTCGTGCGTCGAAAGTTGTGTGTCGTCCGTCAACGATTTCTTTAAACGCGTCTCCTCCAAAACCACTGGGCCAATTTGAACCAAATTTGGCAGAAATGTTCCTTAGGTGGTCCCCTTCAAAAATAGCTAAAAGATTTGAAATCTATTAAAAACTCTGGTTGCCATGGCAAAAAAAGTGAAATTTCAAAATAATCTTTAAAAATCTTCTCCTCCTGACCCAGGAGGCGTAGAGCCTTGATATTTTGCATGAAGCATCAGTATATTGACCTCTTCCAGAATAGCTATAATCATGATCCTCAGGTCCCCAGGGGTGGAGCCCCAGGGGGGATGGGGTTTATATAGAAATAAAGAACGATTTTTTAAATGACATCTCCTCCCAAACCAAATTTGGCAGGAATGTTCCTTAGGTGGTCCCCTTCAAAAATAGCTAAAAGAATTGAAATCCGTTAAAAACTCTGGTTGCCATGGCAACAAAAGTGAAATTACTAAATAATCTTTAAGAATCTTCTCCTCCTGACCTAGAAGGCGTAGAGCCTTAATATTTTGCATGGAATATCAGTATATTGATCTCTTACAAAATAGCTAAAATCATGATCCTCGGGTCTCCAGGAGCGGAGCCGGGGGGGGGGGGATATATTCATGAAGCATCATTTCACAGACTATTTTCTTATTTCTGAAATTATAACCCATGGATCCAGAGGGAGGAAAAAGTTTTTTCCTTCTTTCAATCAGCACTAAAGCCTTAGAATTTGTAATTTAGATTTTTGGATCCCCAGGTTCATAGTCTTTATATGTAAGTGTGGCCCACTTGTTTCATAATCCTAACCTTAACATGAAATTAGACTGTTGAAAGAAAAAGAGCCTTTATCTCAGGTTAGCGCCCCAGGGCCAACGGCCCTCTTGTTTTCAATTTTCTGGATAGAAAAGATCATGTAAAATAAAGAAATTGCTTGTGACAAGCAATTTCTTCATTTTACATGATGTTTTCCTTTATGTTTTTTTAGGGGTGTCCAGAAGTCTAACTGTGTGAGAATGGGTTAATACTGTAACTACAACATTATTTTAAGTCATCTAAAATGATTAGTTACTTGTCTTATGGTCCTGTCTATACTTGTATTTTGCAAACAATATTTGTTTGATATCTCAGTCAACTGGCATGTCAAAACTCAGAAACTAGTTCAACTATAAGATTCAAAATTATTATAGAGACTACAAGGAAATTAATGGAAACATGAAGAAAGATGTGACTCTTACCTTTTGTTTTAAGCAAAAAGATACAAAATTGAAAAAAAAAATAGGTGGGTGATAATCTTTTATATTTCTGTAAGAATAGGATTTTTTCTTGGAATAGCTGATGTTGAAGGAAATCAAATTTTGTCTTTATTCAAAAATGTATGTTACTTTGTTTTTTTATTATAAAAGAAAAGAACAATATTGTTATAGCCTTGGCATAGTCTCTGTCATCAATGTCTTTCACAAACTTTGACATATTGTGTTGTCTGCTATGGTTTGAGTCATATTGACTTAGAACTAAGAATACTGTACACTATAAATAAAGATAATGAATACTCCAATATGCTGGGATGGCAACAAATAACGTGCCTTTTCTGACTTGTGATTTTATTCACTATCAAACACTCAATAGCTGAGCTTTACCCACTACCAGATGATCCTACATTTTAAATCCCCCAAGAAAAGTTTTTTAGGAAACAATTTGAGAAATGAAGAAATTGCTTGTGACAAATGAAAATTTTCCATTTTCCACATTTGTTTTCTTCCAAGTAAAATAGAAATATTTCCCTCCAAGTAAAATAGAAATATTGCATGTTACAAGCAATTTATTCAATTTCCACAATGTTTTCTACCCAGAAAGTTGAAAAATCTAAAATTTCATTAACTTTAAATTGTCGTCTGCAACTCTTTTCAATTTGGGATAGTCTAAAATTTTGCCATCTGGTCATGGTTTAAGGCATCCAAATGTGATGCTTTTGTTTCTGTAAATCATAGAAAAAAAGAGTTCAATGATGATAAAAAAAAAAGCATCCCTTCAGAAGATATTGAGCTTGAAATGCTTTGATGATGGTTTTCATTTAATCGATATCTACTGATTTAGAAAGTCCATATTTAATCCAGTTTATGAGTGCATCAATGCATCTTACACTGATTATTGGGAAAAATAGGGGCTCCATTTTCAGCCTCTCCTTGCCATTTCAAATAAGTTCTCAAACAGCCACAGGCTTGACAGCCCTTTTTAAAATTACCTTTGCTGTTTCACAGGACATGGCCCTTTCCTGTACAATCCCTAATTTTAATGTTCCTGTGATATTATACTTGAGTAAACTTGGTGAAAAAGAAGAAATTACTTGTAACAAGCTTTCTTCTTTTTTGCACAATATTTTCTATTGAATAGGATTGCTTCTTTTTTATTGTGCTTACTTTATACTGTATACTTTATACCTTTGAATTTGGACAATTCTAAAATTTTGAAAAACAGGAAATGGGTTAAGGAACAGTACATGCATTTTAATTTTTCTGCAGCTGAGAATTATTAACCCATTCCCACTCAGTGATAATTTTAAACGCCCCCAAAAAATAAAGCTTAGGAAAACATTGTGGAAAATTAAGAAATTACTTGTTACAAGCAATTTCTTCATTATCCACATTGTTCACTACCCCCAAAAGCCAACAATTTAAAAAATTCCTTCAACTTGAAATTGTCGTCTGCAACTTCTTTCAATTTGGACCAGTCTAAAATTTTGTTTTTAGGGAAAGGGTTAAAAGAATCTTTATTGTTTTAATTGATTATTATTTTTCCTGCAGACGATATCAACTCGGTTAAAACGGACACTGCCGGATAGTTTATCTGAAGCACTGAGTGATGGTGTGTTACTATGTCATCTAGCAAATCAGATACGACCAAGATCAGTTGCTAGCGTCCATGTACCATCACCGGCTGTGGTAAGTCTTGTTGTTTTATACGCCCCCACATCAAAAGATCGGGGGCATATTGTTTTACCGTTGTCCATCTGTCTGTCCATCATTCAGTCTTTCCACCTGTTTGTCTGTTTTTATGCAAAACTTAACCAAAAAACTTAAAATTGCCAATTACTTCAAGCCTATTCAAGATACTATGTTCATATTTGGCATGATGATAGATCTCAATGATACGCATCTGCTGGTACAAAGTTCATGGTCATGTGACAATGTCAAGGTCATCTGTAAAGGTCCAGCTTATGAAAAATTTGCTGTGTTAGGGGGGATTGTGTTTCACAAACACATCTTGTTAACCCTTGACATGTTCAATAAAATCCTCTGCTGAACTGAATTGAAGTTGAAAAGCTGAAAACGCTTGAAGCACTAATTGTGGATTAATATTTGTTTTGAAAATTCATACTATATTTAATTCTTGCTTAATAGGGACATGCAGGTGGTTTTGACCAAGATCAGACTGTACATATTATGCAGGCTGATCTTTGTCTATACCTCCTGCCAAAAAAGGAATATTCATGGTTCAGTATAAGAGTTACTCACTTCAGCGCAAAGTGAGGTATTAATTGTTGATTCCTTTTTTCAATTGATTAAGATTCCTTAGCTTTGCCCCAGGTGATCCAATGTTTTTGCATTGCTAGATAAACACAGGCTTGGAATCAGGCACCTTCTCTTAACCTATAACCAGATGGCATAATTTTAGACTGGTTAAAAATGAAAGAAGTTGCAGGTAACATTTTAAAAGTTATGGAATTTTAGATTTTTCAACTTTCTGGGTAGAAAACGTGTTAAATTAAGAAATTGTTTGTTAAAAGCAATTTCTTCAATTTTCCCAATTTTTTTCCAATTGTTTCCTTACGGGGTGTCAAAAAGAGTTATTATGTGGGATTGAGTTAAGATTTCTAGCTTTGACCGAGGTAAGCCGAATTGTTTTTGCATTTGCAGAAACGGTTGGGTTAAGTTTCAGGTAGCTTCTCTTAATGGGCTTCTACCTAGTTTGTAGATGAGATGCCCATGGGTTGATATTTGGGCTCTGCCAGATGAAATCCTATTAAACAAAGAAATAGAGTAGAAATATGGGAATGTTGAAATTCGACTAAACCTGAAATTGTAGACCGTCCAAAATTCAAAGAAGTTTCAGATGATAATTTTCAGATTCTGAAATTTAAAAAATCTCTGTCATTTTTGGTGAGCAATTTCTTCATTATCCTCAATATATTCCAAAGGTTTTATTCTATGGGCATCAAAAATCATCACAGTGTTAATGCAAAATTTAACATTTTACTGTTATTCAAACCCTTTAACCCTTTCCCGTGTTTCGAAATTTAAGACTAGTTTAAATTGAAAGAGTTTGCAGACGACTATGAAAACTGGATGCCATTTGAAATGAAACCATCCTATATGGTAGAAAACATTGTGGAAAAGCAGTTTCTTCTTTTTCCACAATGTTTTCTCCAGTATAAAATCATAGGAATGTAAAATCCCGTATTTGAACGGGAAAGGGTTAAATATACATGCCACATTAGATCACAGGTTCCTTGTATTGATAGGTATCAGTTTGTTGTTAGGCTTAGGTGTTCTATTAAGGTCAAAGTCACACTTTTGAAAAAAAGGCTGTTACGGACACACTTGCATTTCACAAACACATCTTGTTGATTTTACATTGACATTATTACATTAGTGTAATAACAATACAAATTTGTTGAATCTTATGGTAACACCTTTTAGTAACAATGAAAATAACTTCATAATGACATTGATTATATCATTTTACAAACAGTATTTAATGTTTAATGGAATATCATAAATTGATAAATTCTGCAAATTTGATAGATTTATCTTGAGGACACATTCTTATTAGAATATCAAATTGCTGTTTAGAATACATTACCAAATGATTTAATGTTTAGTTTCGTCTATCAAAAACAGCATTCTGATTGGTCCAAATTATTCATAACTCCATGAACAATATTCTGAGCTCGCAGCTATTTTGTATGATTCTGCACAAAATAATCCCATACAAAAAGGTATCAAAATTTGTAAAGATTTTGCTTTTTTGCTCGATGCTGTTAGATTATAAGAAATGAAGAGAATAATTTTTCATGGAGGTATGAACCAAAAAACCTAATCACACTTATGTATGAATACGCGAAGCGGATTCATACAGTGTGATTAGTTTTTTCGGTTCATACCTCCATGAAAACAAAAAATATTCTCTTCATCTCTTAAATTTATTGAACTTGTCATGTAAAACAGATTGAACACATGACTTATTTAAAGAACTTATTTACCTCGTATAATATTATTCAGTATTTTATGTCCAATCATTCAATATCATCTATGTACCATGTAGTGTACAAAACAATGCTAAAAAAAAAGAAGAAAATGTTTTTCACAGGCAGTTCCTTCTCAAAATTTTCAAAATGTTTTCTGTACATTTATTATCTTATTTTGTCAAAATGTAAGGATTGTACAACGCAAGATATTTGAACATGATTTTAACTGTTTACAGTCAATATTGTCACAATCTTTGTTCTACTGGTAGAATATCCAAGACTATATATGTGAGATACCTTATGGCTTTGTTCTATTAATATTTTGAAATTATGCTTTTCTGATTATTTTTAGCCAAAGCTTACTCCTGCCAAGTGTCGACGGAATGTGGAAAATTTCCTAGAAGCATGTCGGAAAATTGGTGTTTCAAAGGTATGCTTTGTTTAAAATCTTAACCCACTGATAAGTACAGATAATTTGTTTAGCCCCACAATCAATTGATGGATGGTTGGCCATTTACACTGACCTCCCACACAGTAGTTTGATTGAGGTATCAAACAGTGTTATTTCCACATTCCCATTTCCACACAATGACAGTTTTTGACACCCTTCAAGAAAAACATTTGGGAGACCATTGTGTATAATGAAGAAGTTGCTTGTTCCAAGCAACTTCTACATTTTTCACAATATTTCCTATCCAGAAAGTTGAAGAAAATCGGAAAATTTGATCAACTTTAAATTGTCGTCTATAACTCCTTTCAAATTGCAAGTTTGTAATTTTGTTGTCTGGTAATGGGTTAAGTCACCAAACCAACAAAAATATGAAAGTCGGAGGTCACGTTTGACTTCAAGTCTGAATGAATGGTTTGATTGGTCACTTATTTTAATTTACATGCAGATTTACAAGACTACTTAGTGTTCAATGTTGTAAGCTATATTTGAGAGTTTCAAAGGCATGTCCAAACCATAATTCCTATATTTATTTGACCAATTTCAATTAAATATAACATAGCTAGATTTAGAGGGGAATGGGGTGATTTGTTTGACACACACCCTCTCTCTTTAGTTAAATTATTGAATTTTAGTGGAGAAATTCAAAGTTTGGTAATAAAAGGAAAACTAACCTCTCCATTGGTATTGTTAAGTTTGAACCCCTGTAAGAGAAATCTTGGATCCATCATCGCAAGGTGAAGATCATACTTTCAGGATGAAATATTTACAAACCTGATACAATTTGTCTTTGGAAAACCATTCTAGTAGTTTTCTAACATTTAACCTATTACCACACAGCGAAATTTTAGATTAGTCCAAATTGAAAGAAGCTGCAGACGACAACATCAAGATGAATTTTTTTTTTTTTTTATTTTTTTTAATAGAAAACATTGTGGATAATGAAGAAATTGCTTGATACAAGCAATTTCTTCATTTTCCACATTGTTTTCCAAAGCTTTTTTCTTGAGGGGCATAGAAAGAAGGAATTAAGTTGGAATGGGTTAAATGACCCAGGTGATATTCTGTTAACCTATTACCACACAATCTGTCTCTTTGAAGTCCCCTCAAGAAAAAGGTTCAGAAAAACAATCTAGAAAATACAAGAATTACTTGTTACGAGTAATTTTTACACTTCCACAATGTTTTCTATCCAGAAAGCTAGAGATATTTGAAATCCTATAATTTTTAAATAGTTATTTACAAATTCTTTGATTTTGGATCAGTCTAATTGCTAGCTCGGCTGTTTTCGGAGAAAACCCGTGGTATTGTGATCATCTTGGCTTCGTTTGCGTCGGCGTTGGCGTGACAAACTTTAACCTTGGTCATATCTCTGTTGTTATTTTAGATATCCTCATGAAGCTTGGCATGTGTATTGACTATCACAAGAGCTATCTAGACCATCAAGGGGATAACTCTAAAAGTATTTTTCTTAGAGTTATGCCCCTTTTTCAACTTAGAATTTTGCATTATCCAGCACCTGCAGCTGAGCTTTGGCACCTGTGGGTGGTGCTCTTGTTTTTCATCTGCTAGTTAGTAAAAAGTGATTACAGCATGTTTGTAATGAATCAATGAACAATACAAAATCTTATTATGTGAATGGACTGGAAAGAAATTTAATTGCCAAAAGGTATCTTCAGTGTGTGTAGGTGGGGGGGGGGGGAGTTATTGCATAATATATGGTTAGGAATATTTATAAAGGCAAATAATTGGTTAACAACATAAGCATTGTAACAACAGCTTGAATAGGCATTACTCTTGACTTTTAAGTTGACAAAACAGTGGCTTAGTGGAAAAACATTATAAGTGTCAATAAAAAGTATAGACACTTATGATGTTTTTACACTAAGCTATCGATAAGAGCTTTACATAAATGCCAATAACCACCTCTGATCTAAATGAATAACTTGATTGGCTGTGTGCGAAAGATTTGTAAAAAAAATTCTTAAGTAATAGGTTTCAAAGGGTGATACTTTCTCAGCATTAGAGGTATAAATAAAGAAATAGTCCATACTTTCTAATTACTGACATCAAAGTTAGACCTTGAGTAAGCCATAGTTACACCATTATGGTCATGTGAAAAAGATATTTTAATAAAAAAGTATTAAAGGTCAACATCATTCTTCCAGTATAAAAAAAGTTTAATAATTGATAAACAGGTTTTTGATAAACAGCAATGATCCATCAATTCTGACAATTCCTATCTTGTTTGTACTCATTCAAATAATCTCCAATCATATTTTCATTGGTTCCCGAAATTTTTTATGAAGTGAGTCTTCTTTTGTTTTGACAATTAGCAGGGATCATTTAAGAGAATTGTTTCCAAGGTTAGAAACAATCTTTGTGCATGTGCATCTTGCTTCCCGAAGGGTATGACAAACAAAAATTGTCCCACCATATGATTAGTCTGGTAGCTATGGAAATGCCATTTAAAACAGAATTAAAAAGGGAATCAGCTTGCTTCTATTGATCATGTTGAAGCTGAAGTCGTTTCAAGATTCCGTTGATGTATGTCTATTGTTTGTCCTAACTATTGTGATTTTTGTACTAATTTTGCCTAACCCATTCGCACTCAATGACGCTTTTAGACGCACTCAAGGAAAAAAGCTTTAGAAAACATTGTGGAAAATGAAGAAATTGTTACAAGCTATTTCCTCATTTTCCACAATGATTTCTACCCAGAGAGATGAAAAAATCCAGAAATTCTTAAACTTTAAATTGTTGGCTGCAACTTCTTTCAATTTGGGCCAGTCTAAAACTTAAGCCCTCTGGGATTGGGTTAACGAATGTATTGCTTTCATCATAGACAATCAATGCTATACATGACGGGGTCCTTTGTGGCTCTGTAAAGGAAGTAGATGTGTGAAAAAAGAGATTTTGGAGGTAATGGGTTGGAATCTGGGCTTCCCTGCTCATTACAAGTTCCTTGGGCAAGATATACAGCTTAGCGCCAGTGACACTATTGAACTTCTTGAATAAGTGATTTAACACATTCCCACTTAGTAATGCTTTTAGATGCCACCAAGGAAAAAAACTGTAGAAAACATTATGGAAAATGAAGAAAATGCTTGTTACATCAAGAAAAAGGTTTGAAAAACTTTTGGAAAATGAAGAAATTGCTGGCAACAAGCAATTTCTTCATTTCCCCTATTTTTACCTACCAAGAAATTCAAAGAACTATAAATTTTTACCTTATGAGGGGTTGTTAAATGTTATGGTACTAATTGTCTGTCTGTCCATCTGTTGGCAATTATTTGTGTGCATAACTCCTCCTACAGTGATTGAAACTTGCCACAATGAATCTCTATGATGATTAGTTGTGCATGAGCGGATTTTTATATCTTTCAAAGAACTTTTGAAATTATTTGTCCGTGAATTAGCAAAATAGCCTAACATTGCAGTTTTTTTGTGTGTGCTCAGCTCCTATATCTTCAATAGGAATTAACTGGATCTCTGTGATGTTTAGTTTTGCACGAGACCAAAAATATTTTGGTCCTTAAGTGATTTTGGAATTACCTACCCTTTGCTCAGCAAATTGGCATAAATTACAGCATTTTTTCAGTGATAAGCCTCTTTTAGCTTTTATACCCTTCTGTTAAGCTCTTGTTATCAATTTGAATTATCCTCTTTCAATTTGGATCAGGTTTAACCCATTCCCACACAGTGACGCTTTTGGACACCCTTCAAGAAAAGCAATTAGGAAAACATTGTGAAAAATGAAGAAATTGCTTGTAAAAAGCAATTTTTTCATTTTACACAAAGTTTTCTAACCAGAAAGTTAAAAAAAAAAAAAACACCTAAAATTTCATCAACTTTGATTTGTCCTCTGCAACTCCTTTGAATTTGGACCAATCTAAAATTTTGTCAATGTGGGAATGGGTTAAAGGTTGTTGTCGGGTAAATAGTTAAACCCTCCTGGGAGTTACATGGATGACTGATAGGGAGCTATCACTTTGTAAATATTTCACCATTCTCTTCCTTGTTATGAATTCGTCTAACTCTTACTTGGGTCTTATTTTCACTGAACGCTCATTTTCTATGTCAATTGAATTTGGATTGGTGTAAATTATTGCTCTTGTAATAAGATAAATGATTGGTTGCTCTGGAAAATCGATAAATCAATTGATATAAGGTTAATTTAGGGAACTTTTTTTATTTTCTTGAAAAAGGGAGGGAGTTTCATAGTTATAGGTAAAGGGGGTATTACTTTTAGAAATTGCGCTCTTATTATGAGAAATAAGGTATATTTAGCAAAACAGTCTTCTGATTGCTATATATATGTTAACCCTGGTTATGCTGAATGAAATAAATTTCTGAATATTGCATTAGAATCAAAATATCTGATTGTAGGTAGACAATTCTATTGAAAGTCAGTTTTATGAACAACTCTGGTTTAAAAGAACAAACAGGCGGTATAGACAAAGATCAGGTTGCACATTATATCTTTGTCTGTATCTCCTGCCAAAGTAGGAATATTCCGGGTTACAGAGACATTGGTAAATGTTAAAAATTTTGGTCATTTTGTCATTCCTTGTGGTTTTTCATGTAGATAACTCATCATATAGGGAAAAGAATTCAAAACTGTGTGATCTTTCATGCATATCTGTACAAAACTGTTGAATGAACACATTTATTCAATGATTCATTTATTCAATATTTGCAAAAAATTGATGCATCATTGACTCAAGTAGAATTTGATGGTATAATTGATAATAGAAATCAAGTGATTGGTATTATTATGGATCATTGGTCTTGCTGTATAATGACTTGATAATCAATCAAGATATGTTTTAGGTTATAAGAATTGCATTGTCAGTTACAAGTCAGTGTCTGTGTATAGATTTTTCATTTTGATATTTTTGTTATTCTGTGTTATTCAACAGAAATTCATAATGTTTATACACAATTCAAAAAGCAAATAAATGCCACCAGCATATGTAACTCTAAATACCACTTTATGGGATGTTCATCCTTTCAAAAACCCACCAGCCAGGCATTGACATCCATATGCTATGGTCTTCTCTTCCTAGATCCCTTAATAATAATTTGTCATCTGACTACAGTACTCCTCTCATTTCAGGGTGATCTCTGTGCATGCGAGGATATTGTAGACTGGTGTCAGCCTGCTAGAGTAGCTCTAACTGTGCAGAAACTAACCCACCTTCATCCTTCCTCCTGTTCTAAAGACCTGTACATCGCTCACTTTTGCCTTGCTTTATTTGTGACTGCTTGTCTCTATGTCTACTGGCATAAGTTTGGGTGATGGGATCAAACTTCTATATATCAGACTGTCTTTGTTTCTGTTTAGCCTTTTATGTTTTGTACGATACTCAAACCAAAACTTAAGAGCAAGGAGGATATTTTGATTTCTTAATTTCAAAAATCTCTTCTTTTTGGATAGAAAACATTATGGATACTAAAGAAGTTGGTTGCAACAAGCAAGTTTTTTATTTTCCACAATAATTTCTGAAGCCTTTTTTCTTGAGGGCATCAAAAAGTGAGGTTGCATGGAGATAATGAAATGATTCAAATGAGAATTCATATTAAAGTGTTTGATTGGAAAATAACAATTTTAGAATACCATTGTAATCTCCTTCAGCTTCAATTGCATTTGTCAAATCAGATTAGCAGATTGAAAGACTGTGATAAGGGTAAAAAACTTTAAGAAGACTTCAAAATATCATCGCTTGTCATTAACCCTTGTGATGCTGAATAAAATCCATTTCAAAAGCGTGTGAAAATCAGAAGGCTGAAAGCTCAGAAAGTACTAGTTATGGGTCAATATTTATATTGAAGATTAATTTCTATAAACAACTATTACTTTACCCATTCCCACACAACAAAATTTAAGACTGGTCCAAATTGAAAGGAGTTGCAGACGATAATTTAAGGTTTATGAAATTCTACATTTTTTCAACTTTCTGGGTAGAAAACATTGTGTAAAAAGAAGAAATTGCTTGTGACAAGCGATTTCTTCATTTTCCACAATGTTTTCCAAAGCTTTTTTTCTTGGGGGCGTCTAAAAGCATCTCTGAGTGGGAATGGGTTAAAAAGGATGAACAGGTGGTATAGACTGAGACCAGACTGCACTTATGTGCAGCTGATCCTTTTCTATGCCTTCTGCAAAAGCAGGAATATTTTGGTTTAAGGATTACAAGGGTTAAAACTAGTGTATCCCGGTGAGATTATTTTAATGGGTATAGACAATATAAGGTGAGAATGAGAAGTGATAGAGATAGAATTTAATTATGTCCTCTTATCAACAGCTTATTAGAACTCATGAAATTATTTTTAACTCCAAACCCAAAATAACTATGTTAGGTCCTATTATAACATTATTCTGCCTGGCTCAGTGGTAAGGGCATTGGACCTATAAACTAAGCAAAGTCAAGGGTAGCTGGTTTGAGTCATGCCTGTGGTGACAATGGTATGTCCATGAGCAAGGCATTCTTAGTCCCAGTTTTGACTGATGATAGACAGAAATCACATGAATATGTGAATGTTACCATGGTGCTATTGAAATATTGTTCTAAACAGTGTTAACCCTTTCCTGTACAAACCAGGGTTTTTATGTCACTGTGGTTTTATACATGAGAAGACATTGTGGAAAAAGAAGAAATTGCTATTTCTACCAAATAGGATGGTTTCATTTCAAATTTCATCCAATTTCCATTGTCGTCTGCAACCTCTTTCAATTTGGACATGTTTAAAATTTTGAAAGGGGAAAGGGTTGAACCCATATCAGTCCTGTTATTGTTTGGTAAAGAATGGAACTAGTAGTAGTATCTTGATGATGTATTTGACCTGTCACAAAATTGAACCTTCCAGGAACGATATAAAGTAAAGGTTGAGCCCATAAGCAGACAACAAAATTTTGTACTGGTCCTAATGGAAAGAAGCTGCAGGTGACAATTTCAGTTTATGATCAGAAAAATGTGATTCATGGAAGGGACCTCCTCAGGAGAGTGAGACAGATAGTCAGTCCACCTGACTATACAATTTATTCTTGAAATGAGACCAAGCTTTTTAAACATTTCATTAGCCCAAAATCAATAAAGACTGCTTTTTTTATGTCCTTGGAGAAAAAAACCTTCTAGAACATTTGTTGAAAATCAAAAGAATGCTTGTGAAAAAGGAATATTTTCATGATACACTATGTTTTCTACCCAAAATACAAAGATTTTGATCTCACCTGAGCACTGTCTGTTGTCTGTCATTCAGTGTGTGGTGTCATCAATTTAAGCATATACACTCTTGGGGCCACAGTTTGGGCTCAGTCTTAATGAAACTTGTCCAGAATAACTGTTAGATCATAAAAATGAATCCTATTGAAAATGTGAAGGTTATATTGGAAAACACAAGAAAAGGGGGCCTTAACCCTTTCCAACTCAATCCCTCCCTTTTACGCCCCTCAAAAAACGGCTTTAGAAAACATTGTGGAAAATGAAGAAATTGCTTGTAACAAGCAATTTCTTCATTTTCCACATTGCTTTCTTCCCAAAAAAGAAAAAGATCTTTAAGAATTCAACAACTTTGAATTGTCATCTGCAACTTTTTTCAATTTGGATAAGTCTAAAATTCTGTTGTGTTGGAATGGGTTAATAACAAATTTTATGTTAACACTCTAAGGGTCACACAATTTGGTTTAATCTTGATGAAACTGAGGGAGAATGAGTGAAAGGTCATAAGGACTAACCCTATTGAAAATGGGAAGCTTTTTTAGAAAAAAAACACAGGAAAGTGGTCTTAATGACAGATTCCTTGTTTACTCGCTAGGGGCCACAATTTTGGCTCAAACTCGATGAAACTTGGTCAGGATAATTGTCAGGTCAAAATGATGAGGGAAATGAAATAAAAGGGGGCCTTAGTAAAAATTACTTTCTTTACACTCTAGGGGCCAAAAATTTTGGATCAGTCTTGATGAAACTTTACAGAATGTTTGATAGGTCATAAGATTTTTAAGGATTTATGGATGAACCTGTTGAAAATTTGAATATTGTATTGGAAAACTCAGGAAAAGGGGTCTTGTTGATAATGTCTGTATTTACACTCTAGGGGCCATGTTTTGGGTTCAATTTTATTGAAATTTGAATAGATTGTTTGTCAGGTCTTAACTGTAAATCTTGTTCAAAATGAGAAAGGCCTGCATGAAAACACAGGAAATGGGGTCTTTACGATTAACTGATAAACATAAACAAATTGATAAGCTTTTTGCACTCCTACGCTCTTCACAAATAAGACCTACTTTGAAGGTTCAGTTTCATGGCTTCTGTCAGTTTGGACAAGTCTAAAGTTTTGTAATCTGTTAATGGGTTTGTATATTATAGATGGTTCCTTTTTGACCGACATATTTACCATAAATTTGTGATGCTGTGCCTGTGATCGGTTTAGGAATAATCTAGAAACTGTGTTCTACAGTTATATCTCTGGCCACATCTTCTAATCTTGACAACCTGTAATTCTCTGGTTTCACTGAATTTCAAAGTTATGTCATGTAGAGTAAATCTTGTGTTAACCCATTCCCACGCAACAAAATGTTAGACAAGTCCAAATTCAAAGAAGTTGTAGAGGACAATTTAAGTTAATGAAATCTTCAAAATCTTTGTCTTTTAGGGTAAATACGTTGCTGATAATAAAGAAATTGCTTGTTACAAGCAATTTCTTCATTCTCCACTTCATTCTCCACAATGTTTTTCAAAGCTCTAATATTGAGGGGCGTTTAAAAGCGTCATTGTGTGGGAGCAATGTCTCATGGGACCACAAAAAAGTGGTCGCTAAAGAGAATGGTCAATAAACCCATTACCATACAGCAAAATTTTAAACTGGCCCAAATTGAAAGAAATTGCAGAAGACTGGGTAGAAACATTGTTGTAAAAGCTTCACTGATTGGAATGGGTTAGGACACATTTTGTGAAATGTATCAAGAATCAACTCAATTGCATATGTTTTTAGCATGAAATACAACCATTCTTTATGTGAGTTTTCAATTTTGAAAAGAATTTTCAATTGTGGTTGCTTAATGAAAGTGGTTGCTTAATTGAGGTGGTTGCTCTAACAAGATGGACTGTATGATAGATTATGTTAGTGAATTAGTGAGTTAGTAAATTACTACATTCCATGTACATTTACTAAAAGCATGAACAAAAGTAGATCTCAATGAATTGAAAGATTGATGGCCATGCCAACTGACCTCAAACAGAAAGTTTGAGTTTCATGAAAAAAAATAGGTGTGTTTTTTTCAGAATTTATCATCAGTATCATGTTAAGCCTTGTCATGCTGAGCCCAGAATATTATGGTTTTGTTAGGAGGTATAGATAAAGATGAGACATCACATATGTGCAGTCTGATCTTAGTCTACACCACCTTTTTGTCTCTTTTTAGGTAAAAAATGTTTATAGAAAATAATTTTCAAAAGAAATATTAACCAATAATCAAGCAATCCAGTGCATTTGGTCCTTTTATTTAATTGTAAAGGAATTCAGATATAGCTATTATTCAGCATGACAATGGTTAACAAAAAATGGAATGGTTGGGTGGCAACCTAAACATTTTAAATACAGGCTGAAAAAATTGGCTAAGTCAACAAAATGCTTAAGATTAAATGTCTTGAGTTCAAAGTTCATGCCTAAATAACAGCCATGGTCTGTCAATTTTTGAATAAGTCAGATACTAACTTTGTCACAGAATAATTGTGGATCTTGCAGAGACATCATTTATGCATGAAATCGGCATAGGTTTTGGCCAAAGATTGTGCTGTTATATGTTACAGTATATGCTATGATTACGTTCCATTAATTTTTCTCAGAGTTATGACCATTTGTGTAAAATTCTTATTCCGCTCATTTTCTGATCAACCACCAATTGGATTTTATTCAAATTTCACTTGTAGACTCAAATATCAGCAAAAATGTACATACTGCATTTGGGATTCCTATTTGTTGAAAAGAAAAAGGCTTCATTCTAATGAAAAAAATAATTTTCTGTGTGACATGGAGCTATTTGGAGATGTTATAACCCTTGCCAAGCTATATAAACTACCTTACTGAATTGCTGTAATATCAAAGGGCTGAAAGCACTGATAGAAAATGTTGTTCATCAATCAATAACTCTTTTAAAAATCGATTTCATGAGTAACTCTGACAGCAAAAGTACTAGCAGGAGGTGTTGATCAAGATCAGAGTGCACTTATGTGCAGGCTGATCTTGGTCTACACCTCCTGCCAAAGGTGGAAATGTTCTGGGTTCAGCATTAAAAGGGTTAATTACATTCAGGATAGTTTAGTTTCTGTAGTTTTCATCAGAATTCTTTGAAACTTTCCAAAACATAGGTTTATTATGTTTTTATTAAGCCTGGCGCTTTGAATTTTAATCTCTGTGCTCAAAAGTTGTCAACCTTTGAATTTTGCTAATTTTCACTGACAAGTAACTGTACACTGTTGAACTATTTTTATTGAAACATGTTATATTCCTTTCCCAGTGATGCTTTTATCTCCATCATGCATTGGATATGATTGCATTTCTATACGGTAAACCCTTTCCTGTACACAACAGGGATTTTAAGCAGCTGTGATTTTATATGTGAGAAAATATTATGGAAAAAGAAGAAAGTGCTCAAAAAAAGCAATTTCATCTTTTCCCACAATATTTTCTACCAATTCTGACAGTTTCATTTCAAATTGCATCCAATTTTCGTGGTCATCTGCAACCTGGTCATCCTTTCAATTAGAACATTCTAAAATTTCAAAAAACGTGAAAAAGTTAAAAATGTAAAAATATATGCCTTTTTAAAGATGCTCTATGTTAAATATTGTTAATTCAATTCTGGACTTGCACATAAAGTCATGACTTTTTAGCTCGCCTGAGCACTACACTATTGTGATCCCTGTTTGACCCGCTTCCGTCCATCGTCCTTCGTGCGTCGTCCGTCAACAATTTCTTTAAACAACATCTCCTCCCAAACCACTGGGCCAATTTGGCAGAAATGTTCCTTAGGTGGTCCCCTTCAAAAATAGCTAAAAGAATTGAAATCTGTTAAAAACTCTGGTTGCCATGGCAACAAAAGTGAAATTTGAGAAAAAAAAAAAAATCTTCTCCTCCTAACCCAGAAGGTGTAGAGCCTTGATATTTTGCATGAAGCATCAGTTTATTGACCTCTTTCAAAATAGCTAAAATCATGATCCTCGGGTCCCCAGGGGTGGGGTTTATATAGAAATAAAGAACGATTTTTTAAAAGACATCTCCTCCCAAACCACTGGGCCAATTTGAACCAAATTTGGCAGAAATGTACCTAAGGTGGTCCCCTTCAAAAATAGCTAAAAGAATTGAAATCCGTTAAAAACTCTGGTGGCCATGGCAACAAAAGTAAAATTTTAAAAAAATCTTTAAAAATCTTCTCCTCCTGATCCAGAAGGTGTAGAGCCTTGATATCTTGCATGAAGCATCAGTATATTGACCTCTTTCAAAATAGCTAAAATCATGATCCTCGGGTCCCCAGGGGCGAAGCCCCAGTGTGGGGGGGTATTTAGAAATAAAGAACGATTTTTAAAATGACATCTCTTCCCAAACCATTGGGCCAATTTGAACCAAATTTGGCAGAAATGTTCCTTAGGTGGTCCCCCTTAAAATTAGCTAAAAGAATTGAAATCCGTTTAAAACTCTGGTTGCCATGGCAACAAAAGTGAAATTTCAAAATAATTTTTAAGAATTTTCTCCTCCTGACCCAGAAGGCTCAGAGCCTTGATATTTTGCATGAAGCATCAGTATATTGATCTCTTACAAAATAGCTAAAATCATGATCCTCGGGTTTCCAGGGGTGGACCTGGGGGGGGGGGGTATCAGTTCACAGACTTCTTTCTGAAATTATAACCCATGGAGGTTTTTTCCTTCTTTCAAATCAGCACTAAAGCCTTGGAATTTGTAATTTAGACTTTTGGATCCCCAGGTTCATAGTCTTTATATGTAATTGTGGCCCACTTTTTTCATAATCCTAACCTTAACATAAAATTAGACTGTTGAAACAAAAAGAGCCTTTATCTCAGGTGAGAGCCCCAGGGCCAACGGCCCTCTTGTTTCTGTTTGCAATAGAAAATTTTCATCTGAAATAATCCATGCTTGTAAAGGGATCTGGTCATTTATAAAGTTTAAATGGTAGCATTTGCCTTCTCAATGCCAATTTTTATTTTCAATGGTTGTGAAATGATTTGCTGTGATATTGAACACTTATTGTAGTATTGTATACAATTAAGGTTGTATTTATTGCATATCAATGTTTGTATTATGAAGAAAACATTCCAGGAGGTTTGATACTCATTTATTTCATCATAAATTAATCCTAGTTTCATCTATCAAGATTGACCCATTACCAGATGGCAAAATTTTAGACTGGTTCGAATAGGGAGGAGTTGTAGACAACAATTTTAAGCTTATGAAATTTTATAATGTTTTTAGTTTAGGGATAGAAAACATTGTGAATAATGAAGAAATTTCTAGTAACAAGCAATTTCTTCATTTTCCACAGTGTTTTCCAAAGCCTTACTTCTTGGGGCGTTTAAAACATCATTGTGTGGGAATGGGATAAAGCATTTTGATTGGCTGATAGTTTTCAAATTTCCATGAATAAAATTTTAAGCATACACCCATTATGTATGCTTGCACACAAAGAAGATCAATAAAATTTTACTCAATACTAGTAGATACTAGTATACTAGTAAAGTTTTATCTTTAATTTGCTTAATGGCATTGATCTTTAAGAAATGAAGAGAATATTCTTTGTTTTCATTGAGGTATGAATCTGAAAAAACATAATCACATATTCATACAGTGTATTTAAGTTTTTAGGTTCATACCTTGATGAAAATACAAAAAATCATTTGTTCAGTGAAATTGTTTGAATGTTACCCACAGGTGTATATTCTAATTAATTAAGAGTCTAGGATTTGATGGTCACCATTCATTGTGATACAAGGCAAATTTCCTTTGCGAGATTTGTCTCTCGCCAGTGGCCCCGGCAGCGGCATTTCAGATATTTGTCTCTCACCAGTGGGTGGATAATCGTAAACCTAAGTGGGATAGCAACTGGAGGCTAGGAAAGGATTTAACGTGGTACTGGTGCAAGATATTCCAGGAATCTATTGTGAGGTGCTCCAGCCGCAGCGATATGACTGAAAAATTGTTAAAAGTGGCATTAAACCAAATTCAAACAAACTCCCACAAATGGGTGGATAATCGTAAACCTAAGTGGGATGGAAGCTGGAGGCTAGGAAAGGATTCAACAGTGGTACATGGGTACTGGTGCAAGATATACCAGGAATCCATTGTAAGGTGCTCCATCAATTTTGGACCAGTTTAAAATTTTGCTGTCTGGTAATGGGTTAATTTTGATACTCAAGAGTATTTTTTTCTCCGTAAGTCTCATATTTTTTATGTATTTTTCCCAATTTATTCTTTAGCTATATTGAGATTAATTCCATTAGCATTATAGTGCATTTGCTAATTGTTAATTATTATACATTTACAGTGTGCCAATTTGTGTTATATTTTGAGCTTCATAGCTGAATGAATTATCTAGTGTTCAATCTTTTCAAGAGATTTAAGTTTTGTCTGAAATACTTAGTATTTTGGTGCTGTTCTTCAAGTGTGAAAAGTATAGTGGAAATCACGGATTTTTAGTTTAATTTTGTTTATAAAAACTGCAGTTTCCCACAAAACTAAATCAGTCTAAATTGTTGTCAAGTGTATAAAGTGTTGAGATTCGTCTCAACATTGGATTTATTAACCCAATTCCACACATCCCCTCCCTGAGAAAAAAACTATGAAAACATTGTGGAAAATGAAGAAATTGCTTGTAACAAGCAATTTCTTCATTTTTCGCAATGTTTTCTGCCCAAAAAGTTGAAAAAATCTTGAATTTCATAAACTTCAAATTGCCGTCTGCAACTTCTTTCAATTTGGACTGGTCTTAAATTTCATTGTTTTGGAATGGGTTAACCATACTGATTAGTTAAGGTATTTATTCATTTTTAGCTCAACTGGCATAGGCCATTAGGGCTATTTATATGGCATTGTTTCTGTTGTGAGTCCATGTCTGTGTTTGTACGTAAATCTTCTCTGCAGAAACTGTTGGCTGGAATTCAACCAAATTTCACAGGAATGGTCCTTGGGTAACCCTAAACACAGTTACTTATAGTGACACTTTTTAACGCCCTCAAGAAAAAGAAATTAAAAAACTTTGTGTTCAGTGAAGGAATTGGTTATCAAGCAATTTCTTTGTTTTCCATGTTTTCTTTCAAAAGAGTTGAAAAAATCTGAAATTTCTTAAACTGTTGTTTGCTACTCCATTCAATTTGGATCAGTTTAAAGATATTAACGTCTGTAAATAGGTTAACCCATTTCCACACTAGAAAATTTTAAGTAAGTCCAAATTTAAAGAAATTGGAGATGACAATTTTAAGTCGATGAAATTTAAACAATGATTGCTTTTTGGGGCAGGTCTAATTCCATTAAATGGTGTATTGTGAAAACTTTGAAAGTCTTTTTCTCAAAAACTGGATTACCACCAGAATTGCAGAATTGATCCTTGGGTGACCCTTTATCTGATACATTAAAAGGAAAAAATAATTGGATGAAAAATGTAGCTTTTATGGGTGGGGCTAATTTCCATGTATGGTATGTAGTGAAAGCTTTGAAAATCTTCTTCTTAGAAAATACTCGATGGATTTCAACTAAATTTTACAGAAATAATCCTTGGTTGACCCACCATCAGATTAATCGAAAAGAACTGATTGGTTAAAAAACAAAGCTTTTATTGATGGGCCATAATATTCCTATGAGAAAAGGGATGTAAGTGCTACTGACAAGCTGTAAAGTTCTTGCAGGATTTTCTCCCTTCAAACTCTCATTACCTATCTCCAATACTTACTGTTTCTAATCTAAAACATGCTGCTGGGAAAGAAGACATTGTTTATCATTAAAGGCAATTTCTTCTATTTCATATGCTATCCAAAGCTTTTTATGCACCCGCATCGAATGATTGGGGGCATATTGTTTTACAGCTGTCCATCTGTCTGTCTGTCCATCATTCAGTCTTTCCGTCGGTCTGTCTGTCTGTCTGTCTGCAAAACTTAACCAAAAAACTTAACATTGCCAATTACTACCAGCCTTTTCAAGATACAATGCTCATATTTGGCATGATGATACATCTCCATAAAACACATCTCCTCATGTCAAGGTAAGGTCATGTGATAAGGTCAAGGTCACACACCAAGGTCAAACATTTAGTCCTGTTGCTAGGGCATTGTGTTTCACAAACACATCTTGTTTGTTTAGGATTGCAAAATAGCATGATCCTGTGGTTAACGGTTAAATGAAGTTTACTTTTTCTTGCCTCAACTCTTGTAAAATTATGAAAATTTTGATATTTTTCTCTGATATCATTTAAAAGATTTCAGTGCCTAGATTTATTTGCAATATGGCATATATGATGATATTCAATTCCTCAAGACATTAATTGTACATCTGCATATCAATGAGTCAGTGCTTAACAGCTGGAACTGCCAAAATGCAAGTCAGTGGAGCAATACAGGCACTCAAGAGTCACTGGTTTAACTCGTTAGCAGTTGGTAAAATTTTAGACTGGTCTAAATTGAAAGGAAATGCAGACGTCAATTTAAAGTTTGTGAAATTTAGGATTTTCTCAATTTTGAGGGTAAAAAGCAATGGGGAAAATAAAAAGAATTACTTGTTACAAGCAATTTCTTCATTTTCCACAATGTTTTTTCACTTGTTTTTCTTGAGGGGCGACAAAAAGCGTCATTGTAATGAAATGTGTTATAAACCTCCAAAGCATTTATGTGTAAGTTGTTATTTATTTGCTAATTTTTTCTAAGTTTTGACTAGATATTAAAGTATTGTTACTAAAAATGTTTTCTTGGTGAGTGTGCTATTCTTTGATTTAACTAACCCTTATCTAAATTAGCTGAGCTGTTTAAATCTATTGATATTGACTGTGCTGTTAACCCATTACCAGACAACGCTGGTCCAAAGAAGTTGCAGACAACAGTTTATTGTTCATAGAATTTTAAAAATCTTTGTCTTTTGCAGTAAAAAACAATATTGGTAATGAAGAAATTTAACCCTTTATTGTTATTCAAAATTTTGGACTTGTCCAAATTCAAAGTGATAGCAGATGACATTGTAATGTAAGTACAATTCAAAAAGTAACTATCCTAGGTGATAGAAAATATTTGGGAACAGAAGAAATTGCTTGTAACACATACCCTACATTTGTACATAGATTTCAATAGAACTTTGCAGAATTGTTCTCCGTCATTTATGGATATGTCATTTTATGTCAAATTTTTAGATAGCTCTAAGGCCAAGGTCACAGCTCAAGGTCAAATATTTGGGGGTTGATAGGTGGAGAACTTTTTAGCTCAATTTCAAACTGTCTAAAATTTATCTGTCTGGTAATGGATAAGTTAAAGAATCACATCTGTCAATAATTAAGAATAGATAGACCAGTCAAATTAGACATTTAGACTGAAAGTGAACTATGTACTCCAACATTTATATAAAGGATTTTTATTGGTTTGTTGGCTTGAACGACATGGTTCCAGCCTATTCAAACTGGAGTTACATGTTTAGGGTAAAAGAAACCTAACCAGTCTGTGTTTTGTTATATGATACTGAAGATAATTTTTGCAAAATTAAAGCTGTGTCATGTCTCAGTTGGAGGTCATCGGGCCGTACCAGCAAACCTTCTATTAGTGAATAAGTACAAGTCATTTAACCCATTCCCACACAGTGACGTTTTTGGACGCCCCTCAAGGAAAATCATTGTTGAAACATTGTTGAAAATGAAGAAATTGCTTGTTACAAGCAATTTCTTCATTTTCAACTATGATTTCTACCCAGAAGAATTAAAAAACACAAAATTTCATACACTTTAAATTGTCGTCTACAGTTTCTTTTAATTTGGACCAGTCTAAAATTTTGTTGTGTGGGAATAGGTTAACCCTTTCCCGTTTTTGGAAATTTTAGACTAGTCCAAATTGAAAGAGGTTGCAGACGAAAATGACAATTGGATGCTATTTGAAATGAAACCATCCTATGTGGTAGAAAATGTTGTGGAAAAAGGAGAAATTGCTTGTTACAAACAATTTCTCCTTTTTCCACAATGTTTTCTCAGGTATAAAATCACAGGAACGTAAAATCCCGTATTTGAACGGGAAAGGGTTAAGATACTGAATCCATGAATTTCTTTATTGGTAAATATTCAAAGGAATTTTGGTCCAAGTGTTTTATGGGTCATGAGTTCATTTCCCAGCTTTGCCAACATTCTTTCAGACATCAGACAAAATCATCAATGCATAGATTGCATGTCTTTCACCTATTGGAGCATGATAAGAAATGCATCTTTGATCTAAGTGGGATGAGCAGCTAGTTTTTAACCCTTGGCTTACTGACTATTTACCCTCTTTTGACGATATTTTAAAACTTCATCATTTTAAGATCGATGCTGTGTTGCTTGTGTCTTGACACAATAAGCCCAAGCAGGTAGTGTATATCTGTGCAGGATGATCTAAGTCTATACATCTACAAAAGACTTCGTCAAAGCAAGAATATTCTAGGATCAGCATGACAACAGTTAAAATTGAATGTAGTCCTTTGAACTGTATGAGAAATGATAGAAAGCCATGGTTAGATAATTTACCAACCATACCAATTTTACTGTAAACCTGTTACGAGTGGCATAACCCCATTCCCATTCAATAACGTCCCCAAGTTAATAAGCTTTGTGGACAATGAAGAAATAGCTGATGAATAAAATTAAGCTTTCATCAACTAAAAGTTATTGTCTGCAACTTCTTTCAATTTGGACTAGTTTAAAATATTGTTGTTTAGAAACGGATTAATCCCCACACAATCAGTCAATAAAACACTCAGTCCAGGTACAAAAAATAAGGGTGCAGACTGAAAACCTAAGAGAAGCCAATGGTTCCTGGTTGGAATCCCTGACATTCGACAAGTCTTTGGGCTAGACATTTTGAGCCCCTGAGTACAGTAGAACCCCTCTAACTTTTTAGCTCAGCTGCACCTGAGCACGAAGTGCTCATTGTGAGCTTTTGTGATCGTTGAATGTCTGTCATCCGGCGTGCAGCTTCAACAATTGAAGAGTTTACACTCTAAAGTCCACAATTTTGGCTCAAACTTGGCCAGAATAATTTTTAGGTCAATAGGAGAATTTTATTTTTGTTATTTTATTGCATTTTATATACTTAAATATAAACAATGTAATAAGTTAAAAGATGTTTACAGAGAATCTAATATCATTTTCAAATTTAACTTTCAGCACGAATTTGCCTGATAGGTTCTACTTTCTCTTTAAAAGTTTTCTCTTTTATCTATCCTTTCTTCATTTTGATCTGATTCTGAAGTCTGACCTTGGATTATTGATACTTAAAATTGTTGATATTGTATCTTCTTTAATGCGAATAGCAAACACCAATTAACCCATTACCACACAATTAAATTTTAGGCCAGACCAGGAAAATTCAAAGGAATTGAAGACAACAGTTGATGAAATCTTTAAAATCTTTGTCTTTTTGGATGAAAAACATTGTAGATAATGAACAAATTGCCTGTAACATGCAGTTTCTTCATTTTCCACAATGTTTTCCTAAGTTTTCTATTGAGGGAGAGTTTAAAAGCGTCACTGTGTGGGGATGGATTAAGGTGAAATCAAGTTTTATTGCTAAAAACTCCAGGTTAAGACTGTTTAGAACACATTTGACAAATCATTCTTAAATGCTTGGATACATTTTCTCTTGATTTTATTACTGGAGTGAAATTCTGTGACAAATACAAACAACAATTAAAAATAACACCAAGTTTAATTGCTTAGATTGATTTGAGCTAAAATTTTGATGTCTGGTAATGGGTTAAAGGAATGCCGAGAATGATAGTCCTTTTAACCCATTCCCTCATGATGAAATTTTGGATCAGTCCAAATTCAAAGAAGTTGCAGACAACAAATTTAAATTGATGTAATCTTCAAAATCTTTGACTTTTAGGGAAGAACACATTGTGGATAATGAAGAAATGTAATAAGCAAATTCTTCATTCTCCACAATGTTTTCTAAAGCTTTCAAAAGCACCATTGTGTGGGAATGGGTTAACACAATGATTTACAAGAGTCTTTTTGATTTCAGGAACAGATATGTGGGGCCAGTGATATTTTAGAAGAAAAAGGACTCAATCGTGTTGCAATGACAGTGGCAGCACTAGTTGCTATAGCAACAAATCCGAGGCATCCGCCAGCCACAAACGTATGACAGAAATAAAAAGACTGTGATCTGTGATTATTATTATTGTAATTTTTTTTTTTAGATAATTTGTGTAGAATTTTTAATAGACTTGACACAAATTCAGCCACTATGATATTCAGACAAAAATGTGCTTTATGCAAACAGTCTTTTAAACAGGAGACCTATCATTACATCATTTATACTTTTAGCAGACCAAAGGTCTTTAGAATCTTGGGAAAAAAACTTCTGAAAACATTGTTGGAAAAGAAGAAATGCAATAAATCAGTATTTTCTTCTATCTAACCTATTATTGCCCAATTCTTTGCTTTGACACCATCAAAGAATGGTATGTAGGAAACAATATTAGAAAAGGAAAAATTGCTTTCCACAAGTTCCTACTCACACTTTAAAATGATGCTGCAGCTTCTTTTATTTTAGACAAGTGAAATTTTGATGTCTGGTGAAAGGTAAACCCATTGTCAGAAAAAAGTCCTATCCCATTCCCACGCAATGACACTATTTGACGCCTAAAGAAAAAAGCTTTGGAAAATGAAGAAATTGTTTGTTACAAACAATGTCTTCAATATCTACAATGTTTACTACCCATAAAGTAAAAAAGAAAACAAACTAAAATCTTATCAAGTAATATTTTGTCATGTGCAACTTCTTTCAATTTTGACCATTGTAACATAATTATGTCATCTGGTATTGGGTTAAAACATTGAAAAAATTGTAGATGACATTTCAAAGTACCTTGTGATTTAATGAACTAGATAGAGTAATGAACTCATTGTGAGAAAAAGGGTAATTGTTTGTCCCATTCACTTTCTTCTTTTTCCACAATTATTTCTTCAACAGTTTTCTTAGTGGTATCAAAATAAAGTCATATATGTCAAAGGGTATAAGCTACAAGGATAACACTATCTTTAGCTAAAAGTAACCCATTACCGTATAATAAAGTTTGTAGAATTGATATTGTGGCCATCCTACTATTCTACTTTAAGCAACAGAGTGCCCCACACCTTTACCTACCGAAGGAGATTGGTCTAATATTAAACCATTGCCATACAACAAAATTTTTTGACCAATTTAAAAGATGTTGCTGACAACATTTTAAATTGCTCCTAAATTTGTAAAATAAACGCCAAATAAGGTAGAAAACATTGTGTAAAAAAAGTAGAAATTGCTTGTTTCAAGCAGTTTATTTTTTTCCCACAAAGTTTTCCATGATCATATTTCTGCAGGGCGTCAAAAAGTGTCATTGTTTGGTAATTGGTTAATGCAAGAACTCATAAATGAAGCCAAGCTTACGTTTTTGCTGTGATAATAGTACATGAATCAATTAATAGAAGATAAAATTTTAGACTTGTTCGAATTGAGAGAAGTGATGTTCTTGAAATCTAAAAGACCTCTTCTTTCAGATAGAAAACTCAATGAAGGAATTGCTTGCTACATTTTTTTCATTTTCTACAGTGTTTTCCTTTTTTTCTTAAGGGTTTTGAAATGTGGCAGTTTGACTAGCTTAAGAGATCTGTGAAAGACTGTTGTTAGAGCCAGCAAGCATCTACATGTATCTTGGCATTTACACTTATTTTGCAGTAGCCCCTCAATACTTATTCATTTAAGTTTGCTGGGAAAAAGGGTACCCTTTTCCAAACAGTCGAGATTTTTATTGTCTTGTCTGTTTTAACCCATTCCCACATAATGACACTTTTGGACATCGTTAAAGAAAATGACTTGGGAAAACATTGTGTTATATGAAGAAATTGCTTGTAACAAGCAATTTCTTCATTTTATACAATGTTTTCTATCCAGAAAGTTGACAAAAGATGAAATATCATAAACTTATAATTGTCATCTGTACCTCCTTTCAATTTGGGACAGTCTAAAATTTTGTCATCTGGTAACGGGTTAATAGGAAACCTAAGGTGCTACTATAGCATTGGTGTAGTCTGTGTCAGCATCAGGGTCTTCATTGACCAAAAACTTGACATCACTGTAGTTAACGAACCTAATGTATTACATGTGTCTCTTACTTGTGAGAAGAGCTTTACACTAGTGCTTTACCTTATATCTTAGGTTATAAAGTGCCTGCAGCCAAGCAGTTGCATTCACATGGATAAATGGACATGATAGATTGCTTGCAGAATATTATTTTCCTTTTCTTTGGTATTTTCTGTCTCATTTTCGCTCAATTTGAATTTTGTCTAATTTTAGATGCCTCGAAAAAAGTGAAGGTATAGCTAATTTGTTATTCATATTTCTCCAATTTGAATGTAACCTTACAGTTAAGGTGACTCATTTCAATTGTCTCAACTGTGTAACTATTAAACAGTCCCAAACAGTCCCACTTTTTTATGCCTCTCACAATAAAAGCTGTAAAAATTTTAAATAATCTTTAGCAATTTTTGGAAAATAAGAGTTAGCCTATTAGAGATGACAAAATTTTAGAGTGGTCCAAATTCAAAGAAAATGTCTGTCTCTATGGATAGAAAACATTGTGGATAATGAAGAAATTGCTTGTAAGAAGTATTTTTTTATTTTACATTGTTTTCTCAAGCTTTTTTCTTGGGGATGGGGTCCAAAAGTTGAATAATCCATAAAGCCATATGGAGACAGAAATTTCATATCGTTGAACATATCCAAATTTATCACTCTAGTACGGAATAGTTTTTCTCAAAAAAATTTGAGGCTTTGCAAGCCAAGAGTGGAAAATAACTATCATTTAACCCATTACTAAATTACAAATTTAAGACTGGTCCATATTCAAAGAAGTTGCAGACCACAGTTTTAAGTTAATGAAATATTTGTCTTTTGGGGTAGGAAATATTGTGGATAATGAAGAAGTTGCTTGTAACACGATGTTGTCCAAAGCTTTCCTATTGAAGGGTGTTTAAAATCATCATTGTGTGGGAATGGGTTAAGTGAAAAATTTATTATCATTTCATTTACGATTGTTATACATGTATCAATTCATATAACCCATCATCAAACAAATTAACCTCACAAAATATTTGACTGGTAGGATAGAAAAAAAATACAAGGAAAGATTGCTTGTACGAAAGCATTCTTTCCCAACATTGCCTTTAAAAGTTAGTGCCCCTTACAAAACAAGTTTGTATATCTGGACTTTGAAGTTATTGTTGCTACTATTTGCTATTAAACCCGTAAAGCCAGGAACAGCTAACACTTCTGTTAAATTGAATGGTTAACTCTATTTCTCTATATATGACCATTCATTTTACGCATGAGAAGAAAATATTGCAAGATTTAATCAGTCTTTTATGAAGCAGTAACTACACTGCAACTCCACTATAACACTGTAGGTGGGGTCCAAGAAATGAAACAGGGGAAGAAGTGGAGTTATTTTGTTGGAACGCTGTCTCCCCTCCACCCGCACTACCCCCTCCAGGCAGAGATTTTAGTAGAACCTGATGGAATTCAGCGTATTTAGAATTAGTAAATTCTACCCTTACCTTCCAAGCCTATGAAAACTAGATAATCAATAAATTTCTGCAGGTCTACAAGTTATTAGCTCACCTGAGCACAGGATTTTTCTCTTGGTCTTGAAAGAAGAGAAGGTACTGAAGCAGTAAAACTTTATGATACAATAAGGTGTTAGAAAACCAAAATTTATGCTTAGATTAAAGCATGTTTAGCCCTTAAACTTTTAGGCATGGGGCCTTGAATAACCTTAAAAAAAACATTGAGAATTTCAAACAAAATTTTGTAAGAACCATGGACTGTTATTGCCTTAGGTAGTGCGTGAATCTGTCCAAATTTGTACAGAGAATACAGGGCTCTGCAGAGTGGGCGACTCAGGCGAAAAAGTCGCCTGGTTTCATAAAACTTCGCCTGATTTGCTGTTCAAAGCGAAGTCGAAGTCGCCTGGAATTTTCGGGAAGTCGCCTGGATACGATAGAAGATAACCAAATCTGGCCCAGTGGCTATAAAAGTAGGGGACAGTGTGCAATTATACAACTGTCGGTCGGAAGCCCTTTGATTGTAAATCAAGCGTGTATCGATACCGTAGTCGCGAGGCTAGCAGATTATCAGAAATAGGGGTATATAGTCAACCTGCTTGCTTCATTCACACCTACGCTGATTGGTTTCGGCAATGCTGTGTATACTCTCGGCCTAATCTTTATTTAAAATCCTTTCCCTTCTTAAGTTTTAATTATTTCTGTAAATTAACTGATCATCAGTCTACGAGATTCGTTGCTTACTTTCACATAATGAGAATAATTGCCGACATTTACGGACGCCGTGTCATTTACCAGAAGTCAAAATTTTGTTAAAAATTTGAAATCTTGATGAAAAATAATTCTGCCGAAAATCTACATAGAGTAAATTCATTTTTCATTAGAATCCTTCAATTTGAGTTATCTGCTTTAATTGTAACAAGTGAAGAAAATTATGGCAAACAATTTAAAGGCTGCTACGATCTTTTACTGAGATTCTTGTTTTGATACATTCTATCCAAAAACTAAATTTCACTTACTTGTGTTAGTAATATTTCCTTTAAATAACATGTAATCCTATAAAATGGAGCAAATTATCCTGTGTTAACTTTAAACCTCTGCATGTTCAGAGTCTGGTTTTGTGTACTGAGCAGTAACCCTTACCCTTTACACACTATAACTGACTTAATCACAGAGGACCTTTTTTTGACCAATTAATGACAATTTTTATCCATTTATATGTTATCAGGTAAAGTGCACAGATTTTAACACATTACCACACAATCCCCCATTTTGACATCTTGAAATGCTTTTATTGGAAACTGAGGAAAAGGAGGAAATGTTTGCAGCAAGCAATTTATCCTTTCCCCACATGTTTCTACCCTCTTTGGCACCTTCTTTCTTATTTAAGCTCACTGTGAAATGTCTTATTTAGCTTCTTTCAATTTGTACCAGTCTGATTTTTTTCTTCTTGTAATGGTTTGATTAAATACATGTTACAATAAAATCTTTTCTCATTTTCTGCTTCAAATAGAAACACTACTCATTTCATTCAGACTGCCTATACACTATTTGCATTTTTTTTTTATTAATTGGCTTTTTTTTATCATATATGAATCTATTATGAAATATTAAAACAAAATAAATTCAGAATCAAACTCTTGAATTCTCAAACCTAAAAAAAGAAAAATACAAAAGTATTTGTTCACAGGAATAAGATCTTTATTGAGGACTGAAAGGATAAGCAGTATTTTCTATGTTTATTGCTTGATACATAATATAAAATGCAATCACTTAGTTGTAAAGCTATTTTATTTTCTGATAGAAATGAGGAATACGCGCAAAAACTTAATTTTTAACGCGATCCACTTCTCCTGAAAATCTCACCACTTCTCCCCATTTTGAAAAACTTCTCCCAATTCTCAGACTAGTGAGAAGTGACTTCTCCCCAAATTCTGGGAGTCTGCAGAGCCCTGGAATATCTTCAACATTTAAGAAAGGATTTCAACAAAACAACCTGGCATATACACTATTCTCCATCATGAGCAGACTTGGCATTTGAAACAATTCTTGGATAGCTCAAGGGTCAAGGTCATAGAGTAAGGTCAAACATTCGAATTGAACTTGTTCAGAGCATATCTCCTATGTTTGTGGGTCTATTTAAATGAATGTGGCACAATTTTTCTCCAGTCCAGTAGATGTGCCAATTGTAACAAATTTTGGGATAGTGTCAAGGTCAAAGTTCAAGGTCAAGAATTTTTGGGCTGGAAATGTTGTTCCTGGATGAGTTTCTAGTCGGGGTTGATATGCAAAAGACTGTAATAAAAAACAAGGTCAAAAATGCGTATGCTTATGTGTTAAAATGAATGTTATTTTTTCGTGGCCTTGTATATAATTTTCGCTAAACATTTTTCCCATTGTTACTCCTTGTCCAGATTGTTTTCGCCCTAAGTAAGGGTCTCTATGTTAAAGGCAATGTTACATCTAATTTACATAAAGTGTTATTAACCCATTCCCAAACAACCAAATTCTAGATTGGTCCAAATTGAAAAAAGAGGCAGACAACAATTTCAAGTTGATGTAATTTTTAAAATCTTTGTCTTTTGGAGTAGAAAACATTGTGGATAATGAAGAAATTGCTTGTGACAAGCAATTTCTTCATTATCCACAATGTTTTCCTAAGCTTTTATATTGAGGGGCGTTTAAAAGCATCATTGAGTGGGAATGAGTTAACACAACTGAAATAATAACACTTGAACGAGTAATGGTGTCCCTTTAGAGATTTGTGAAGAAAAAAAATATAAAATTTTGTCTTGCCTCTTTGCAATAAATAAATAGAAAAATCATTTGTTTTTGGCTTAACTCTTGTCATGCTGTATAAATTACCTTAATGAATTGCTGTAAAATCAAAGGGCTGAAATCACTGAAAGAACTTGTTCAAAAATCAATATTTCTTCTAGAAATCAATTTCGTAAACAACTCTGGCAGGAAAAGCACAAGCAGGAGGTGTACACAAAGATATGACTGCACTTATGTGCAGGCTGATCTTGGTCTACACCTCCTGTCAAAACCGGAATATTCTGGGTTAAGCATGACAAGGGTTCAGATTGATTAAGCTTTCATTTAGTGAACAACAAAAGCTATATTTTCACTCTTGGCCTTGTCACTGGCATAGCTTTTTTTGTTCACTCAAAGATAAATTGATCTTTTACTGGAACAAATGATAATCCTCTATGTGGAAATGGGTAAAAGAAACAGTGTAATTGTTTGTTTGTTTTTTGTGAGAGATTGATCTATCTTTCATTTCATTGTTGATCAATAAAAGATAAAGATAATCTTAACCCATTACCAGATGACAAGATTTTAGACTGTTGTCAATTGAAAGGAGTTAAAGATGGAAATTTAAAGTTTATTTAAGATTTTGTCAACTTTCTGGGTAGAAAACATAGTGGAAAATAAAGAAACTAGCAATTTTCTTTATTTTCCACAATGTTTTCCAAAGACTTTTTCTTGGGGCAACCAAAATTGTCATTTTATGGGAATGGGTTAATCTGAAGTAAACAGTTATCCTCTATATATTTTTGTTGTGCCTTAGATTAAGATGTGATTAACTTAACTGCTTCAATTAACTTTTACAGTGTTCTCTGTGAAAATGTAGAGTACCGGTTTACCTTGAAGGAAGATGCACCTTAAAACCTTTTTTTCTTTTCTCAGTCATTTGCACTTTGCATTTTGACTGATAATGCTTTTTTTAACCCATGACCAGATGACAAAATTTTAGAATGGTCCAAATTGAAAGGAGTAGCAGACAACAATTTAAAGTTTATGAAATTTTAGATTTCTTTAATTTATTGAGTAGAAAACACTGTTGAAAAATGAAGAAATTGCTTGTGACAAGCAATTTCTTCTTTTTCCACAATGTTTTCCAAAGCTTTTATCTTGAGGGGCGTTTAAAAGTGTCATTGAGTGGGAATGGGTTAAATGCCTAGCAATATAGCACACCCAAAAGATTGACCCTAGAATGGCATGAGGTATAGTGATTAGTTACAATTTTTTTTTACCCTTTCTTGTTAGCTCACCTGAGCACAAAGTGCGAGGTGAGCTATTGTGATCGGTCGTTGTCCGTCGTCCGTCCGTCCGTCTGTCCGTCTGTCCGTCTGTCCGTCCGTCCACAATTTCTTTAAAAATCTTCTCCTCCTAAACCAGTAGGCCTATCAAGCTGAAACTTTGCAGGGATGTTCCTTGGGTGAAGTTCTTCAAAAGTTGTTAAAAGAATTTAATTTCGTCAAAAACTCTGGTTGCCGCGGCATTAGAAAATGGGAATCTTTAGTAATTCTTTAAATATCTTTAAAAATCTTCTCCTCCTAAACCAGTAGGCCAATCAAGCTGAAACTTTGCAGGGATGTTCATTGGGTGAAGCTCTTCAAAAGTTGTTAAAAGAATTTAATTTCGTCAAAAACTCTGGTTGCCGCGGCATTAGAAAATGGGAATCTTTAGTAATTCTTTAAATATCTTTAAAAATCTTCTTCTCCTAAACCAGTAGGCCAATCAAGCTGAAACTTTGCAGGGATGTTCATTGGGTGAAGCTCTTCAAAAGTTGTTAAAAGAATTTAATTTCGTCAAAAACTTTGGTTGCCGCGGCATTTGAAAATGGGAATCTTTAGTAATTCTTTAAATATCTTTAAAAATCTTCTCCTCCTAAACCAGAAGGCCAATCAAGCTGAAACTTTGCAGAGATGTTCTTTGGGTGAAGCTCTTCAAAAGTTGTTAAAAGAATTTAATTCCGTCAAAAACTTTGGTTGCCGCGGCATGTGAAAATGGGAATCTTGAATAAATCTGTAAAAATCTTTAAAAATCTTCTCCTCCTAAACCAGTTGGCCAATCAAGCTGAAACTTTGCAGGGATGTTCATTGGGTGAAGCTCTTCAAAAGTTGTTAAAAGAATTTAATTTCGTCAAAAACTCTGGTTGCCGCGGCATTTGAAAATGGGAATCTTTAGTAATTCTTTAAATATCTTTAAAAATCTTCTCCTCCTAAACCAGTAGGTCAATCAAGCTGAACTTTTGCAGAGATGTTCCTTGGGTGAAGTTCTACAAAAGTTGTTAAAAGAATTTAATTCCGTCAAAAACTTTGGTTGCCGCGGCATGTGAAAATGGGAATCTTAAGTAATTCTGTAAAAATCTTTAAAAATTTTCTCCTCCTAAACAAGTAGGCCAATCAAGCTGAAACTTAGCAGGGATGCTCCTCGGGTGAAGTTCTACAAAAGTTGTTAAAAGAATTTAATTCCGTCAAAAACTCTGGTTGCCGCGGCATGTGAAAATGGGAATCTTTAGTAAATCTGTAAAAATCTTTAAAAATTTTCTCCACCTCAACCATTGGGCCAATCAAGCTGAAACTTTGCAGGGATGTTTTTTAGGTGAAGCTCTTCAAAAGTTGTTAAAATAATTTAATTCCGTGAACTCTTGTAACTGCAGCATATGAAAATGGAAATTTTAGAAAATCTTTGTTGTCTTTTTTTTTAACAGACTACAAGGCCAAAGGCATTTATATTTTATATAGAGCTCAATCATATTGTTCTCAACCAAGTTTTTTTAAATATTTAAACATGGCCCTTCCCAAGGCATCCAAGGATATGAAAAACGCCCAATAAGAGCATGTTCAAATATTTTCCACTCCTCATGTATAAGTTGTAATGCATTCATATTTTGATTTATAGTACATCCAGATTGTTCTCTACCAAGGTTGCTAAAATTACACCCATTGAAGTTGCAGACAGTAATAAGAGTTTGATTGAAATCTAAATACAAAGAATTTGAGGTAGAAAACACTGTGAGAAATGGATAAATTGCCTGTCACTCCCTTTCTCACTATGTATTTTTCAAACCTGTTTTCCCTGAAGGTGACAAATTCTGGGATAGTTTGGTAATGGATTAAACTATAAAGCCAAAGGCATTCATTATTATTGTAAAGCATTACTGGATTGTTTTGTACAAAGCCCAAAATCTTATATATCTTTTATTAATTTTGCTCAAGTTGTGTCTTTTTTATACTAAAAAGTACTGTAATTTGGAGATGCCTCAGGTGAGCGATTTAGGACCATCATGGTCCTCTTGTTTTTCAAAATTCTAGACCTGTTCAAATTCAAAGATTTTGCAGACAACAATTCAAAGAGGATTAAATTCGGAAAATAACCATTCAGTAGGGTGGAAAATATTGTGGAAAAGGTAGAAATTGGTTGCTACAAGCAATTCTTTTTCTACAATATTTTCTCTATTATAAAATCCGTGGGACATATAAACAAGGGATTTAACAGGAAAAGGAAGATTTTTAACCCATTGCCACACAATCCCTCCCTTTTACGCCCCTCAAGAAAATAGCATCTAAAAACATTGTGGAAAATGAAAAAAATGCTTGTAACAAGCAATTTCTTCATTATCCATAATGCTTTCTATCCAAAGAGACGAAAAAATTTAAAATTCCATCAACTTGAAATTGTTGTTTGCAGTTTCTTTCAATTTGGACCAGTCTAAAATTAACTTCTGTTGGAATGGGCTAAAAATCTACCTTTTCCAATCCAATTGGCCAATCAATCATTTGGTAAAGCTCTACCATAGTTATTAAAAGAATCAATGTCATCAAAACCCCTAGTTGCCATTGCAACAGAAAGGACTTAAAATCTATAAAAATCTTCTTAACCCATTTCAATAGAACAAAATTCTAGACTAGTCCAAATTGAAAGGAGCTGCAGATGACAATTTAAAGTTTATGAAATTTTAGATTCTTTCAACTTTATGGGTGGAAAACTTTGTGTAAATGAAGAAATTGCTTGCAACAGGCACTTTCTTCATTTTACACAATGTTTTCCAAATTTTTCTTCTTAATGGGTGTCAAAAAACATCATTGTGTGGGAATGAGTTGATACAAACCAATGTGCCTAGAGGTTTAATAATTTTTCATGTGAAATTTTCCAGTGACCCTCAGCTAAAGTTGCTGAAATAGGACACTTAGGTTTGGATTGAAACTCGTCCCTGGCTTGAAAAAGCTGTAGTTATGAGGACTAAGTCTTCAAACCAACAAAAATGCTGACAAAAATTCACTTCCTGTCTAAATAATTTATTTGATTGATTATTGATTCTTTGCAAGACAGTCGTGACTGGTCAATTACTCTGGGGCATAAAAATGAAGGATTCTGGTAATATGTGAAGGATAGACATAACCAACAAATATGTTGTTAACCCTTGTCATGTTGCATAAATTACCTTACTGAATTGCTGTAAAATCAAAGGGCTGAAAGCACTAGAACTTGTTGTTCAAAAATCAAAATTTCTTTTAGAAATCAATTTCATAAACAACTCTGACAGGAAAAGAACAAGCAGGAGGTGTAGATCAAGATCAGACTGCACTTATGTGCAGGCTGATCTTGGTCTACGCCTCCTGCCAAAACCGGAATATTCCGGGTTCAGCATGATAAGGGTTAAAACCTAAACATTTAGGGATAGGATGTATAGTTAAGAGCTGTAAATACTGTAAATTTTATAAAGATTAGTGTTCATATTTATTTTGTACAGCTTAAGTCATTACCAAACAACAAAATTTTGGACTGGTCCAAATTCAAAGATGGCACAGATGATAATTTTTAGTCAAAATTTTTACAAAATCTTTGCCCTGTATTTTGGTAGAAAATATTTTAGTTAAAGAAGAAATTGTTTGTTACACGAAATTTCTCATTTTCCGCAATAATTTCATTTTTTAGCTCACCTGAGCACAAAGTGCGAGGTGAGCTATTGTGATCGGTCGTTGTCTGTCGTCCGTCCGTCCGTCTGTCCGTCTGTCCGTCTGTCCGTCCGTCCACAATTTCTTTAAAAATCTTCTCCTCCTAAACTAGTAGGCCAATCAAGCTGAAACTTTGCAGGGATGTTCCTTGGGTGAAGTTCTACAAAAGTTGTTAAAAGAATTTAATTCCGTCAAAAACTCTTGTTGCCGCGGCATGTGAAAATTGGAATCTTAAGTAAATCTGTAAAAATCTTTAAAAATCTTCTCCTCCTAAACCAGTGGGCCAATCAAGCTGAAACTTTGCAGAGATGTTCTTTGGGTGAAGTTCTACAAAAGTTGTTAAAAGAATTTAATTCCGTCAAAAACTTTAGTTGCCGCGGCATGTGAAAATGGGAATCTTAAAAAAATCTTTAAAAATCTTTAAAAATTTTCTCCTCCTAAACCAGTAGGCCAATCAAGCTGAAACTTTGCAGGGATGTTTTATAGGTGAAGATCTACAGAAGTTGTTAAAAGAATTTAATTCCGTCATAAACTCTGGTTGCCGCGGCATGTGAAAATTGGAATCTTTAGTAAATCGGTAAAAATCTTTAAAAATCTTCTCCTCCTAAACCAGTAGGCCAATCAAGCTGAAACTTTGCAGGGATGTTCCTTGGGTGAAGTTCTACAAAAGATGTTAAATGAATTTAATTCCGTCAAAAACTCTGGTTGCCGCGGCATGTGAAAATGGGAATCTTAAGTAAATCTGTAAAAATATTTAAAATTTTCTCCTTCTTAACCAGTAGGCCAATCAAGCTGAAACTTAGCTGGGATGTTCCTTGGGTGAAGTTCTACAAAAGTTGTTAAAAAAATTTAATTCCGTCAAAAAATTTAGTTGCCGCGGCATGTGAAAATTGGAATCTTAAATAAATCTGTAAAAATCTTTAAAAATTTTCTCCCCCTAAACCAGTAGGCCAATCAAGCTGAAACTTTGCAGGGATGTTTTATAGGTGAAGATCTTCAAAAGTTGTTTAAAGAATTTAATTATGTGAACTCTTGTAACTGTGGTATATGAAAATGGGAAATTTTAGAAAATCTTTGTTGTCTTTTTTTTAACAGACTACAAGGCCAAAGGCATTTATATTTTATATAACATAACATATTGTTTATTCATCTGACTTGAACGTAATCGTTCATCGTCAAAACATGAGAATTTACATACAAAACATATAAAACCACAAACATGTGGCAATGGCGGAAATGCAATACAAAGCTTGATCGAAAATATGGCATATATAAAAAGAAAAAAGTGGGGAAGTGAAAAAGGTTGGTGAAAACAGTTAGTTTGAGATGCTTAATCATATAGTTCTCAACCAAGTTTTTTTAAATATTTAATCTCTGGGGTCAAAAATTGCCCCACCCCTGAGGTATGAAGTTTGGAAAAATGCTTAATTAGAGCAATTTCAAAAGACTTCTCCTCTTTAACTATAAGGTCTAGGATATTCATATTTGGTATGGGGCATAACTAGATGGTTTTGTACCATATCACTAAAAGTTGTCTTCTTCAGGTCAAAAAAAGCTCTGCACTAGGGGTCCAAAATTTGGAAAAACGCAAAATTTGAATATGTTAGAAAAAAATCTTCATTTTAAGGAGGAGGGCATTTATATTTTGAGTGTAGCATAGCCTGGCTGTTATCTATCTGTTTTGATCAAATTATGCTTGTAGGTTAATAAACACCCCTTCCCTGGGTGTCCAAAGTTAGTAAAAATGCTCAATTAGACCATGTTCAATAGTCTTTTCCTCCCAATCTAAAAAGTCCAAGGCATTCATATTTTGTATATAGCATATCCAGATGGTTCCCTACCATGTTAGCTAAAATTTTAGCACTGGGATCAAACATGGCACTGCCCCAGAGGTCAAACATTTTTGAAAACGCCCAATTAGAGCAACATCAAAAGTCTTCTCCTTCTAAAAAATAAGGTGAAGGGCATACTTATTTGGTATGTAGCATGACTAAATAATTTTGTACTACGTAATAGGAAAATATGCTCTTAAGATAAAAAATGTCTCAGTTCCTGGGGTTGAAAATTGCATAAATTGCATTGAAAGAATTCTTCTTCTTACAGATAGGTTCCAGAGCAATTACATTAAAAACAAAGGATAACATTATTGTTATCTACAATGTTAATATCCTTTTGACAAACATGGCCCTTCCCAAGGCATCCAAGGATATGAAAAACGCTCAATAAGAGCATGTTCAAACATTTTCCACTCCTCATGTATAAGTTGTAATGCATTCATATTTTGATTTATAGTACATCCAGATTGTTCTCTACCAAGGTTGCTAAAATTACACCCATTGAAGTTGCAGACAGTAATTAGAGTTTGATTGAAATCTAAATACAAAGAATTCCAGGTAGAAAACACTGTTAGAAATGGATAAATTGCTTGTTACTCCCTTTCTCACTATGTATTTTTCAAACCTGTTTTCCCTGAGGGTGACAAATTCTGGGATAGTTTGGTAATGGATTAAATAAACTATAAAGCCAAAGGTACTCTTTATTATTGTAAAGCATTACTGGATTGTTTTGTACAAAGCCCAAAATCTTAAATATCTTTTATTTATTTTGCTCAAGTTGTGTCTTTTTTATACTAAAAAGTACTGTAATTTGGAGATGCCTCAGGTGAGCGATTTAGGACCATCATGGTCCTCTTGTTTTTCATGGTGGTGTCAAAAACAGGATGGTTTTGGAATGGGTCAACCAATTACCAGTAGCCACCTATTTTTATACCCCCCACAACGAAGTTTCGGGGGGTATACTGGAATCAGGTTGTCCGTCCGTCCGTCCATCTGTCCGTCCGTCTGTCCATCCGTCCGTCCGTGGACATAATTTTGTGTCCTCTTCTCCTCCCACAATTTTTGACCAATTTTGCTGAAATTTTATCAGGTTGTTTCCTATCATATGAAGTTGTGCACCTGCAATTTTCATCTTGATCCAGTCGTTAGTTTCAGAGTTATGCCATTTTGAACTTTTTAATGGGGGGGGGGGGGAGTAATTTTGTGTCCTCTTCTCCTCCCACATTTTTTGACCAATTTTGCTGAAATTATATCAGGTTGTTTTCTATCATATGAAGTTGTGCACCTGCAATTTTCATCTTGATCGAGTCGTTAGTTTCAGAGTTATGCCATTTTGAACTTTTTAATGGGGGGGGGGGGGGGGGAGTAGTCAAAATTTAAAATTGCAAAACTCAGTTACCATAAGGGGAGTTACCAAATTTGGTAAGTAACATCATCTTGTTGACCTTTACAAAATATCGAACGGTTTATTTCCTGAGGTCAAATTGGACCCCGCCCCCCCGGGGGTCAAAAATTTAACATAGGCTCATATTGACTTTACGTGGATATAATTTTGTGTCATCATCTCCTCACACAGTTTTCTTTAACATAGGCTCATATTGACCAACCTTTCCTAATCAGTCAACTCTAGCAACAAACACAAAATCAGAAAGAGGTGGAGGGTTGGCAATGTTCATCCACCATGACATGCATGTGATTAAACAGCTTCAAATTCCCCTCCTTCATAGAAAAGCCTTTTTAGCGGTGTGGGGGGTATTCTCGTCAGCCCTGAGGGCGACAGCTCTTGTTAAGAATGGTCCAAATTGAAAGATGTTTCAGACGACTATTGAAAGTGTTTTTAGCTCACCTGAGCACGTAGTGAGCTATTGTGATCCCCTTTTGTCCGGCGTCCGTCCGTTGTCAGTCGTGCGTTGTGCGTCGCCCGTCAACAATTTCTTTAAACGACATCTCCTCCCAAGCCACTGGGCCAATTTAAACCAAATTTGGCAGAAATGTTCGTTAGGTGGTCCCCTTCAAAAGTAGCTAAAAGAATTGAAATCCGTTAAAAACTCGTTGCCATGGCAACAAAAGTGAAATTTCAAAATAATCTTTAAGAATCTTCTCCTCCTGACCCAGAAGGTGTAGAGCCTTGATATTTTGCATGAAGCATCAGTATATTGACCTCTTACAAAATAGCTAAAATCATGATCCTCGGGTCTCCAGGGGGGGGGGGGTATAGGCATGAAGCATCAGTTCACAGACTTCTTTCTTATTTCTGAAATTATAACCCACGGAAAAAGCACTAAAGCCTTGGAATTTGTAATTTAGACTTTTGGATCCCCAGGTTCATAGTCTTTATATGTAATTTTGGCCCACTTGTTTCATAATCCTAACCTTAAAATGAAATTAGACTGTTGAAAGAAAAAGAGCCTTTATCTCAGGTGAGCGCCCAAAGGCCAACGGCCCTCTTGTTGAATTAATAAACATAGTGCCAAAATGGGTAGAACTAGTGTGAGTATTGATGAATTGCTAACTACAGTTTCTCTTTTTCTCACAATATTTTCCATAGCTATTTTTCTTCAGCGTGTCAAAATGTTGGATTGTGTGGGTTCAACAACTCAAGCCCTCCTTTTTACGCCCCTCAAGAAAAAAACTTTGGAAAACATTGTGGAAAATGAAGAAATTGCTTGTATCAAGCAATTTCTTCATTATCCACAATGTTTTCTACCCTAAAATACTGGCAAATTTAAAATTCCATCAAATTTAAATTGTCGTCTGCAGCTTCTTTCAATTTGGACCAGTCTAAAATTTTCTTGTATTTGAATGGGTTAACTATTGTCATATTTTGTTTGTTTTTGTCTCTATTAGTTTATTGAATCAACACCCAAAGTGGTAAAACCTCATTTTGTTTTAACCCATTACCATACAATAACATTTAAACATTTAAAAAAGAAAAAAATATCACAGTTAAGGTAGAATACAAAATTAACCTGTTCCCACAGTTAAGGTAGAATACAAAATTAACCTGTTCCCACAGTTAAGGTAGAATACAAAATTAACCTGTTCCCACACAATCCCAAATATTTTCTACCCCCCAAAAAGACTGAAACTTCTTGATTATTGCAAATATATTCTACTCTAAATGACAAAGAATTTTAAAATTCCTTTATCTTTTAATTGTCATCTACAACTTCTTTGAAATAAGACTTGTCTGAAATTTTGTCGTATGGTAATGGGTTGAAAATGAACAATTAAAACAAGTCTGGCTCTAGGGGATGAATAGGTGGTGTAGACTAAGATCAGACTGCACATATGGGCAGTCTGATATTTGCCTCCTGCCAAAACAGGAAATTTCCAGGTTTAGCATGACAAAGGTTAAGATTAATTTGAGCTATTTGCAGATTTTAAATAACTTTTAATCTTGTTTTTTTTTTCATGTCATCTTATCAGTTAGACAGGAGGCTATGCTGTTATACTGTGTCCAACTGCTTGTCTAATTATTTATAATTTAATTTAGTTTTGTCTATCAAAAACGAGCTTTCTGATTGGCAAAAGAACGTCATACCTCCATGAACAGATTCTTGAGAACACAGCTGTTTTGTATGCTTCTGCATAATATAGTTTCATACAAAAGGTATCAAAACTTTTAAAAACTGTTTGCTTTTTTTGCTTAACATCATCAAATTATAAATGAAGAGAATATTTTTTGTTTTCATTGAACCTAATCACACTTATGTATGAATCCGCTTCATGTATTCAAGCACTATGTGATTAGTTATTTGGTTGCATAACTCCATGAAAACAAAAAGTATTCTCTTCATCTCTTAAGTAATTCTATCTGTCGGCCTGTCTCCAAAACTAAACCAAGTAGATTAATTTCTCTGTTCTGTGAAAGCTTTACAAAGTACAAGTCTCATTTGGCATTGATATGAATCTGATAATGTCAAGGTCAGGTCATAAGACAAGGTCTAGACATACATCAAGGTCAAACTTGGAGAAGTTACCATTTCTGTGACATTAGTGGTTTACGAACATGATGCGATTTCTCCTTATAAATGTGCTGGTGCAATTTGAATGTTGATTTATTGTGTTGGCAAATTACAAAGTTAAAAAGTTTTTTACAGAGGATATCTCAAACTATCTTGCACCCATGTCTCAAGTTATGTGTGTTCATATGAGTCCCGAGAACTTTCTAGAATCATTTTGTATATTCATACTGTGCAATAATTAATTTTATGATAGTATATATGGTAAGAAAAGGTTTGACAAGGTACATGGCAAACTGTTTGTCGGTTAACATTGAAGATATAGAATATAGTGACACATCATATCTATTAAGCAACACTTTTTAGTTGATGGAACTTAAAGAATCTTTGTCTTTTTGGGAATAAACATTGTGAATAATAAAGAAATTGCTTGTTACAAGCAATTTCTCTATTTTCCACAATGCTTTTCCTCTTTCCATTACCACACAATTCTGAATTTTGATGTTATTAAGAAATAAAGCTTTATTAAACATTGTATGAAAAGAACCTTTCTGATACAGCTTTATTGAATTCAGGCTAATATGATATGGTCTGCAACTTATGTCAATTTATGTCTTGTATTCTGATTAACCCTTTCTTGTACAAATACGGGATTTTACGTAGCTGTGGTTTTATACTTGAGAAAATATTGTAACAAGCAATTTCTTCTTTTTCCTCAATATTTTCTACCACTTAGGATGGTTTCATTTCAAATTCCATCAAATTTTCATTGTTGTCTGCAACCTCTTTCGATTTGGACCAGTCTAAGTTGTCAAAAAACAGGAAAGGGTTAAATATTATCTCGCACATTCATTGTCTACAGCCCTTACTTGGTGTGATAGGTCACTTTAACCCACTACTACACAGTGACACTTTTTGTCATATCAGAGGAAAAAACATCGGGAAAACAAGGTGTAAAATGAAGAAATTGCTTGAAATAAGCAATTTCTTCATTTTACATAATATTTTCTACACAGAAAATTGAAAAAAGTCTAAAATTTCATTAACTTTGAATTGTTGTCTGCAACTCCGTTCAACTGGGAAAACATGGTATAAAATGAAGAAATTGCTTGAAATAAGCAATTTCTTCATTTTACATAATATTTTCTACACAGAAAATTGATAAAAATCTAAAATTTCATAAACTTTGAATTGTTGTCTGCAACTCCGTTGAACTGGGATCAGTCTAAAATTTTCCCGTCTGGTAATTGGTTAACCCACTACCAAAGAACAAAGATTTAGTCTGATCAAAATTGAGAGAATTGATAATGAGCTGAAATAAGTGCTAATTAGGGTTGAAAACATTGTGAGAATAGGAGAAATCGCTTGTTAGAAGCAATTTCTCACTGTCCCTCAATGTTTTCGAAAGCTATTTTTCCTGCCGTACTTTAACATGCAGGCTTGTGTGGTAATTTGTAAAGTAAGTAAAGGCTGTTAGAGCAATACAATTGACCAATTGCTGGCCCCGCCCACTGACTCCTTTGACCCCGCCCATTGATTCCTCTTCGATTTTTAAAGGCGTTATCTTGCAAAATTTATGACCCGTAGCATGTTACAAATAAGTAGAATGGTCGGTTGGTGACTTAAATGTCGTAACGACAGCTTTAATAAGCTGTAGTTACGACGTTTAAGTCGCCAAACCAACAAAAAGGGTTCACGAAAGTGGCTGCCAATTTTGGAGTTCAAACTAAACTTCCAGTTTAAATGAATGATTTCATTTGTCGAGTGATTATTTGATTGACAGCTGCGATTGGTCAGTTGTCTCTAGTTATAAATGTTTTTCTGTTGAGGCATCAAAATAAGAGATTGTGTGGTAAACTGTGCATTTTTCCCCTTAATGTTTTGACTTCGCTAGATATATTATTCATATTATACTCTCGCAATGTTTCCATTGGAATGCAAGATTTAAAAAAAAAATCAACATAACATAAAGCTGCTTATGTCTGTAGTTTTATTGTAAACCGCCTATGCCCATGTGTCATATCTTTACCAATTCTGGTTGTCATTATTTTTGTAGCCAAAATTCCAAGAAAGTTCTGTGCATTTGTATACCTACAATTCCTAAGAACAGAGTATACTGGTTTACTGGTGTCAGACCTTCTGTGTTTTGAAAGCTTAAAACAACAACATCAGCTAAAAAAAAAACTTACTCAAGTCTAAGCTTCAAAGTCATGTTTGGTATACATATACCTGTAATAGTCTTGTAGGCGTGAGGTTAATTAAGCCTAATAAATCTAAGATAAAAGTTTAAATCGTATACGCAGATCAAAGAGCAGGTAGACATGGAACCCCTCATGACGGGAAGGCTGAGTCCAACTCTTAAAGGGCAAATCCATAGGGGTAACATAATTCAAATTTTCAAAATTCCATTAATAAACATGTGCATTGATACTCATTGATTTTTCTTGAGATTGTTTCAAAAACACTTTATTGGAGTTTTTATTTTTACCTTTTCATTTTTACGGCATCGCTTATGTCCCTTACCTATTGGATACATATGCTTAACTCCCCTGAATTGTGACGTCATAGTAGAAGTTAATTAAAAATGGACGTAGAGTATGACAGCGATTTGAGCGATATTCCCGAAGAAGAAATGGATGTTTCTGGTAATTTAAGGCCATATGTGTACGAACCAGTTTGAAGGGCAATTGCTACGGAATCGGAGGATAGTGATGATTATATTCTTCGTCTTCTTTTTGCCCCGATTTTGACGATAATGTTCCTGAGGTGTGAGCGATCAATTTTTGCGGCGAATATTGCCCTTTATAAACATTAGAATCGTAAAAAATTTAACCTACTCCCTTTTTGAACGTTTGAATCTGACTTGAACAACAAATTTAAATGAAGATCCCAATGAAGTGACGTTTGCGAGTGAGACCCCTTTTGAATTATCCCTGGACTATTAACACTGTAACAAAAACTCCTCTGAATTTTCTTCTACCAAAAATTTACGATCAAACATCTCGTTTGTAAATTTAAGACGAGAATAAGAAATTATGTGCATGACATTCCCAGTCTTATTGTCCAAATAGTGCATTAGATGATTATCTGGCTGTCATAAGAAACTTTCAGTCTGTAGCTATCTACTAGGTGCAAAGTGAAGTCTGATCGGACAGGATTATATGCAAATGTCTAACACTGGCTCAAATGGTTTTGGTTGCTTGAATCAGTACTACATTGTCCAATGTCTGAAAACAGTTCTTGGTATATGGTTTACAATTGTGCCCCCATCAGAAAAGTTACAGTAACGTTTGTTTACTCTCTGTAAATATGGACAGTAAATCATTCTCAAATATGAAAATTATAATAAATAATTCAATTTCACAGGTGCCAGTGCAAGATTTGTGTGAATATGCCAACTGTGACAGAATCAAAGTGCTGCAAGACAACAAACAGTATAGATGGGAAGGATGAAGCAGGATTGACACGCATAACAGATCACATTGCATTCCGGGTGAATTGTCTGAACATTCATGTATTGGGAGTTACCTACTATGACCATTCGTTACAGACAGGCCCACTTGAGGAAAACCAAAGAATTCATGAGTAATTAAAATATTGTTTTGTTATAGTGCTAAATTATTTTTCATAAATGACCTACATTGTTTATAACCCTTTCCTGTTTCTAAAAATTTAGACCCGTCCAATTTCAAAGGACTTGCAGACGAAAATTCAAAGTGGATTCTAGTTGAAAGTAAGCATTCAGTGGGATTTGAAATATTGTGGAAAAAGAAGAAATTGCTTGATATAAGCAATTTCTTCTTTTTCTACAATGTTTCTTATTCATAAATTTACAGGGATGTAAAATCAGGGATTGAACAGAAAAGGGTTAAGGCAAGGAAACTTACCCCATTACCACACAATCCAATGTTCTGACATACTGAAGCAATATAGTTTGCAAAAAATAGTGGGAAAAGGAGTAATTGCTTGTAACGTGCAATTTGTCCTTATACAAAGTTTACTACCCCATTCAACACTTAAACTCTTAAAATTCAGTGATTTACCAAATATCAGCTGTCAAAGAATTTTTTTTACGATCAATTCATTCATTTAGACCAAAAGTGAACTTTGGACTGCAATTTTGGACATCTTTTAGGCATTTTTCTTGGTTTGTGGACCTTGACATTGTAACTGCAGCTAATGCAGTCTATAGTTACAATTTAGATCACCAACCAACCATCTTGGAAACACTGTAGAAAAAGAAGAAAATGCTTGTTACTTGATTCTGTCGTATGTAAGACAAAGCCTGTTAAGATCATCAACTTTATACTGTCATCTGCTACTTTTTGAATTTGGACCATTCCCAACTCTGTTGTCTATCATTAAGTTAAACATCACCAAAAAAATTTTGGTTTAAAAGCTAAGATCTCTTTACATTTTTTTATTCTAGGCTACACAGACACCTGGCCTCTAGACGATTGCGAAAGGAGCGAGGAAAGTGATTCCTTCACATGTGGTGACTGCTATCAGAGACATGATTCCCTCTGTGGTCTATTGAAAGAAAGAAATTCTGGTTGTCAACCTTTCTATTCTTTAAATCCATTATAAACCATTTTATGATACACCTCAAGAAATGGCTTTGATTAAAATTGTTGAAAATTTGGAAATTTCTTGTTGCAACCAATTTCTTCATTTCCCACAATGTTTTCTGCCAAGGAAATGTTTTCTGTCATGTTATAAAAAAATTAAGATTAATTCATACATGACATAAATTATGACCTTTTCCAGTATCATCTTAGCTTATTTCCAAAGTCATAGTAAGTTGCAATAGAATAATAAGGACTTTAACAAGGAGTTATACAGTCCTTGGAATAAACATAGATCACGGGTGAAAATCAAGGGTGCCATATACATCACTAGTTTGTCTAACATGAAAGGATGGGATATGCATATATTATGTAATCATTTCCTGTATTGTTTAAAACACTAATTAAGACATGACCATGGCCTTTACCAAGCAATCAGTAGCTTGTCTTTCCGCTAGTGACTATTGTGATCTTTGAAAAAAAATGAACTTAATGATAGCCACTATTTTCTGTTCAATTATCTGTACCTCCTTTTAACTCATTACAACTAAATCCTCTATTTTTACTCACAGTAGGAGAAAGTTGTGACAAATATTGGGTGAAAAGGAGAAATTGCTTGTGACTAGCAATAGCAAATTTTCTCAAATTTTTGAAGCCTATTTACAATAATTATTCAATTTTGGCACAAATTAAGTTGTCATCTGCAACCTCTTTCTATAAAAAAAACACTTTTTTATAATTTGATCTTAAAATTTTTTGCCCAGTAATAACTCATTCATACGCAATCCTGTCCGTCTAAGCCCAACTTAAAAAAAAATTCAAAAAAGATTGTGGAAAATGAAGAAATCGCTTGGTACAAGCAATTTCTTCATTATCTACAATGTTTTCTACAAAGGCAAGCAAACGAAAAATCAGGAGCATTAGTTGATACCTTAAGATCTATTGTACTGGAGAAATATTGAAGGATCCTAATGGAATCTCTAGCCTGGAATTGCTGGGGTCCCTTCCAATTTTAAGGGATCCCGGAACACTGTTAGTGTCGACCCCTTAATGTGTCTAAATGGATTTTTTGGTAATAAAAAAAAGGAAATACCTTCTAACAACCATGTAAAAGGAACATTTTGAAAATTTGTTGGAATTCTAGATAAACAGTATGTTTATGAGGGAAATATCTTCATATCAATAATAAACACAGGTCTAAGTAGTTGATAACAGCAATTAAATTCAAAGCACCTCTCAATTTGGACTTGTCTAAAATTATGTCATTTTGGAATGGGATCAATGAAAAATGAGAGTATGACTAGAGGAAAAAATGGTGAGAATAAGGGGAAATGACTTATAATTATTAATTTCTCATTTTGCCACACAGTTTTCGTGAATATGTCAAAATTGACCAATGGCTGGCCCGCCCTTTACTTCATAGTCTCCGCTCATGAACTCCAACAGGAAGTTCCGCTTTGATTTTTAACAGCGTTCTTTTGCAAAATTTATGCCAAGTAGCATGTAACAAAAAAGTAAAATGGTTGGTTGATGACCTAAACGTGGTAACTACAGTTTGAAAAGGCTGTAGTTACAATGTTTAAGCCGCCAAATCAAAAATAATAAAAAATAAAGGTAAACAAAAATGGCAACCAATGTCGGAGTTGATAAGCTCAGGTCAGGGCTGAATGAATTATTTGATAGGTCGGTATACTCCTCTATTTCAGTCTCGTTTGGTCAATATATTGGAAGGACAATATCCGAGATGAACAAAATGGGAACCCTTTCAGTTCTGCTGTCTCACGAAAAATCGGTCCATAATGTGATTCGTTCATTGTTTTATATAATCCCAACCCCCACAATATATGGCCGAGATATCAATTTGTTCACCAAATTGATCTAACCGCTGTTGCAGCTTCTTCCTCGAAATTGCCCTAGCTGATGGTCGGCATGTCGGTTCTTCTTCCCGTCGGTTCTCCGAGATCAAGATTGTTGGCACGGCAGCAGGTTTCAATCGGAGTCGAAAGTTCTTAAAAACAACTTCATTTGCTAGTTTCGGGCTGATCAAAAACTTGAAATTAAAGTGTCTCACACAAAGCTTTGCATGACTCGGTGGCTCAAAATTTGTCACTGCTGTCCGCTATGAATTCACAACTTTTTTCTTTTAAAATCAATCGGAAACGTAAAAATGCTGATCCTCTGAGTCCCCGATTCAACATTACAACCGTAAGCGGCACAGATCGTCATTATTCTCCTTTAAAATCGATTTTTTACGTATTATCGCCTGTATTTAGTACAGCAAACATTGGACATGTAAAACAGATAGCCTCTTCTATGACGTCACAAATGCAGGGGAGATAAGCGGTTTGGGGAATGTACAGGGGAAGTAAGCGATGCGCTGTTTTGGGGCAGTATTAAATCTTGACATTTCGAATTGGTTTTTGTACATGTGCACGGTCTGCAATCGCGAAAATATTGTTTGTGTGTTAAATTAACACCATATACTTGAAAAATAATGAATGAAAAGACAATATAAAAATTTCTTTGAATTTGACCTTTAAGTTCTGAACACAGCTCTAAAAACGTCTGGGTATACATTGAATAAAGCACAACTGTCGTAAAGCAGACAGGTGGCAAACTTTTTATGTGCCACCGAAGGTGAACGTATATTGCTATTATCACCGTCGGTCTATCCATCCATCGGCCCACATCTTGGCAGCACATCTAGATTCATCGACAAAGTTAAATGAAATTATCACAGAATGTTGCTAGTCCCCTGACCTTGCCCAAGTTGTCAGGGTTTTGCCCTTTCAGGCCCTGCCAAGGTAAGGTAACGAAAAAAATATTCTTAACACATGTCAAACACGAATTTGAATGAATTTTTCACCGAATGTTCTTAGTCACCTGCCTTTGTGCGTATTGTTAGGATTTTGCCATTTTGGACTTCGTCACAGAAAAAGGGGGCTTATATTGTGACTATGGCACTCTTGTGCCGTATTATTCAATCAAATACACATTCAAAGCTCGAAGCCAGCCGAAACACAAGTTTACAACTTTAAGGCTGGTACAAAACAAGGAAGAACTAGACTTCATGGAAATAAAAATGGTGTGAAAGTGTTTGTGAGCACTTCTGTTGCAACCCCTTTAGTTTAGCGACGACAGCTTTAAGCTGATAGAGTCGCTCTCGAAAGCCCACAATCAAGATATAATCACGTCCATGAAAGAGAGGCAGTGGCTTAAACCCGCTGCTACCCAATTTTATAGCTGGGTGGACTTGGGCTATCTATTAAGTGTATTGCCAATGAACACACCCCGTTGACAGTGGGCCTCGAACGCGTTACCTTCAGATCACGAGTAAAGCACTAGGCAGACAACTGCAACTCCTTCCTGACATGAAACAAGTTAGCTATTATAGCAATGTGCCTGTTGTGTGTGCATCCATCCACACACTTTTTCTATATAAATGTTATCCTCAGAAACTGCTGGCTGGAATTCAGACAGATTTCACAGAAATTATCCTTGTGTGACCCTCTATCAGATTTCTCCAAGAAATTTACTTTAACCAGATGAAAAATAGTTTTTGCAAAGCAAAGCGTCAGCTTGATACCTTTAGTTAACAGTCAAAATTTTGAGGTCGTCTCAAAGTTCAACGAGTGAAAACTGTCACTGGAGGCTTAACCACTAAATCCGTTAAATGCCAACGCCATAAAAAGTAGTTCTTATGTGTTTCAGGAATATTGCATTCTTTGCATGCAAGTTCATCTCCTAGGTATTTCAGCTCACTTGGGCACATTGATCTTCAAAGAAGTTGCAGACGACAATTCCAATCGTTGAAGAAACTAAAATATTTATCTCTTTAGGTAGGCTAAATGTGGAAAATGAAGAAATTGCTTGTAACAAGTGATTTCTTCATTTCCCACATTGTTTTCCAAAACTATTTGCTTGAGGGGCGTAAAAAGGAGGGATTTTATGGGAATGGGTTAACTCCTTGGTTAACGTCGTTTCTTTATCATGATAACGTTTGGCAAACAAGATTATTGAACAAAACAAAGCTTTGCTAGCTTACTGTGCTTTTATGTACTTTGATTATTGAAGGAGTCGAGGAGAGGGCTAACTTTCATACAGGGTATTTCCCGAAAACTCTTAAAATCATTCAAGAGGAACTACTGTATTTTCGTATATTTATCGACACTACCGCAGCACATGCCCATACGAGCGATGCCCAAAGAAGACGGTTAGTTGTTAATGAGGGTAGTTCAGGGATGCAGGACGCAACTACTGAGAGCTCAACCACATTCACTAGATCAATCGGATTCAAACTGCACTCGCCAAGTCATAGGTCTAACGCTCTAACCAAGATAATTATACAAGATATGAATGAACGATATTAAATTTTGAAAGTAGCACAAAGCAATATGTTTAATGCTACATACATAGCTGATATACAAGTACAAGACACTAGATTGCTTTACTTCAGCGGCGAGTAAGTGTCAACTGACGAAGACCCACTTGCGTCTTACGCCCACGTTGTGCAGGTTAGAAAGTTAAAGTTTTATAGCTTGTATACCGAGAAACAGAAAATATATTCATCATCTCTTAAATAACTGATAGACGCTAATTTGTTATAACAACACATTCGCCAATGCAGTGATTTGGACGTTTTTTGTTTGTAAACAAGTTTTTTTCCCCAGTGAACTGTACTCCTAAAATATTCATTTTATTACAAGTTGGCGTAGAACAGCAGGAAAAGTAGTCCTAAACATGTATACATCTATAAACCGAACGAAACACATCGATAACGCCATATTTTAGTCAAAGTATTAAAGACCCGTTTACGCTGTCAACGTCATTTTGTTAAAAAGAGAACCTCACAATATTGAACACATGTTTGAAGATGGTCCTCTTTCAAGTTGGTAAAATGTTTTCCCTTTCTTTGCTCTGTATACGGCCTCCACGACCTGTAATATTAGAGAGAAACCATTCTGACAACTGACGACACGGCTTTAGATTTGAAAAAAAGGGTTGACAAAATGGCTGTAAATGAAGCATTAATCCATTACCAGACGATAAAATTTTGGACTTGCATAGATTCAAAGACGTTTTTAAAAATCGAAAGACGGGGGTAAAAAAAATATGGTAAAAATGAGACTAAAGGAATAGTTGCCCCCTTTTTTGTTGTCGAAATGATTTCCTCAGTTATTAGCTGACCTGAACACATCTTTTATCAGATTTCTCGAAAGATCTTTTATCTAATTAAAGCATGGATTTTATGTGCTGAGGTCTAGGTTTGGGGGGGGGGGGGCTGGCTTCCATGAAATATATACAAAATACTTTGAAAATCTTCTCAGAAACCTCTGGATGGATTTCAACCAAGATTTACAGGAATGATTATACGGCGACTTTTTGTCAGATTCCTTTGTAGAATTTGATCGGTTTAAAAAAACATGGCTTTTATGGGCATTGCTTATGCCAATAAATGGTATAAATTAAAAAGTTGGGGGGAAAATGCAGGAATGTGTCCCTCATTTAAAAAATGACGAAACACTTGATCTCTGTTGAAAACTTTGGTAGCCATGGCAGCAAAAGTTAACATTTACAGTATTTTTTTTAAATCTTATAGAGTGCACCAAGGTCAATAGCCCCTAACTGAACATTGGTTTGGAATGATATTGACATGAACAGTTTAGTGTCGTTGTTATATGTTCATTTGTAAGGTAAACAGATGGCATTTTTGACATTGATATTTCATATACCGGGTAATACGAAGAAAGTTAAATCAATGTGCCTTGCAAATAAAACCACTTCTGCAATCATATATCAATTAAGCTCTATGCCTTATTTATTTTTACTGAAGGTCCTATTTGTGCTATCTAAAAGTTGGGGGGGGGGGTAAGTCACATGACCGAAGGTCATGATGACCTTTATCGATCGTATTTGGTCCGTCGCCGTGCGTCGCACGTTAACTTTTTACATTTTCGACTTCTTCTCAATCCTTATTGGAAGGCGCTTCAGATTGTGTTATCTCCCCTTGGGGGCTCCATATGGGGCCAAAAAGGATGCACGTTTAAAAATCGTCTTGTCATAAATAGGCTGTCAGATTAGATTCACATTTTGGTATTTAGAGTCTTTAGGACAAGGACTATCAAGTTTGTACGAGACAATAAAAAATCTGTCAAGAAATGGCCGTGCCGGGGGGGGGCGGGGGGGCAAAAGGGGGGGGGGGGCGTACATAAGATTACATAGGGACAACTTTGAAAATCTTTTTCTACCAAATCAAAAGACCTATAGCTCTGATATTTGGAATGTGGCATCATCTAATGGACCTATATCAATATTGCATGAAACATAATCCCAAGGTCAAAATAAGCCCGTTCCCGGATGTCACAAGTTTAACATAGGCTTATATAGTGAACGTTTCAAAAGCCTTCTTCTCCCAAACTAGAGGACCTAGAGCTTTTATATTTATTATGTAGCATCATTTGGTGAATTTCTATCAAGATTGTATAAATCATGGCCCCAGGGACCGAATTAGCCCATTCCCGGACGTCACAAGTTTTACAAAGGGCTTTTATTGTGATTTTTTTAAAAATCTTCTTCTCCCAAACAAGAGGCCATAGAGCTTTGATAATTGGTATTCAGCATCGTCTTGTGGATCTCTATTATGATTGTACAAATTATTGCCTCAGGATTAATATTAGCCAAATCCCGGATGTCACAAATTTAACATTGGTTTATATTGTTTTTTTGTTGTTTTTTTTTTTTCAAAATCTTCTTCTTTCAAACAGATAGGCCTAGAGCTTTGATATTGGGTATGTTGCATCATCAGGGTCAGAATTAGCCCGTTCCAAGATGTCCCAAGTTTAATATAGGCTTTTTTAGTGAAAACTTTTAAAACTCCTCTTCTCCCAAACAAAAAGGCTTAGAGCTTTGATATGTAGTATGTAGCACAATCTGGTGGACTTTTGTTTGTTTTTGTGCTCTTTTGACTCAGGTGACCGATAAGCCCTATGAGCCTATTGTTTTTGTTTTTTTTTTTTTTGTTTTTTTTTTTTTTTGTTTGTTTGTTGTTTGTTTGTTTTTTTGTTTTGTTTTGTTTTGTTTGTTTTCATTGTCTGAAAGCCAGTTGGATACTGTCATGGCGTTGTGTTCGTCGGACGCCCATTCGAATAATCTTATCCTCATAAGGACGTTCACAGATTTCAACCAAACTTCACAAGAATAATCAATCGGTGACCATTTATCAGATTCCCCCAAAGAATTGTGATCGGATGAAAATAAACGGCTTCAATTTCCATATGTGGTGTATGATGAAAACTTTGAAAATCTTCTTCTCATAAACAAATTGATGGATTCATCCAAAATTAGAGGAATAATGTTTGGATGACCCTTTATCAGATTCTATAAAAAGATTTTAATCGAGTGAAAATTGGGGCATTTTTAGATGGGGCTATTTTCCATATATGGTATACAGCGAAAACTTTGAAAGTCCACTTTTCGGAATTAAGCTGGTGGATTTCAAATAAAATTTTACAGAATTGATCCTTTGTGGCCCTTCATCGGATTTCTTTAGAGAATTTAATCGGTTTAAAATCACGGGCGCGTCGAAATTCCATATATGTTATATAGCGATAATTTTAAAAGACTGCTCCTTTAACTTAATTTCACGGGAACTGACTAATTGCGGCTGTCAGTCAAATAACCATTTGATCAATGAAATCATTCCTTTAGACTAGAAGTGGGTTTTTAACTCCAAAAATGCCTGGCCTTTTTGTTAACCTTTTCTTGGTTTGGCGACTTAAACGTCGTAACTAAAGCTTATTCAAGCTGTAGTTTAGGCGTTTAGGTCGCCGAGACCAACTATTCTCCACTTTTATTGCATGCTTCTGTCAATGAATTTTGAAAAAAATGCCGTTTAAAATAGAAGCGGGATTTCCTGTTGGTCGGCAGGGCCAACGGAGTAAGTGAACAGGGCCAGCGATTGGTCAATTATCTTAGAGTGATCCTTAAAGAGAATTTCTTCAGAAATTGTAATAGGTAAATAATATTACCTTTGGAGGATTTGCAAAATTATAGGTAGAGATCAAATAGTGACGCAAGGTTTATAATTATTACTACTTGAATGAGAGGGGTTTTTTTGTTGTTGTTGTTGGGGTTTTTTTTTTTTTTTTTTTTTTGTCTAAAAGAAATTAGCCTGAATTGAATTAAACTGAAAAGAAAATAATTTCTTCTTAAATGAGTTGCCATCTGTGTTTAAGAAAATGAAAACATACCTTTAAGATAAGTAAATATAGGCCGTTGAAGCGAATATAATTGTTACATTCGACCATAAATTTGCAAAGTAACGCCGAATAATACCGAAGTAGATTTTTTTTTCGGACCTCAGTAGGCATGGTCAGCGATCCGTCAATTTCTACCGATCACACGAGATATTCTTAACAAAAAATCTAAGGAAATCTAAAAGATCTAAATAGCGCGTCTCTTACCTCATCATCGTACGGGTACCCTCCTTGTGCGTAGCGGGAATATAAACAACGTCCATTAATAAATACTTCGAACGAATCTGAAATAGAAATCTGAAAGAAATAGATACATATAAGGGCGACAACTGTTGCAAAAGAACAATTTGGGACTTCTGACTTTGTTTGTCCCATTTTGATTCAACCCTTATCAATTTTACATGTTTTATTTATTTGCCCATGCAGAAAGACTGAGGCATTTAATCCATTCCCACACAATGACACCTTCTGACGCCCCTCAAGAAACAATTTGGAGAACATAAATGGTAAATGAAGAAATTGCTTGTATCAAGCAATTTCTTCATTTTCCACAATGTTTTCTACCGAGAAAGTTGAAATAAACCCTACAATTTCATCAACTCCTTTCAATTTGGACCAGTCTAAAATTTTGTCGTTTGGTAATGGTTTAGAGTTCTATCAACTATAACTTCTATCAATTTGGATCAGGCTAATATTTTGTCTTCTGATAATGAATTTAACGACCAAATGATATTCTAAATACACTATTAATGCACAAGTTATTGTGATTGATCAAAGTTCAATTTTGTCTATACCTGTATAGACAGAATTGACCTTTGATCACCCACCAAAACTTGTACATCTATATACATGTGCTAATCAACAATGGCCTGTTTTGTTGTCAAATGTAAATATGGGAGGTAGAAAGAATATTACCCGTTAAAGGGCAAATTCAAGAAAAATTTTTTTTGTCTTTTCATTCATTATTTTGTATGTATATGGTATTATTTAAACACATGAACAATATTTTCGCGATTGCAGGCCGTGCACATGTACAAAAACCAATTCGAAATGTCAAGATTTAATACTGCTCAAAAACAGCGCATCGCTTACTTCCCCTGTACATTCCCCAAACCGCTTATCTCCCCTGCATTTGTGACGTCATAGTAGAAGTTGTGTCAAATGGATGCTGTAGTAAATACAGGCGGTAATACATAAAAAAACAATTTTAAAACAGAATAATGACGATCTGTGATGCTTACGGTTGTAATGATGAATCGGGAACTCAGAGGACCTGCATTTTTACGTTTCCGATTGATTTTAAAAGAAAAAAAGTTGTGGATTCATAAACTGAACCGAGCAACGACAAATTCTGAGCCATCGAGTTATGCAAAGCTTTGTATGAGACACTTTAATTTTTTTATCAGCCCGAAACTAGTAAATGACGTTGGTTTTGAGAACTTTCGACTCCGATTGAAACCTGACGCCGTGCCAACAATCTTTAACCCGGGGAACTCACGGGGAGAGGGACCGACATGCCGAACATCAGCTAGGGAAATTTCGAGGCTGAGGTTAGTTCATTATGGTGAATAAACTGATATCTCGGCCATTATATTATGGGATGGGGATTATATATATAAAAAAAGAAAATAATGAATCTCATCACCAATTTTCATAAGACAGCAGAAATGAAAGTGTTCCCTTTTTTCTGGGATATTGCCCTTTGAATTGACGAAAGGGGTAGGTATAAAAAGCTGACCAACTCACTGCTGACCAGCTGACTGCTGACTGCTGACCAGCTGACCAATAAGGTATAAAAAGCTGACCAGTATTTTGCTGACCACTTATTTCACCACTTATTTAAGCTCCTTAGCCCACCATTAATCCTGCTTCACCCATTCCAACTCAAGCCCTCCTTTTCACGCCCCACAAGAAAAAAGCTTTGGAAAACATTGTGGACAATGAAGAAATTGCTTATAACAAGCAATTTCTTCATTATCCACAATGTTTTCTATCCCAAAAGACGAAAAAAATTAAAATTCCATCAACTTGAAATTGTCGTCTGCAGCTTCTTTCAATTTGGACCAGTCTAAAATTTTCTTGTGTTGGAATGGGTTAAAAGGATAAAAAAACCTCTTTTCCAACAGTCAAAAAATATGAAAAAATATTCAAATTATGGAGAAAAAATTAAATGTTTTAAAGAAAATATGATAATCTTCACATTACCATTAGTTATATTGTATCTATTTTTTTTATATTAACTTGTATACATTTATGAATCATAATTGGAAATGGTATTAAATTCAGAAATAACAATTTAAAAGAAAATAGAAAGACTTATTCAAAAATACTATGAACATGTTGAAGGATTTATAGTAGCTAATCAGTTTCTTGACCAAGAAAAAAACATTTCCTATTCAATCATGGTAGTCTAGTAAAAAGTCAATAAATGACATGGTCAGTAATTTTTCTGACACTTTAGTAGGGGTTGCCTCCCCTCTTTTTAAGAGATGTACAAATAAAAAAGGTACATACTTTACAGAAGATAGTATATGCAAGGACGCAGATTGGTTTGACCGAGAATGCAGGGAAACCAGAAAAAAGTTTATGTCAGCTAGAAAAAAATATCAAGGCAATATGTCACACTTTAACAGGGAAAAGTTCTATGAATATAAAGCAAATTATAAAAAGTTATGTAAGTCGAAACGCAATCAATTTCGTAAAAAGAAAATGGCTGAAATAGAAAATTTGAAGTTTTCAAAACCAAAGGATTTCTGGAAATACTTTAAGCAAAGTAAAAATACGCCCAATAATATTGAGTTAAGTGAATTTGCGAATTTTTTTTCAGATATAAGTAATGAGTCTTTTGTATTTCAAAATGAAGAGTCCGAATCGTTTTGCTCAAGTAATCTTATTTTTGATTTCTTGGATGCCGATGATGTTTTAAATCAACCTATTACCGTACAGGAAATTACAAATGCGTGCAAATCATTAAAACGCGGCAAATCATGCGGCAATGATTCCATACTTAATGAATATCTTATCGAAAGTTGTGATATACTCGCAAGTCATTTATGCGACATGTTTAATACAATTTTGAATTCAGGTATTTTTCCTGATAGGTGGACAGAGGGAATCATAGTACCTCTACACAAAAAGGGCAATGTGGACGACGTAAATAATTATAGAGGCATAACGCTTCTGAGTTGTTTATCGAAACTGTTTACTACTATTTTAAACAAACGCATTGTACTGTTTTGTAACGAATATAATATTATCTCAGATGCTCAATTCGGTTTCAAAAAGGGAAGTTCTACAATTGATGCACTTTTTATTTTAACTAGTATAGTCCAAAAATTTGTTAACAAAAATGAAAAATTATATTGCGCATTCATCGATCTAAAAAAATGTTTTGACACGATCTATCGAAATGGTTTATGGTTCAAAATGTACAGTAAAGGTATACGGGGTAAAATATTACAAATATTTAGAAATATGTACGATAAAGTAAAATCCTGCGTGCGAAGCGGGGATAAGTACTCTGACTTTGTCGAGTACGCTGTTGGACTCCGCCAGGGGGAAATCACTTCTCCTGTCTTAGTATCCTTATTTTTGGAAGATATAGAGATGTCGTTATCATCAAATATTGACAGTGGAATATTGATTGAAGATCTTTGTCTTATTCTTTTACTGTTTGCCGATGATATGGTCATATTCGGCAAATCACCGGAAGAGTTACAAAATAATTTAAATTCTTTGTATGACTATTGCTCTCATTGGGGTCTACATGTAAACACAGATAAAACAAAGATAGTTGTATTCAGGAAACGCGGCAGATTAAATCAAAATGAAATCTGGTCGTACAACGGCCAGCAAATAGAAGTTGTAAACGATTTTAATTATTTAGGTGTCGTTTTAAATTTTACCGGAAAATTTTCTATGCATTTTAAGTACGTTGGTGGCAAGGCAACAAAAGCCCTAAATTTTCTACTGTATAAATGTCGAAAATATGACTTTACCCCTAGTTGTTTGCTTCAACTCTTTGATGCCTTTGTTGGTTCAATTCTTTCTTACGCATGTCGTTATCATCAAATATTGACAGTGGAATATTGATTGAAGATCTTTGTCTTATTCTTTTACTGTTTGCCGATGATATGGTCATATTCGGCAAATCACCGGAAGAGTTACAAAATAATTTAAATTCTTTGTATGACTATTGCTCTCATTGGGGTCTACATGTAAACACAGATAAAACAAAGATAGTTGTATTCAGGAAACGCGGCAGATTAAATCAAAATGAAATCTGGTCGTACAACGGCCAGCAAATAGAAGTTGTAAACGATTTTAATTATTTAGGTGTCGTTTTAAATTTTACCGGAAAATTTTCTATGCATTTTAAGTACGTTGGTGGCAAGGCAACAAAAGCCCTAAATTTTCTACTGTATAAATGTCGAAAATATGACTTTACCCCTAGTTGTTTGCTTCAACTCTTTGATGCCTTTGTTGGTTCAATTCTTTCTTACGCAAGCCCGATCTGGGGATTTACCAAAAACAAGGAACTAGAAAGAATTCATTTGAAATTTTGTAAGAAACTTTTAAATGTACGTAATTCATCTAGTTCGAGTGCTGTATATGGTGAGCTAGGAAGGTACCCCTTATATGTCTCTAGGTACACTGATATGATTAAATATTGGTTTAAAGTAATCAATTCAAGTAACATTATAGTGCAACAGGTTTATCGCAGTGCTTATCATGATTCAATTGACGGTTCTTTGAACTGGGTTTCAAAAATCAAAACCTTATTGTTAGAACATGGATTTAATGATGTATGGAATAACCCGTACACTGTTAACGTCCATTCATTTGTGACTCAATTTACACAAAGAGTCAAAGACAATTTTATCCAATCATGGTATAGTAGTATTGATTCATCTGAATCATTAAAACTTTATACCCAGATAAAAGATGTATTTCATATTGAAGGTTATTCAATAGAGGAATATACTGACCAATCAAATAATTCATTCAGCCTGGACCTAAGCTTATCAAATCTAACATTGGTTGCCAATTTTCTTTGGCGGCTTAAACCTCGTAGTTACAGCCTTTTTAATCTGTAGCTACGACATTTAGGTCATTAACACACCAATTTACTGTTTGTTACATGCTACTGGGCAAAAATTTTGCAAGAGAATGCTGTAAAAATTAAAGCGGAACTTCCTGTCGGAGTCAATGGGCGGAGCTTTAGTAGTAATAGGCAGAGCCAGCAATTGGTCAATTTTGATATATTCACAAAAACTGTGTGGCAAAAGGAGAACTTAGTAATTATAAGTCATTTCCCTTTATTCTCACCAATTTCTACCCTAGCCATACCTTCATTTTTCATTAATCCCATTCAAAAATGACATAATTTTAGACTAGTCCAAATTGAGAAGAGGTGCTTTGAATTTAATTGCTCTTATAAACTACTTTAGAACTGTGTTAATTATTGATATGAACATAGTTCCCCCAGAAACATACTGTTTATCTAGAATTCCAACATAGTTTCAAAATGTTCCTTTTACACAGTTGTTAGAAGGTATTGTCTTTTTTTTTACCACTAACAAATCCATTCAGCCACAACAAGGGGTCGACACTAACAGTGTTCCGGGTTCCCTTAAAATCGGAAGGGACCCCAGCAGTTTCTCCTTTTCCTGCAATATATGTCACAGCTATTTCATACTGTGAGTACAAACTAGGACAGATGATTGAACAGAAAACAGTGGCTATCATTATGTTAATATTTTAATAAGATCTCAATAGTCACTAGTGGATAGACAAGCTACTGATTGTTTGGTAAAGGGTAAACTAAGGTCATGTCATGTCTTAATGAGTGTTTTAAACAATATAGGAAATGATTACATAACAGATGCATATACCATCCATTCATGTTAGACAAACTAGTGATGTATATGGCACCCTTAATTTTTACCCGTGATCTATGTTTCTTCCAAGGACTGTATAACTCCTTTGTTAAATCCCTTTATATTCTATTGCAACTTATTATGACTTTGGAAATAAGCAAAGATGATACTAGAAAAGGTCATGATTTATGTCATGTATGAATTAATCTTAATTTGTTTATATGAATGAGAATTCTATCTGTTATTTGAGTTTTGGAAAGTTTGAAATTATTATCAGTAAACTGACTTGTTAAACTGACTAATGAATCTATATCAATTTCCCTAATGAAAAAATCATTATCACCCTTGTAACAGTTCTTGGAAATATTATGTACTTAGACAAACATGACAGGTTTTGACACTTTTAGAATGACAAAATTAGAAAAGATTTAACCCTTATAATGCTGAATCTGGGATATCAAAGAATTCTGGAATATTCCTGTTTTGACCGGGATATAGACATTGATAAGTCTGCAAATAGAAGGGGGCAGGGGTCGTTACTAAACCCTGTCTGTAGCCTTCATGGAGGAAACCCAATAAAGGATAAACTCATACAATGGCGGATCAAGGATTTCTGTTAACCCAATCCCTCACAATGGCATCTTCTCACACCCCTAAAGAAACAAATGGGAAAGCATTGTGTAAAATGAAGAAATGTGACAAGCAATTTCTTTATTTTCCACAATGTCTTCTACCCAAAAAGATAAAACTAATTAATATTTCGTCACTTTGAAATTGTCATCTCTTACTTCTTTCAATTTTAACCAGTCTAACATTTTGTCGCCTAGTAAGGGTTTAAACAGAGGACTCAATTTCATTCATGCCCTAATTCAAAGAAGATGGAGATGACAATTCTTTTAAATTTCAAAAATCCTTGTCTCATTTTGGACAGAAAATTATGTGGGAGTAGTAAGTTTGGAAGACAAGGAAAAAGATATTCCTTCATTATCCACAATATTTCCCAAGCTTTTAGCTTGAGGGTCATAAAAACCAGGATTGTGTGGTAATGGGTTTGAACTTTTTACATTTTGAGCTCCACCTATTGTTTTCACCAGACAAGTCAGGGTAAATTTTCTTTTTTTGCAAAGTTTCTCATTTTTTCAAACTATTAACTAAAAAAGGAAAAATCTTGTAAACAACTTGTTTGGATTATCAGCCTTTCTAATCATGCACAAAAATTGTTTTTAACCCTTTCCCGTACAATCACTGGTTTTTATGTCCCTGTAATTTTATAATTGAGAAAACATTGTGGAAAAAGAAGAAATTGCTTGTAAGAAGCAATTTCTTCTTTTTCAACAATATTTCCTACCCTACTGGGTAGTTATTTCTCAAATTGAATCCACTCTAAATTTTCATCTGCAAAACCTTTGAATTTGGACAGGTCTAAAAATGTTCAAAACAGGAAAGGGTTAAACTGTTTGGTTATTGTATTTTTTCTTTGATTTAAGATAAATTGTACTACCATCAACATGAGATCAGACAGCAGAACATGCATGGATGAGGAAGTAACTGTATTTGGAGAAGTCTACAAAGCTTTTCCACTTTATCCAATTGTTACTGTGAGCTCTTCAGCTGCTTTAACAACCACAATCATTACAACTACAGCTGCATCAGCTACAAGTATGACAACTTCACAGACTAGCCAATCATCTCTGTGTTCAGTGACTTGGTTTGCAGATTTGACTTCAAACTTACCCTGATATTCGACCAACCAATGGCACAAAACAATGGACAAATAGACAAGCAAAGACCAATTAAACAGATTAACAGCAGCCATCATTTTATTCCATTACCAGACAGCAAAATTTTAGACTGGCCCAAATTGAAAGAAGTTGCAGACGACAATTTAAAGTGAATGTAATTTGCATTTTTTCAACTTTCTTTTTAGAAATCATAGAGGATAATTAAGAAATTGCTTGTAACAATCAATTTCTTCATTTTTCACAATGTCTTCTAAAGCTTTTTTAATTGGGGTGTCTAAAAGGGTCACTAAGTGGGAATGGGTTAAGCCCAATTGCAGTGTTCTGGCAAGATAGAAAAAAGTATGGGACAAATGTCTCATAATAGCTCATAAGTTTGCGACATCTGAGAAAAACTAGGGACACAATATCAAAATCAAAAATCGATTTTTTACTCAAAATTTAATAGTTTGCAAATGACTGTTATACCGCATGTACATTATATTAAAATGGGTTAAACATTAAAACACCAGCTCCAGGGTTCTTCTTCTCCGTTTCTGTGGGAATAGGCAATACAAGTTTTCACATTGACAAAGAAAACAAGTCATGCAAATTGAGGCCTACTTGAAATCACTTGAACTCTTTCCTGCACAAACATCAAATATTAAGCAATTTCTTCTTTTCCACAATATTTTCTACTTATTAGGATGTTTGACTTCAGATTGTTTTTGCTGGCAACATCTTTCAATCTGGACAAGTTTAAAAAGTGGAAAAAAAAATAAGTATTTACATAGCTAAGCCTGACAAGCCAACATTGACTGACCAGTACTGTATCTAATCTCTCTTTTTTTACGTTTTTGTTGATCAAAATTCTGTTAAATGACAGATAGTCCCATTTTGCTTGACAAGTCATATATATGAGCTTGATATGTCGTATTGTGAACAAAAAATCATTGCCTATCAAATCACTTCTTTTGACATGAGTACAGATGTTAATCTCAAACACATAACTGGGGGAAATGATTTTGTAGATGGACAACTAACAACATTCCACCAAAAGCTAACTCAAACTTTGTAAGTTAGCTCTCAGCAGCCAAAAAATTAATGTTATCTGGTGTCTCAGACAAGTTTGTGATTGATGCTGGTATGGCTAGTAGATGACATATAATTAACCTTTTACTGAATTTCAAAGTTTTAGACTTGTCCAAATTGAAAGATGTTGCAGACAAGAATTTTAATTCTTTGTTTCCTTGGCAGAAAACATTGTGGTAAATGAAGAAATTTATTGTAACAATAATTTTTCCAATTTTCCACAATGTCAATCAAAGCCTTTTCTTGAGGGTTGTTATAAATTGGTTAATAATTGATTTAAATAATTGAAAGGTTTTCTGAGAACCAAAATTTCTTTTTTCCATGATTGTTTTTGAATTATTGTTTCTAGGGTACACTTAAATTTTGCCCATGTTCACATTACACACGACTTTCCTTTCTTTGTACATGCATTTAACCCATTAACACACAATTCTTATTTGGTATGTGAAAACATTATAAAATGGAAAAGAAAGTGGGAAAAGGAGAGATTTCTTGTTATTAGAGATCATATTTGGTACCCAAATTTTCACTCCAAACACTGTGAATTGTCACCTGTAGCCTTAAAATTGAACCGGTCTCATTTTTTGTGTCTTATAGTATGGTAGTAGGTCATTCAAATGAATTGTAGAATAACATTGCATAAAATTCAAGCGAAACAGAATAAGAAACAGAATAAAACGTATGAAGCTTGCAGATATTATTTATTTTCCAAGTCCCGTTTTATCAGTATATCTCGCCATTTCATTATAGTTTGTTTTAGTTCAATCAACGTGAAAAAATAGCTTTTCGAAATTGTCAAGTCTCAGGATGAAAACACATTGTAAGCCTTGAACATGTTCCTTTTAGAAATTGATTGAATATGCACCAGTCTAAAATTTATCTAACTATATACTGCCTAACTCCCCTTTCAGGTATTACTGGCAGGTAAATCATCTAGAAAGGGGTTGATAACAACCCCGATAATTGCACTTCAGTGCTTATATGCAACTGACATATCCTTTTCTGTTTTCTGGAATTTTAAGACTGGTCCAAATTGAAAGAGGTTGCAGACAACAATGAAGATTGGATGCAGTATGATCTGAAACCATCCTATGCGGTAGAAAATATTGTAGGAAAAGGAGAAATGACTTGTTAGATGTAATTTCTTCTTTTCCCACAATGTTTTCTCTATTTACGTAAAATCCCGTTTTTCTACAGGAAAGGATTAAATACAAAATTTACAGGACTTTTTCCCCTTTTTAACAGAAGCCTATGAAAACTACCTTCCCAATAGTAAAATAGTTGACATGCTAGTGTTGAGACTGAAAGGATTCCACTGTATCAGGGGCTCTTAACCTATAATGCCAAGATAACAAAAGTTTACACTAGTCCAAAATTGAAAGTTGACAATGCCTGCTTAAACAGGATTGAGGTTGACACATAGTCTAGAAACTTTGAGAGGAAAGGAAAAATTGTTTGTCATTAACAATTTCTGCTTTTCCTGCAAAATTTCCATATTTCTTTAGGGTGTCAAAAAGCTGGGTTTTATGGCAATGGGTTCATACCAAAAATGACAAATTTAAGGCGGGTCTAGAACATGAATAGCAGGCAAAAATTCAGTATGTTAAAATTGAAAAGTATGTGTAAAATAGGTATGAAGTTTAGAGATAATGTCCTAAGCAATGGATACTTTTCTCTGTGTATTTTCTTCAGCTTGGTTTTCTTCAGAGCATGAAAAAAGGGGATTGTATGGAAATGAATTGAACACTTTTTCTCCATGGCAAAATAAGATCATAAAGTTAACTACTGGAGGTATTTGAATGCACTATAGTCCTCTGATAGCAGTCACCACACATAGAGGAATCAATTTTTTCAATCCTTTCCCCAAGCAGTCCATAAATCCATCTAATAAATCATCCGGGTTTCTGTATAGCCTAGAATAAAAAGAAAATTGTGAAAGAGATCTTGGCTTTTGCACCATGAATTTTTTGGTGATGTTTAACTTAATAATAGACAACAGAGTTTGGACTGATCCAAATTTAAAAAATTGCAGATGACAATATAAAGTTGATGAACTTTACTGGCTTTGTCTAAACAAGGCAGAATCAAGTAACAAGCATTTTCTTCTTTTTCTACAGTATTTCCAAGATGGTTGGCTGGTGATCTAAATATTACCTAAAGATTGAATTAGCTGCAGTTACAATGTCAAGGTGAACATACCAAGAAAATGATAGATGGCCAAAATCGCAGTCCAAAGTTCACTTTTGGAGGAAAAATTGCATGTTAACAGCATTTACTCTTTTTCCCACACAATTATTTGCAAACTATATAGCTTCAGGATGTCAGAACATGGGATTATGTTGTAATTTGGGGCAGTTTCCTTGCCTTAACCATTTTCTGTTCAATCCCTGATTTGAAGGTCCTATAAATTTATGAATGAGAAACATTTTGGAAAAAAGAGAAGTTGCTTGTATCAAGCAATTTCTTTTTTTCCACAATATTTTCTACCCTACAGAATTGTTGTTTTCAACTAGAATCCGCTTTGAATTTTCGTCTTTAAGTCCTTTGAATTTGGACAGTTCTAATTTTTTTTCAAAACAGGAAAGAACAATATGGGGTCATGATAACAAAACAAGAAAAACAAGAAAATATTTCACTTACTCATGATTTCTTTGATTTCCCTCAAGTGGGCCTGTCTAACACATGGTCATTAGGCAACTTCCAAAACATGAATGTTCAGAAAATTGGCCTGGAATTCAATGTGATCTGTCATGCACGTCAATCCTTCTGCTTCAACCCTCCCATCTATAATGTTTGTTGTCATGCAGCACTTGGATTCTGTCACAGATAGCATATTCACACCTGTGAAATTGAATTTTTTCAAATTTGAGAATGATTTTACTGTCCATATTTACAGAGAGTAAACAAACAGTAATGTAACTTATCTGATGAGGGTAATAGAACCTATTCACCTGCCAGTAATACCCGAAAGGGGTGTTTGGCAGTATATATAGATAGCGTACAATTGTAAACCATATAACAAGAATTGTTTTCAAACATTTGATAATGTAGTACTGATTTCAAGGAACAAAAACCATTTAAGACAGTGTTTGACATTTGCATAAATGATCCTGTCTGATCAAGCTTCACTTTGTACCTAGTAGATAGCTCAGACTGAAAGTTTCTTATGACAGCCAGATAATCATCTAATGCACTGTTTGGGCAATTCGACTGGAAATGCCATGCACTTAATTTCTTATTCTCGTCTTTAATTCATAAACGAGATGTTTGATCGTAACGGCAAAAAAATCCGAGGGAGTATTTCTTTACTGTGTTAATAATCTCCGTGAAATTCAAAATGGGTCCCATTCTTAAACGTCACCTCATTGGGATCTCGATTTAAATTCGTTGTTCAAGTCAATACAGATATGTTTTATGTTCATACTACGCATCATTTATGATTTAAACGTTTAAAAAGTGGATAATTTAAATTTATAACGTTTCAAATGTTGATAAGAGCAATATTCGCCGCAAATATTAATCACTCACCATGTTGACACCTCAGGGACATATCGTCAAAATCGTGACAAAAAGAAGACGAAGAACTATTGTCATCACCATCTCTCGATTCCGGAGCGATTGTCCTTCAAACTGGTTCGTAAATATATGTCCTTACAGTACCAGAAACATCAATTTCTTCATCGGGAATATCGCTCAAATCGCTTTCATATTCTACGTCCATTTTTAATGAACTTCTACTATGACGTCACAATTCAGGGGAGTTAAGCATGTGTAACCAATAGGTAAGGGACGTAAGCGAGGCCGTAAAAACGAAAAGGTAAAAATAAAAACTCCAATAAAGTGGTTTTCAAACGTTCTTAAGAAAATTCAATGAATATCAATAAACTCGTTTATTAATAGAATTTTGAAAATTGAAATTATGTTACCCCTATGGATTTGCCCTTTAAGTAAACTTATGAAAAGAGAAAGATTTCTAGGACTTGTTCTACAAAGTTGTAAGTGTACATACAAATTGTATGGGCACTTACGACCTTTTAGAAGTGGGATGTCGAATTATCCTTATAATGAGCTCACCATAACGCCCATATCTCTCCGAGAATCTGACGTCAGGGAAGGCGTCATCAATGGCTACCCGGATATTGTCACATACACTGCGGGCTGTACATCCGCCTCTGGAAAATAGATTTGATGTTTGAAATAAACCTGCTTATTATGACATCGCTTAACATATTCCCATATCAGAAAGTTTAAGACTAGTCAAAATTGAAAGAAGTTGCAGACAACAATTTAAAGTTGATGAAATTTGAAAAATCTAGTAGGTCTTTTTGGACAGAAAACTTTGTGGCTAATGAAGAAATTGCTTGTCACAAGCGATTTCTTAATTTCCCGCCATGTTTTAGAAAGCTTTTCTCTTTGGGAGGGGGCGTTAAAAAGGAAGGATTGTATGGGAATGGGTTAATATGACATGTCGCTTATTTAGATCTTAATAATCTTTTTACTATTAGATCTTTAAGATCTTAATGCTATGTCCCCTTTTTCACTATCATACCCCGAAAGCATATAATTTAGGGATAATAGGATTTATTTTGTCTCTTCGTTTCTCTATGGGGTGGTCAGTTTGTTGGTCTATTTCAATTTTTTGTCCGAGCAATTCCTCTGAAGCTACTTGACCAGTTTTTTAGCTTTTTTTTTTTAATCGGGTACAGAAACTTGATATTAATCCCAGATGAGTATATTGTAAAATAGTTCCATGTAAAGTGATTTTTATTATGTGGAGTTATACCCTTTTGATCAAAATTCTTGACCGTACTAATTCTATAAAACTATCAATATCTTTCAAAACCTTTTATAAGTTTGTGCATAAATCAAAGCTGTGCATGTTGTAAACTGGGTTCGGTTGAATGATGCTTCTCTAAATAAAGGTCCTTTGATAAAATTTTCTTTAAAGTTGGTTTTATTTGAAAGATGATCATTCAGTAGGGTGGAAAATATTGTGGGAAAAGAAGAAATTGCTTGTCACAAGCAATTTCTTCTTTTTCCACAATTTTTTCTAAAGTATGAAAACACAGTGACATAAAAACCAGGGATTAAACAGGAAAGGGTTAGTTAAAGATATGTTCGATCTGGTTGAATAATTCTCAATTAGATCTAAAATGGCTAGGGAGAAGAAGATCTCTAAAGAATTATGTCATGCTTTCTCTAAGCCCTGCCATGCCCACATTTTTTCGAGAATGAAAAAATTCATGAACAAGTTTTCTCGAGACATGTCACAATCACGTGTGTAATTGACCAATCCCTGGTCCTGTCCATTGACTCTAACAGAAAGTTCTCATTCGATTTAAAACGGCGTTATTTTGCAAAATTCTTGGCATTTTGCGTCTTACAAAATGTAGAGTGGTTGGTTGGCGACCTTAACGTCGTAACTACAGCTAAAATAAGCTGTAGTTACGACATTTCAGTCGCCAAACCAACAAACGTGCTTCAAATAAATGGAGGCCAATGTTGGAGTTTTTAGTTAACTTCCAGTTTAAATGAACGATTTCAATTGTCGGCTGATTACATGATTGACAGCTTCGATTTGTTAATTGATAGATCGCTGGCTCTGCCCTCTGACTCCGACAGGAAGTTCAGTAAAGCTTAAACGGCGTTTGAAGTGTCAGTAACTTAACCCAACACTACACGACAAAATTTTTGACTGGTTCAAATCAAAAGGTGTTGCAGACGACAATTTAAACCTTATGATTTTTTTTTCGATAGTTGGGGTAGAAAACATTGTGGATAATGAAGAAATTGCTTGTAACAAGCAATTTCTTCATATTCCACGATATTTTTCCAACCTTTTTTCCTTTAGGTTCTCTAAAAGCGTCATTGAGTGGGAATGGGTTAAACATCGTAGCGACAGCTTGAATTATTCGGCAAACCAACAGTATGCTTAACATATGTGTTGATTTCAAAGTTCTGTTCGAGTCTAAATGAATAAATTGATTGGTGGATCGATTTATCATTCACAGCGGCCATCCGTCAATTGACTGATCGCTAGTGTCGCCCTCTGACCTCCGACATTGAAGTTTTACTGAGATATAGAACGACTTCCGATTGCAAAATCTTTGGTTAGTGACCTAAACGCCGTAACTACATCTTAAATAAGCTGTAGTTACAGCATTTACGTCCCCAGATCAACGAAATGCTTGCTATAAAAGTCAGAGCACAATATTCTCTCACGGTCTGAATGAATGATATGACACGTCAATTTTTTTTTTCCTTATCTTGTTTTTTATTGATAGCCGCCATCTGTCGATTGTTTATTTACTAGTCATGATGTTTAGATATATTCGTCGGTGCATGAGCTAAATGTCGTAGCTACAGCTTTGTTAAAGCCGTAGTTACGACATTTTTATCGCACACTGGCGATATGAAAGAGAAAAGGACTTGGGGGTTGCTGGTTATGGAAACAAGTCGGTTAAAATGAACTTACCCGTGTTCGACCACAACGAATATCCGACGTATCTCCCTCCTTTCAGTGCTTTGATAATAAGGGACTGGGTAGGTTCGAACGGGACCGTACTTTTCAGGATTTTGATAAAACTTGTCGTGGGCGTCCCTTATGGCGTCATAATTGTCGTCGTCATAGTTGTCATGATTGTTTATACCGCTCCTGGTCACATTTCGGTCCCTATATAACGGTCGGTCGTATAGCGAGGAAGTCATTATAAACAGGTTTATCACATTATATAGCTAGTAGAATCATTCTGCCATGCATTCTGTATTGAACTCTTTCATAGGTGTAAGATCCATCTGATTTTGTCTCAAAAATACAAACACAAAGAACTTGAATCAGTCAATCACAGTCACCCGCCATTACTAATCAGAAAAAAAAAAACTCATGTTATACTTATCCATTACCAGACGGCAAAATTTTAGACTGGTCTAAATAGAAAGGAGTTGCAGACGACAATTTAAAGTTTGTGGAATTTCAGATTGTTTTATCTTTCTGTATAGAAAACATTGTGGAAAATGAAGAAATTGCTTGTTACTAGCAAATTTCTTCATTTTACATAATGTTTTCCCAATATTTTTTTCTTGAGGGGCGTCAAAAAGTAAAAAAAAGTCACTGTGTGGGAATGGCTTATAATACGCGCATCCAAGTATCCAAAAATAATAACGGAAGCATTGAAAAATCAACTATATTTCATATACTCCTTTATGTAAATATGGCATGTTTCAAACATTCACCGAATTGTATTGATCTATACATTAAGTTTTAAACACTTTTTAGGAACTCTTAGATAAATAAAATCGGAAAAAAGGATTCATCAATGCTCTGTGTAAATCTAACCTTTACCATCTATAGGCCAAATGACGATAGGCCAAATGACGATGAAATACTTTTTCGCCATATATAAAAAAAATCCCATCTTTTGGCGTTCTCAACCCATGCCAACACTAAGAAATTTGAGACTGGTCCACATTGAAAGAAACTGCAGACGACTATTTCATGTTGATAGAATTCTAGTTTTGTTTTTGTTTTTATATGAAACATTGTGGAAAATTAAGAATTTGCTTGATACCAAAGCCTTTTTCTTGAGGTGCGTAAAAAGGAGGGATTTGGTCGGAATGGGTTAATATATATACGCACGCATTACCTTGTTAAGACGTGCTGAGTAACAATACTAATGAACATTTGGGGAAAGGAAGAAGATAGATAGATAGATAGATAGATAGATAGATAGATAGATAGATAGATAGATAGATAGATAGATAGATAGATAGATAGATAGATAGATAGATAGATAGATAGATAGATAGATAGATAGATAGATAGATAGATAGATAGATAGATAGATAGATAGATAGATAGATAGATAGATAGATAGATAGATAGATAGATAGATAGATAGATAGATCGGAGATAATTATAGATAGATAGATCGGAGATAATTATAGATGGATGGAGAGCGGAAGGCGGAAGGAAAGTTCATGAAGGAAGGTCAAGAAAATCGTTGAGCCGTTACATTTGCGATGTCAAAATAAACCTTTATTGCTAGTATGAAAGAAGTTGTCGACATTTCGATTGATAGAATATCGATTGATTTTTGATGTCATTCACTATCCTACCTATTCAGTGATATTTGTGTAAATACGAACGTTTTTCATTTGATTGAACGGTTGTCTCAATAGTAATATGTCGAAGGGCTTTTCATACAGCAGTTAATAGTCCGAATAGTTTATCTTTTTTATCCGCTTTTTTGTGTTTTCAGGGTGAGTGGGGATTGGAGTGAGAGATAGGGAAAGGGGTTTGGAATCGGTAAAAAACGTTTTCGACAAACATTTGATATCATATATCATTTTAAAAACTCATTACCAAACAGAAACTTTTTAGACTGGACCAAATTGAAAGGGGTTGCGGACAACACTTTAAAGTATATAAAACTTAAGTGTTTTTTTTTTTGTTTTGTTTTTTGTTTTAACTTTAGGGAGAAAACACTGTATAAAAGAAAGAAGATGCTTTTCACAAGCAATTTCTTCATTTTACGCAATGTTTTTCCAATTGTTTTTTTTTTTTATTTTGTTTTTTTAGGCGTCAAAAGCGTCAGTGTGTTGAACTGGGTTAAAGTCATGTTAGCACTTTATCTCAAACGGATATGCCCGGTTCTTCAACTTCACATTTTGATGTCTTATAGAGATCACGTCAAATCAACCCATTACCACATAAGAGAATTTTAAACAGGTTCAAACTGAAAGAAGTTGCAGACAACAATTTTAAGTCGGCGGAATTTAGAAAATCTTTGCATTTTGGGGTAGAAGCATTGTTGACACCGAAGAAATTATTTGTTGCACGCAATTTCTTCATTTTCCACAAAGTTTTCCACAGCTTTTTTCTTCAATGGGAGTCAAAAAGTGGGATTGTTGGAATTGGTTTAAAAAAGGTGGGTTTTTTTTTTTCAATTTAAAAGTGTGAAGAAAACACGCGGTAATGCCAAAATTACAAATCGACATTAAGTGAGTGGAGTGAACACTTAACCGATTCCAACACGATGACGCTTTGTGACGCTCCTCATGAAATACATTTGGAAAAATGTTGTGTACTGAAATGAAGAAATTGCTGGTAACAAGCAGTTCCTTCATTTAAACAATGTTTCCTACCTAGAAAGTTGAAAAATCTGAAATTTCATAGCATTTAAGTTGTCGTCTTCACCTCCTTTCAATTTGGACAGGTCTAGAATTTTGACGTCTGGTAAAGAGTTGGTAAATAGGGTTGATGCTTGCCGTAAATCATTTGATATTTGTTCCTACGGGCATTCACTTTGTACATTTTTGTGAATTTTAAGGGTATTTTATTCTCAAATTCGGTGAAAAAAGAAAGAAACAACAACTAATTCCCCCTATTTGTGTTGGTTAGGAAATTTAGTTTAAAATCTGTTAATTTTTTATGAAGTATCGATAGTCTAGAAGGCTAACAGTACATGGCAGAGTGACCGCTGTAACACGTCAATCAGATCTATAATCAACGAAAGAACAACCATGTAAATCAAACCATTAGGTCGAGTTTTAAAAGTGCGCAGTCATTTGTATTTCTCAAATATATCATATGGCCTTGTTATGTCCTTAACAGTTCGAGTGAATTTTTACCTGTTCATTTCGGTTTTTTATTGTCGTTAATAAAGGCCCCCGAAAAGATATTTGAAAGCAGTGCCGCACTAGGTGTCAGTACAGATGTCCTTGTGCCACTACCCCTTGCTAGACCTGCCCCCCCCCCCCCCCCGCGGTTATGTGCCTTTAAACGCCTATGTTTTTTTTGGTGGGTCTCATAAGCGTTTTGAAAATCCAGTAGGATCTTACTATGAGGTAGGAAAATTAGAACCAATTAAGCTCAATTTATCATTTGAACCTTATACTTTTGCAACTCAGCTGTATATCAGAAAATAACGTGTTATGAAAATTCAGTATAATTCATACATTGTGAAAATCTCCTACAATCACTTTACATGCAGCTTTGGCCTTGAACACGATATAAATCGAATAATTTGCCGGCTGGCCGGAAGGCTACACCTCCCTTGGCAAATTTGGACCAAGAAGTTGTGATTCGCTTCGCTCACAAATTCCAAAATTACTAATTTTAGAGCTGTGAGCAATTTCTTCATTTTACACAATTTTTTCCCAATGGTTTTTCATGAAGGGCGTCAAAAAGCGTCGTTGTGTGGGAATAGTTTAAAACTTTTTAATCTTATCGAATACGAATAAGTTTTATACATAATTATTATTATTTTAGGTAAATAGTAGCATTCATAGTTTTCTCTAAATCTCCAAATTTAGAGCCGTTTTCAGTTGTGTAAATTTGAAATCACGATTTCTTGATATATTTATTTATTTCCGTCTTTTACTTTGCCTTTTTTAACGTTAGAGTATTGCAAGAATTTGGGTAAAGAAGTGGACCTAAGGGCAAAAGGGCGTAGAAAAGATATAAATTCTATACAGTTTGCTCCTAAATATGGAAAAGAAATCAAAGTGATAGATACTTAACAGAAAATAATGGAAATAATTTGGCAGTAATATAGTTGGGAGAGAGATATCCGAGCGGAAGGTGTGATAAATTTAATTCCTTTTTATTCACAATATATAATTATAATTCATTTAATATAGAGTCTTTTGCTGGATTAAAAGATATGAAATATCTCAAAAAGACCTATAGTATACTTATCTATTACAGCGTTAGAATTAGGAAATTTCCAGAAAAAGAAAAATATGACCAAATTTTTAAAACCTTTTTCAAGGTGGGTGGGGTAATGCGATATAGTAAAATTCTCCCTTATTGGCATTGAATGCCCCCCCTTTTTTTCTTATAGAAAAAACGGGAAGGTTTAAAAATTAAAGAAAATGTGATTTTTTTTTTAAATTCAAAGATACAAGCCTTCTAAATTTTGTTCAACTTGTTGCATTATTCAACTTTGACATAGCATATTTCGGATGCATATATATGAAAACGTCAAACAATTCCCACACAGTGACGTTTTTAGACGCCCATCATAAGAACAATTAAACAATTGGGGAAAATTTGTGTAAAATGAAGAAATTGCTTGTAACAAGCAATTTCTTCATTTTACACAATGTTTTCTACCCAGAAAGTTGAAAAAATCTGAAATTTCATAAAATTTAAATTGTCTGCAACTCCTTTCCATTTGGACTAGTCTGAAATTTTGCCGTCTGGTAATAGGTTAAATTTTGGGAGCGATTTGGTTTTAAAAAAATATGATTTCTCATTCAAAAAGGACCTCTTTGGAAATGCGAAATAATCGACCCAGTTCAAACTTCACGGACTGCACTGGCTTGCAACGGTCGAAACTGTTCGCTCTTTGACGATATTCTAGAATAGCAATTCTACCCTTCCATAAAATATTTTTCAGTATGAGACCTCTGGCTGTCCTCCTCTGGATTCCATCTTTTTTCAAGCATATGTTTTACTGAACGAACAGAAGGTCCCTTTTCGCCTGACACTTTACAAATACCTTTGAGATGAAGGCAAATGTTGATATAAACCCTTGTCATGCTGAACCCGGAATCTTCCGGTTTTGGCAGGAGGTATAGACCAATAGCAGCCTGCAAAACTCCTGATCAAACTGACAAAGGTCAACATTCCTCGCTTTTATAAGACTTTCTGATTATGATACGTTGAAAGCTGAAAAAGGTCAGAACTTTTCTCTTTTGACCAGATTACGTCAACAGCTGACAAATGCCAGAACTCTTAGCTTCTAATTAGATTACGTTTAAAGCTGAACAAGGTCAATTTTTTCTGTATTGACAGATTTTTTCAACTGAATACGTTGAAAGCTGACAAAGATCATAACTTTTCTCGGTTGACTTTCTGATCAGAATACCGGTACGTGAAAGCTGGCAAAGGTCTTAGCTGACAGAGGTCAAAATCAGAATTTCTCGGTTTATCGATTTTTCAAATTAAATCATGCAATTAGAAATATTCTAACCTTTTTCTTACTCATTACAATAAAATATAAAAGAAATGTTTTCTTTCTTATATGGCACTCATTTCCTAACTTACCTTGGAATGTTCTCTGCAACTTTCCATAATTTGGGGTAGTTTAGAATTTTGTTGTCCGGTAATGGGTAAACGAAACTTGACACGCGACAAGCAATTTCTTCGTTTTCCGAAATGTTTTTTTCCAAGTCTAAAATCACAGTGACGTAAAATCCCGGGTTGGTATAGTAAAGGGTTAGAAAATTCTTACGTAATAAAAAAAATATTCGAAGAAGCAACCAGCGGTCTTGTAAGTTTTTTTTTTTTTTTTTTTAATTAAGGTCCAAAATTGTATGAAACACACGAAATCAAGAATGCCGCACTACTTAACTTTCAAGAAAGACAGGTTGAAGTGATATTTTTAGTGATCGCCTATCAATAAACCAGCGCGGACTAAAATGATGTACATTCGGGGATTTTTACACCTGGCCTTGGCCGTAAAAACGCTTCCGTTTTAAAAACGCTGACTAAACTGGTAGCCCGCTGTATGTGTGAGTCTAGTATCGATAGATCTAGGGGCAGTAACCCAGTCAAAATGCTGACCTTATCGTTTTCCTTCGGAAGCACAACGATACTTCGGGACCTCGATCACCTAAGTTATTTGTGCATATTTCACACCGTTGGGGAAAAGAGAAAATACTTAATTATATTTTAATTGATATTCTACCAAACAATGAGGTTTTTAGGTTTATTTACATTGAAGTAAGTTGCAAATGACTGAATTAGTAACATGTATTGAAAAGGAGCGGGAATAAAAAACGACAATTATAATAAAAATAAAAGCAATTGTAACAGTCCGTAAAGGTAATATACAATGTTTATATTTGTATATCTAGATGACAAATGACCAATTGCGGTTGTCAATAAAAAAACAACAAAAAAACCAAACGGTCGACCAATGAAATAATTCATTTAGACCTAACATAAGTTTCGAACTCTGACATTGGTCCCAATTTTTCGTTAACTTTTGTGTTGGTTTGGCGACTTAATTGTCGCAACTACAGCTTATTCAAGCAGCAGTTACGACGTTTAAGTTGCCAACCAACCATTTTCCTTTTTTTTGTACTACTTGCCATAAATATTGCTAAATAAGGCCGTTAAAAATCGAAGCAGAACTTCCTGTTGGAGTCAATGGGCGTTGCGGGGCCAAAGCAATAAGTGGGCGGGGCCAGCGATTGATCAATTGTCTAAAAATCAGCCTGATTTTCCATGCATTTTCAGGGTAAAATGGCAATTTCGGAAAAACATAAAGAAAAATGGTCATGGTTTTGTGAAATGTTTCAATACAAACAAGGGACAGTTCAATGTAATACAAGAATTGATAAGAAACTAGAAATATCGTTATTAGAACAATGTTAGAACTGTATTTCATACAGAAAACTAATTTTCAGAGCACCAACAATTATACATCTATGAGGAATACGGTCGAAGTATGTAATAGAAAATAATATATGATGAAATTGTTCTTGGAGACTTCTTAACCCATTCCCACACAGTGACGCTTTTGGACGCCCCTCAAGGAAAACAATTGGGAAAACATGGTGTAAAATGAAGAAATTGCTTGTAACAAGCAATTTCTTCATTTTACACAATGTTTTCTATCGAGAAAGTTGAACAAATTTAAAATTTCATAAACTTAAAATTGTTTTCTGCAACTTCTTTCAATTTGGACAAGTCTAAAATTTTACTATGTGGGAATGGGTTAAATCGCGTTGGAATATGGTTAACCCTTGCCTTGCTGAATCAAAATCCTATCGTTTAAAATCAAAGGACTGTCAGCCCTCGGAGGCCTTAATGAGGGTCAATGTCCGTGTGTGTGTGTGTTTTTAATTGATTATTTAAACAACTCTGGCTTTAAGGCGACAAATAGGGGGTATAGACCAAGATCAGGCTGCACTATGTGCAGGCTGATCTTGGTCTATATCTCCGGTCAAAAACAGGAAAATTCTGGGTTCAGAATGACAAGGGTTTTAATAAATAGAAAATAATAAGGCGTGTAATAAGGGAAATGATTGGGTGTAATTTAAAGGTAGATTTTTTTTCTTGTGCGGATTTCCATTACCAGTCTAATAGTAACTCCATGTCTCAAAATTATTCAAGGGCGCTTTAGGTAGGGTAGGAATAACCTCTGTTCCTACACGATTCCAGCTACAAGAAAAGAGGTCACAGTCTACCCGTTTAGTTAGCGGACTTCGCGGATTGACTCCGCTGGCCCCGCCCATTGATTCAAACAGGAAGTTCCAATTCCATTTTAGATAGTGGTATTTAGCAAAACTTATTACCAAAAGTGTAAAATTTTACATGCTATGACCATAACTTCTGCAAAAAGCGCCAATGTGAGGGACCAACGGGGTATATTGACGGGGCAATTCAGCAAATGGCAAGAGGCAATTCTTCTAGGAACCTTCTTTTTCGTTATAGAATCTGAAATTTATTCATAATTCGCCCATCAGTAAAAAATCTACCGTCCGGTATTTAAAACAAATACTTGAAAAACAGATCAGATCCAGCACAGTTCAAACAATGTTGGTACTTAAAAATATGAAAATAAAGTGAGGTCTAATGTCCATTCAAAATCAAGAAAAATTGTAATGAGCGGCAAGACCGAACAAGGTCAGTCTGTCAGACCTGTGCAGTCTACCTAGGGTCGAATTTTTAAGTTTGTTTATATATATATATAATCCAAAACAGATTCTTAAGTTATCGCTTCATTGACACTCCGAGTTTGTATGTTAAGCAACTTTGTCTTTGATCATTGTCCCCTATTTTTTGATGAAATTATGTACTTTAAAAGTAATTTGACTTTTAAGATTGTTGATTTTTGCGCTTTGAATTTAACAGTTCCCCGCTGTCATTCAAAGCATCCATCCATATTAGAAGTGTACTATGAACTTCAACATTAATGAAAAGCTGTTTTTATTGACCTTGCGACTCAAACGTCGTACCTAAAGCCCCTTACAGCCACTCTATCGGAGGTCATTTGGTGCGGTCAGCGATCCGTCAATTGAATAAACTAATAGGTTAACTCATCTCCCCCTATGTGAGAAAAGCCATTCTGTTTATAAAGATTTATAATTTCTAAATTTGTAAATGCAACAACGACATTTAACCCATTTCCACACAGTGGCACTTTTTGTTTGACGCCCCCCCCCCCGAAAACAATTGGTAAAACAATGTGTAAATGGAAGAAATTGCTTGTAATTATTACTTCATTTTACACATTGATTTTTTTCTCAGAAAGTTGAAACAATCTAAAATTTCATGACCTTTAAATTGTCGTCTGCAACTCCTTCAAGTTGGACCAGTCTTAATTTGTATCCTCTAGTAATGGGTTTGAAGCAATCATCTACTACACAAATTTTAAATTAAATTCTAATATTAAACTTAAATAAACGCATTCAATAAGAAAACAGATTAACACATTCCCACACAATAAAAATTTAGACCAGTGCGAATTCAAAGTAATTGCTGTCAACAATTTTAAAGTGATGAAATCTTCAACATTTTTGTCTTTAAGGGTAGAAAAAAATGTGGATAATGAAGAAATTGCTTGCAACAAGCAATTTCTTCATTGTCCACAATGTTTTCCAAAGCTTTTATGTTGAGGGGTGTTTGAAAGGGTCATTGTGTGGAGATGGGTTTATCAGTAATTCAGTTATAATTGATAATAATACCGCCGCGAACAACTCGATATTTTTTCGCACAATATGAGATATCGCCGAGTAAAACAAATAAAATTATATCTGACAACAAGGTATTGGGGGGGGGGGGGGAGAGAATGATGTGGCTGAAAGTTTGAAGGAAGAATGAAGTGGCTGAAAGTTGGAAGATGGAAAGAAGTAGCAGAAAGTTTTGGAGATTGAATGAAGAAGCCGGAAGTTTTTAGAGAGAATGTAGTAGCTGAAAGTTTTGAGATTGAATGAAGTAGCCGAAAGTTTTGAGATTTGAATGAAGTAGCTGGAAGTTTGGCGATTGATTGAAGTAGCTAAAAAGTTGTAGATTGAATGAAGCAGCTGAAAGTTTGAAGATTGAATAAAGTAGCTGGAAGTTTGGAGAGAGAATAAAGTAGCTGAAAGTTTGGAGAGAGAATAAAGTAGCTGAAAATTTGGGGAGAGAATGAAGTAGCTGAAAGTTTGGAGAGAGAATAAAGTAGCTGAAAGTTTGGAGAGAGAATGAACGAACTGAAAGTCGGGGGGATGAAATAGCTGAAAGCTTGGAGACTACATGAACTTGTAGGGGCTTTAAGTTTGGAGATTGAATGAAGAATCTTGAAGTTTGGAGATTGGACGAAGTATCTGCCAGTTTTGAGTGAGAATGAAGTAGCCGAAAGTTTGGTGATGGGAGGGGGGATAAAATAGCTGAAGTTTTGGAGATTAAATGAAGTAGCTGAAAATTTGGAGATTGAATGAACTGAAAGTTTGGAGGGTATATGAAAAAGCTTAAAGTTTCGCGTATTCATGCAGCGTGATTACGATTTTAGGATCATGCCTCAACAAAACAAAATTATTTTAAATAAAATTCTGATATTTACAAAGAAAAGTCATGAAGTTATACCCCCCCCCCCAGCCTGAGACTATCCCATAACACATGATAAAAAAATCTTTAATATGCAAAGGAAGGCGAACTAGCACTCTGACAAGTCTTCAAAAGAAATCAATCAGTTACTCAAGAACCAATCAAGCAAGCTTTTGTGCAGCATTGTTACTCCATAGGCCATATCACCCCCTGAATTTTTCGGGTAATATCTGCTTAACTTTCAAACATATGCTCTTATCACAATTTGAAATAGAAAGGGAACTAAAATCAAGTTTATGTAAGCAAAAGCTGTGAGTCGTGTTCATTTCTGGTCAATGAGATCAAAGAGAAGTTTGATGTTCATGCCTCAACACTGCTAAAAAAGGGCTGTGCCCTCGTGTAATTCTAAATCAGAAAAACATAAAGAAAACCTACGATAAGTAAGCAGAAACTACATTTCTTGTGTACAGTATCTTCCTATGTGAGATCTACCTAATTATGTAGTTTCAAATTGAAAGCTTTTAATTGAATAACGCTTGCCCCGCCCACTTTGTCCGTTGGCCACGCCCATCGACTCCAACAGGAAGTCCCACTTTGATTTTAAATGATGTTATTTTGAAAAATTTTTGGTCGGTAGCATGCAATAAGAAAGTAGAGTAATTGGTTTGCGACTTAAATGTCGTAACCACAACTTATATAAGCTGTAGTGATTACATTTAAGTCGCCAAACCTAAATGAAGGTTAATGGATATTGATTCCAATGTTGGAGTTCAAAACTCTTTTCTGGTCTAAATGGATGATTTCATTGGTCGACTGGTATTTTGATTGACAGTCGCGATTGGTCATTTCTCAGAGACACGTGTTGGACAAATTTAAGCCATAGAAATAACCAGGGATAACAGCTCATACTTTGAGGGTCAACCAATTCCTAAACAACTCCAACTATTGGCGCCCCCAAAGAAAACAGTTATGGATAATATTTGGCAAAATGATGAAATTGCTTGAAATAAGCAATTTCTTCATTTTCCACAATGTTTTCTATCCAAAATGGCAAAAGTGTGTATAATTTAATCAGCTTGAAAATGACGTCTGGAACATCTTTCAATTGACCAATCGCTGGCCTTACATACCGACACCTTTGGTACCGCCAATTGACTCCGACAGGAAGTCACACTTCGATTTTTAACATCGATATATTGAAAAATCCATGGTCAGTAGTATGTAAGAAAATAAGTATAATGGTTGGTTGGCGACATAAACGTCGTAATTACAGCTTGTATATGCTATGGCTACGACGATTAAGTCGCCATCCAACAAAAAATGCTCACCAAAATGGCGTCAAATGTTGGAGTTCCAATCTTGATTAATGATTTCATTGGTTGACTGATTATTTGATTGAAAGCCAGAATTGGTCAGTTTTAGCCAGTCTTAAATTCTATCGTCTAGGAATGGATTAAAACACATCCATACGTTGGTATTCCTAAACGAGACCCTATATTGTGAACATACGCTAGAGCATGAATAATATATCGTGGTTGTCGTTTAAGCTGTAGTTACGACGTTTTAGAACGACAACCACGATATATTTGAAATTTGTCTTTTTTACCCATCACCATACGACAAAACTTTAGATTACTCGAATTTCAGAGGAGATGCAGAGTACATAATTTTAGTTAATAGCCCTAGAGATATTGAGGATAATAAAAAGCCTTTTCTTTACTTTTCACATTGTTTTCCAGAGCTTAATTCTGGTGGGAAAAAACCAACACCACCATTAAGAACAAACAAGATATAGACTGGTCCATATTGAAAGAACTTGCAGACTGCAATTTCCAGTTAGTGGAATTAAGAAAACTTTTGACTGTAGTGTAGAATACATAGTGAACATTGAAGAAATTGCTCGTTACTTTCAAGTCCTTCATTGTCCACAATGTTTTTCATACCTTCCTTATTAAGGGACGTCCTGTGGGAATGTGAGTAAATGGGTTCAATAATCAACACAAGACCGCAACGAAATATTCAGTGATACGGTAGAATAGAATTTCGTTGGGCAAATGTGTCTAAGCTATATTCGAAAATAATTATACCTTAACCCATGTCATGCTGATCCCTGAATATTCCTATTTTGGCAGAAGATATAGACAAAGATCAGCCTGCACATATGTGCAGTCTGATCCTAGTCTACATTACCTGTTTGTCCCCTTTAAGCCAGAATTATTTGTATAATTGATTTATTGAATCACAAATAAGCCTTCTGGTGCTTTCAGAGCTTTGATTTTAATTCAGTTTTAAACAATGCATTTTATTCAGCATGACAAGGGTTAAATTATGTTGATCACCGCGTCCCTCGGCCATGACCCAAACAAGCCATCTATCTATGTTAATATCGAATAAAACCTTCAGAAGGTCATCATGCCATTTTATGTGATTTCAAAAATCGCTTAAAATCAGGAAACGAAATTTTCTTACCCCATCAACGCTTAGTTTATTTCTATACATTGCCTGGTATAGCGGTATATTTCATGATATATTTTCTCAGCACCTATTAACCCTTGTCATGCTGAATCAAATCCTTGATCAAAATTTCATTAAAATCAAAGGGCCAAAAGAACTTGAGGTCTGGTTGTCAGGGTCAATATTTAGTTTTGGAACTGATCTTATGAACAAATCTTGCTGGTGGTGTAGACTAATATCTGACTGCACTTATGTACAGGCTGATCTTTGTCTATGCCTCCTGCCAAAAACAGGAATATTCCGGGTTCAGCATGACAAGGGTTAAAACATACTTGAAACTTGTTATTTATGTACAACTAGGGGTTCTCTGTGATACGTACTGGAAATAAGGCTTTCAAGTTATTTCCGTCCTATTTTTTTACTTAGTTTTATCCTCTTCCCCTTTTCAATATTTTAGACCAGTCCAAATCCAAAGGTTCTGCTTACAAAAATTTAAACTGGTTTAAATTGCAAAATAACCATTCAGTAAGGTATAAAATATTGTTAGACAAGAAGAAATTGCGTGTTACAAGCATTTCCCTCTTTTCCCACAATAAAACCACAGGGACGTAAATCAAGGGATTGTACGGGAAAGGGTTAATTTGGGACGTTGCCTGGTATAGTTCTATTTTGGTCTCATTTTCCTTAGTAAATATAGCATACTCTTGAATCTTGGTGTGGTGGTTCAACTAGGGATGATATAAGGTGCTAACAAAATATGTTCCATTGAGGGAGAATTTCATTGTCTCTGTAGTTTACTTGGTCGTGCAAGCGGAGGTAAAATCAGTGAGTTTTGACTCACAGATTTTGGCTGGCAAAGCGTCAGCTTTGATAAGTTAAGTTAACAGACAAAATTTTGAGGTCTTCTCAGAGTTCAACGAGTGCAAACTGTCACTGGAGGCTTAACCACTAAATTCATTGAATGCCTACGCAATAGAAAATAGTTCTTATTTCAGGAATATTGCAAATTCTGCAGTCACACGAATTAATTTTATTCAAATTGAAGACAAATCCTATGAAAGCATGCTATTTAAACCAATCACACTCAATTGAAAATCTCAAGAAATAGCTTTGAAAAACATTGTGGACAATGAAGAAATTGCTTGTATCAAGCAATTTCTTCATTGTGCACAATGTTTTCTACGCTAAAAGACAAAGGGTTTCTAATTCCACTAATCATTATAACCTTTGACAAATACTAATGCTTTGCAAGCTTACAGTACTTTCAGTACTTTGATTGTATAACCTGATGCTCAAAGTAAATCCATAGATCGTAATTGGATTTAATGAAACTGGGGTGGGTGGGGATGGGGGTAACTAATTCTATTCGAAACTCCCCGATCATCCAGCCAAACATTTCATAGTGCATTTTGTCAGAGGGTCCATTTTAAACTCCTGCGTACAGTAAAACCTGTATTAAGCGACCATTCAAATGACGACCAAAAAGTGGTCGCTGAAGAGAATGGTCGCTTAATTTACTTTTGTGAAATTATTATGATGGAATAATTCTCACTCAAGCCTATGTTGTTTGAACTCATTAGAATCGTTTAATTGCGACCATTCTAATGAGTTCAAATAACAACGGATTAAATTAAGGCATTTTATAAGCGAATTCTTCAACTTCTCACAGGCTTGTGCTTTTTGGAAAAGGGCATTTCGGTTATGGTCGCTTAATATAAGTTGTCTCTTGATAGAGGTGGATGCTTTAGCAAGAGTGAATCTTCATGTATTTCCCCCTCTCTCTCTTTGCAGAAAAAATGTTCTGTTTCAAAATATTCTGGAATGTAGACAACCAGAAAGAACCGGACTTGCCATGTGATTTTTTACCACTGTTGTAATGTAGAGTTTCATATCCTCATTAGTTGACGATTACATTATAAGACTTGTCCAAATTGACAATATCTAGTTGTCGGTCTTTTTGGATAGAAGACATTTCGGATAATGAAGAGATTGTTTGTTTTTCACAATGTTTTCTAAAGTTTTGTTTTGTTTTATTTTTATCGTTTTTTTTTTTTTTTTTTTTTTTTAATTGTCTTTTTTGTTTTGTTTTGTTTTTTACTTGAATGGCTTCAGAAAGTGTGACTGTATAAATATGTTAAAAGGCTAGTCGATCAAATCAATTATTGACAGTTCGCGGCTGACAATATAAAGTCGATCGACCAATCAAATCATAGAGTTAGACCGGACCTGAACTTTGAACCCTTATATTATTCTTACTTAATTGGTGCTCGTATGAAATGCTTGGAAATGTCTCACATATGCTCATGTTATTCGTCTTAGGTTTCAGAGCAATGGATGAATATCGTTGTAGATTTTGAGCTAGCACAGCGTCAGTATAAGTTAACAGACAAAAATTTTGAGGTCGTCTAAGAGTTCAAACAAGTGCAAACTGCCACTGGAGGCTTAACCACTATATCCACTGAATGTTTACGCCAAAAAAGTAGTTCTTATATATACTCGTGCAGATTGGGTTCAAAATGACTGCCCACATGAATAAAATCTATTCAAATTGAAGAGAACATCTCCAAAAGCATACTATAAAACCCATTCCTATTCGATCCCACTTTTTGAGAATCCCCAAAAAGGCTTTGGAAAACATTGCGGACACTGAAGAAATTGCTTGTAACAAGCAATTTCTTCAGTGTCCACAATGTTTTCTTCCCAACAAATGCCAAAGATGAATACATAACAAAATAATGCTTTGCTAGCTTACAGTACTTTCAGTACTTTGATTTAGTTTCTGTTCAGTATTACAAACTCAGCCTATACTGCCGTCTTCTTGCGTAATTGCTGAATGGCTCGCCACTCTGACAGGAAGTTTGACTTAGATATCAAAGAAGTTATCAAAGCAAAAATTACGGTCTGTAATATGCAACAAAAAGTAAATAAATTGTTGGCGACGTGAACGTCGTAACTACATCTTTAATTATTAGTAATTACAATGTTCAAGCAATTTCTTCTTCTTCCACAGTATTTTCTACCCTACTGAATTGTTATATTTCAAATCAAGTCCATCTTAAATTTTCGTCTTCAAAACCCTTGAATTTGGACAGGTCTAAAATTTTGTAAAATAGGAAAGGGTTAAAGTGCCATTTTATACTCAAAATATGCAAAAGACAACTTGAACTAAAACGCTTGAAGTGCGTATCCCTGTTCCATGTAAACGGAAAGGCGACGAAATTGGCTTGTTTCTACTGCAGTGAGCAAAAATACACTAGGTTCAAGTGTCGATTGAATGGTTTAAATGTATTCTAAAGTTTTCTATGTGAAGTAATCATAGTGTTGTGTCTCGTCTACTGACCGTGGACCTCCGGGGTTGGTGGCAGGGATATTCAATCTATCTAATCTATATGAACAGAACAGAACAGAAGTTTATTACAGACGTTGAGCATATAAGCTCATAGTCCAAAAAATAACATGTTATAAAACATACAATGGAAAAAAGCAGTCACATAAATAATCAATATTGATAATACCATGTTAATAAAGAGAGTATCACAATGTAGCGTAAACTAAATAAGTCATAGAACATCGTTTCCGGGCCCACAAAAACTTTGCAAACACAGCTTATCTCTAGCTGTTTTTACAACCCTTCTGTCGCCCACACACAAAAACAAATATATGGTAGCATAAACTTTCCATGAAATCAGTAAGTTGATGAAAAACATGTGAATTGTCAACTGATCAGATTGAGGCACTAAAACACAATGAGAATACAACGCTCAAAGTCACAAACATGATTCAATTGAGACCATGGTATCAGGAAAGCCAGAATACCCTATGAGAGACGTATACTGCAGACGGTGGCCAAACGAGTGTCCTACTTCGGTCCTTTTAACCCATTCCAACACAGTGGAATTTTAGACTGGTCCAAATTGAAAGAAGCTGCAGACGACAATTTCAAGTTGATGGAATTTCAATTTTTTTCGTCTTTTGGGATAGAAAACATTGTGGATAACGAAGAAATTGCTTGTTACAAGCAATTTCTTCATTGTCCACAATGTTTTCCAAAGCTTTTTTCTTGTGGGGCGTAAAAAGGAGGGCTTGAGTTGGAATGGGTTAAACGCACGAAGCCTGCTGACAGAAGAAAGATCGAAGATCTGTACCCGAGATTATAAAAGTTTTTTCGTGCTCAACTGAGAATTAACTCAAATTAAAGATGTATATAATGTTACATTCTACGGCAAGCGCGTGAAAATGAAAGATTATAATGGTAAATTATCATTTAACAAAAAAAAGTACAGTTAAATTAGAAAAACACCATTAATTCAAAATTGTAGTTTAAGTAAATTTTCAATTGTGTAAGAAAAGGGTTTTATAATCTCGGGCCCAGAACTTCCATGTGAGCAACCACCTTGAATAATTCTAGTCACTCTTGATCAACAGATAGAAAGGTCAACTTCACACGTGATCGATAAGAATAGAGATTGGCTAAAACCACAAAGGTAATTGACTGATTTAATGGGGTTTAGCGCCACTTTTTAACAGTATTTCAGCCATATCGCGGCGGCTGGAACACCTTACAATGGATTCCTGGTATTTCTCAAACCAGTACTACCACTACATCCTTTCCTTACCTCCAGCTGCTATCCCACTTAGGTTTACGATCATCCACCTTTTGGTGAGAGACAAATGTCGGAAAGAATATGTGCCGCAGCCGGGGATCGAACCGATGACATCCCATGATTGAAGATTGGGAGTCTGATAACCACAAAGGTAAAACGGCACGCTTATGCCAACTACTTCGAGTCACTAGCCAGCACAAACAATCCGGCTCTCAATAAATATCAATACCTTGCAGAGCCGTGAACTGCAATTTAAAAAGAAATCAAAGCGCTGAAAGTACTGTAAGCTAGCAAAGCATAGTTTTGTTAAGAAATCTTCTTTGCTTATCATGATAGAAAATATTTCCCTTGATTGGTAGAAAACATTGTGGACAATGAAGAAATTGCTTGTCCAAAATGTTTTCGAAAGCTTTTTTCTTGAGATGTTAAAAAGCGGAATTGAGTTGGAATGGGAACAGCATGCGTTTGAAAGAGTTCTCTACAATTTGAATGGTGTTTGCAATATTCCTTAAATACATTAGAACTACTTTTTCTGGCGTAGGCATTCAATGGTTTTAGTCGTTAAGCCTCCAGTGACAGTTTGCACCCGTTGAACTCTGAGAAGACCTCAAAAGTTCGTCTGTTGACTTAAGCTATCAAAGCTGACGCTTTGCTAGCTAAACAAGAGCTTTTTCCACAGGACACAGATGCCCCCACCGGTAGCTTTGATAATAACAAAGGGCAATAACTCCGAAATTTTGCAAGCAAGATTTGGGGTTCTTGTACATTGCACTTCTCCTCAATGAGGTCTATCCACCTATGAAGTTTCAAGTTGATAGCTATTATACTTTCATAGATATGCCCCGGACAAAATGTAAGTCTTTAAAATAAGAAAGAGCAATAACTCAAAAATTATGAAAGCAAGAGTTGTGGTTCTTGTGCAATGCAATTCTCCTCAATGAGGTCTATCCACCTGTGAAGTTTCAAGTTGATAGCTATTGTACTTTCAGAGATATGCCCCGGACAAAATGTAAGTCTTTAAAATAACAAAGGGCAGTTACTCCAAAATTATGCAAGCAAGAGTTGTGGTTCTTGTGCAATGCACTTCTCCTCAATGAGGTCTATCCTCCTGTGAAGTTTCAAGTTGATAGCTATTATACTTTCAGAGATATGCCCCAGACAAAACGTAAGTCATTAAAATAACAAAGGGCAATAACTCCAAAATTATGCAAGCAAGAGTTGTGGTTCTTGTGCACTGCACTTCTCCTCAATGAGGTCTATCCACAAATGAAGTTTCAAGTTGATAGCTATTATACTTTCAGAGATATGCTCCGGACAAAATGTAAGTCTTTAAAATAACAAAGGGCAATAACTCCAAAATAATGCAAGCAAGGGTTTTGGTTCTTGTGCACTGCGCTTCTCCTCAATGAGGTCTATTTACCTGTGAAGTTTCAAGTTGATGGCTATTATACTTTCAGAGATAAGTGGTGGAGGCATAAAAACGCACAAAAACACTTAATCTGTTCGGTAAATATAGCGTCCATTCGAACATAGAAATAATAAAGGCCAGCTAGGCTGTATTTGTCACTTGTTGTCCTTCCTGAAGCCGAACATACAATATTTAATGCATGCATAGAATGTAATGTAAGAAATACCTTCAGCATACATATATCTGGGACCCTATCTCTCCACCAGACACATCCTTTGTAAACATGATATTCGTATAAAGTTAATCAAATCATTATCAGATTCGTGAACATACAGTTTTTATGTTTACAAAAACGAGAGGGCTGTTTTGCGACAAAGGGGAACTAACTCAACCTCAACCTTAAAAGGCAAGTTATTAAACCCATTCTGACACAACAAAAAAAAAATTTCTTCCGTTTTGTATAGAAGACTTTGTGGATAATGAAGAAATTGCTTGATACTAGCAAGGAGGGCCTGTATGGAAATGAGTTGATACCCTTAGCTAGCGCAAACAACAAAGTACTTCGACCACGCTTAAAGAGAATTTGCCCTTAAAAAGGTCTCTGTTCTCTTTGATTGATAAAAATTTGGTTGTTTGTTTGAATGGGGTTTCACGCCGCTTTCAACAATCTTTCAGTTATATCGCGGCGCCTGGATCACCTAACAATGGATTCCTGGTATTTCTCACACCAGTACCGCCATCACATCCTTTCCTAGCCTCCAGCTGCTATCCCACATAGGTCTACGATTATCATTAGCATTTGTATATCCATAGGTGATAAATAGATATGACAAAACCATGCAAATCACAGTGCTTAATCATCTTTCATTAACCTTAGAAATTTGAAATTCAGGAAATATGTGCCCCGCTAAGCGAAGACGGGCCATTTTTACAGTGGTCGTTTTATCTAAAACTACATGTTACAAAGGAATATGTAGTTCGACAGGTTATAAACCTTCCTTTAAGAAAAGCTGACAAAAGCGAATGGTTTCCATTCTTGCTAGAAAGCAAAGTCCGTGCAAACTGGCCAGGATCGCTACTGTCCACTCTTCTGAGATTGCTCATATTAGCATGATAACCAGAAATTCAACAAAAAGGCAGAGGTACACGACATAGAGGATGTAGCATTACTCAAGGCTTCACCACTAAAAAGCGGAAGAAGGAAAAAAACAGAAGTTCAAGTAGAATCTTAGATGTCACCATAACTTGACTCGAACATCTAACAGAGCTCGAGTCAGACAGTGACTTCCATTTCCCAATAATTTAATTATTAGTTTCGTCTATCAAAATCAAAATCGGCGTTCTGATTGGTAGAAATAAATCATAGCTCCATGAACAAAGTTTTGTATGCTTCCGCACAAAATAGTCCCATACAAAAGGGTATCAACAATTGTTAAGTTTTTGCTTTTCTCGCTCGATGCTATCAAATTATAAGAAATGAAGAGAACGTTTTTTTTTGGTTTTTTTTTTGGTGGAGGTATGAACCGAAAAACCTAATCAAACTTATGTATGAATCCGCATCGTGTATTCATACAGTGTGATTAGTTTTTTCGGTTCATACCTCCATGAAAACAAAACTTATTCTCTTAATCTCTTAAATGTTTTGTTTTGCCTTTTGAATCCGTGCATTCCTATTAGGGGGGAATTCGTTTCAAACTTCCTTGAATAAAACCAGTAGAAAATATACTAGTATAAACAATGTAGTTCCATACAATCCTTCCCTAACTGATAATGTATTTGATTATTTGACGTATATTTCAATTATATATGCATTTACATATTTGGATGAAAAGAAAAAGTGAATTTTGTTTTCACTGAGGTATAAAACTAACCTTATTCACACTTATATTTGAATCTTTTATAAAGTGCATTTATAAGTCTAGTTTCATACCTCATGAAAAAAATGTCGTCATTTCTTAAAAGCAGTATTTCTTTATTATATTGTAAAAAACATATTGTCGGTACTAATTGGAAACGTCTTGTTCAGACGAACACCACGAAAATATGGTTTGAGAGAGGAAAGAGAGAGAGAGAGAGAGAGAGAGAGAGAGGGGGGGGGGGTTAATACCTACCTCATATATTGAACATTTATCTTAGTCTGGTCTGAATCTAAATACAAAGTACGGAGTGAATAACATACAGAGCAAACTGTCCGTTTGAATCTCAGATTTTGACAGCATATTCGTTCACAGGTAGGTCACAACTTTTCTTAAAATTTTTCAATCTTGATTTTAAGAAAAATGTAAATTGGTTATTGTAGTTTGCTAGAAAGAATCAAAGTACAGAAAGTACTGTAAGCTAGCAAAACATAGGTTTGCTAAGTAAGCTTCTTTGCTAAAGATTATCATGACAAAAAATCTTTCCCTTGTTGGGTAGAAAACATTGTGGACAATAAAGAAATTGCTTGTTCTGTTTTTTCACCGAGAGCATCAAGAAAGTACAAAGCCTATGTTTGCACTCTGTCAAATAAATCTTTGAAGAAAACATCAACATCCTCTTCCCTGCTTGGAAATTTTAGAACGTTTGTCGCCATTGACTTCAAGTAACTTCGAATTTCAGGTTGTCTTCTAAGGTCATCTGGAATAAGCTTCCCTACCACGACTGGCACAATAACATCACGCTTCGTATAAATGCCTTCATACAAGGCCATATTGAATTCCCACGCCTTCCATTTGTCATCCGAACCGAAATACGACGACGACAATAAAGCAATTACCTTCTTTGTTCGTCTGACCGTCTTAGTTATAATGGCTTCCATACTCTTACCTGCTTCCGACTGCAAATGATCTTGAAATAACACTCTTAGACCCTTCTCTTGAAGTAAAGGAAAAATTCGCATTTTCACAAATTCATCAAGGTCTGTTCCATCGTATAGACTGAAATCAGGCTCATACGAAATGTAAACATCGTTATCGATACGAACTTCTTCCCCAAGAAGGGAATGGTATGGGTTTGAGGCACCTTCATTCCTGTTCATCAGATATCGGAGTTGCCATCGTTTATGATGATACAGAGCTACAAACGAAATAACAACTATTAAACCGAATAATCCACTGGCACTGACTATCAAAATAATCAAAGAAACACACTCTATCTGTAGCTGGTTTCGGATTAAATCTATATGCCGTAGACTTAGATAAGTCCCATTGCTATATAAACATGTAAGGTTTTGTCCCTCGGTTAATCTTACCTTTGTGTGCACGAGCCAATTAACAAAACTGAGTCTATCACAATCACATATCAATGGATTTCCACGTAAATCAATTTCTAAATCTGAAACTGTAGCAATTTTATCCAGTTGTTCTGCTACTTTAATTGATATTGTACTGATTTGATTGTAGGAGAGGTTTAATAACTTAAGATTTATTAAGGTGTCTAGGGTAAATGGTATAGATGATAAAGAATTCCACGATAAAGAAAGGCTTGAAATTTTCCTTTGATTTCTGAAAATTAATTGAGGTAAGTCTCTGATATTATTTCTGGTTAAGTCCAAGGTCACCAGTTTCGTTAAATTCGCAAACAAATCCCCTTTTATGTCCAGCTTCATTATCTCGTCACCTATTTCATTATTTTGAAGAAGTAACGTCTTCATGTTTATCATATCACTGAAAGATTTTGGATGCATAATTCTAAATCTGTTGTATGACATGTTAACAAACTCTAGGTGGTGTAAACCAATCCACGGCCCAAGAAATCCTTGTAGCTGACATGAAGACAAATCAAGAAACTGCAACATATTCGGTGCAAACGTAAGTGGTATTATAGCAAAACTGTCAAGTCGTAAATGACTGCCATAGAGGACCCGAAGTTTTGGTGGTAAGTGAATCCTTAAATCGATTAACCCTCCAGTATTATTTTTCAGAACCGAATCGTTGGACATAAGTCGGGATTGTTTATTTAGTGACACTTTTAGCCTATTTTTGTGGTATATTGTCGCAGGTTTATACGGCGATCCAAAGAATTGATTGGGTTTAGGCTCGAAAAGTAAACTTGTATTTTGAAGCATCTCGTGCGACTGGTGTTTATGTAAAGTGTGTCTAAAGTTATAATAATTCTGGTAGCTCACATCAAATACCTCCAAGTTTGACAAAGTCACCATATTTACCATAAATTTAATGTCATCCAGATAGTTATCCTTCAACGAGAAATATTTCAGAGACTTTGGGAGATTGGGGATGCCATTTTTGTTGATATACTCAATTTTGTTACTCTCTAGGTCTAAATACTCTAAAGACGTATTCACCAACCCTTTGAAAGCATTCTCACCAAGTCTGAAACTCATAATATGACACATTTGAGTGAGTTGTAATCGTTTTATATTAGTTGTATCAAGACCTACGGTAAAATTCTCCAGCATACCACTACACATAGTTCGTGACCACGTGGCTTTAATACTAGTCAGATTTGTAAGACCAGAGAATGTGTATGGAGGTATGGAATGCATACTACATTGTATTAGTTGTATATATTCCAAAGGCGTTTCTCTAAAATTAGCAAACGTTTCTGGTAAAATATGGTCCATATCACAAAATCCATCATTACTATCCATTTTTAATGTATGTAAGCTGGTCATACTTCTAAATCCTACCCCAAACCTTTTTCGGGGCAGTCCATCCATTGATAGAAACATTACAGATGATGCCTTTGAAAGTGCTTTGTCGGGATATTCGGCGTCGGATCCAGCCAAGTTGCCTTGAATGTGTAAAGATTGTAATTTTGACAGTGGCTCAAACATGTCGGCATTGAATGAATCATTTCTGTTCAATCTATTATGGGCGAGACTCAACACTTTCAGACTGGATAAGCCTGTAAACGTTTCGTTATCGATATATGTCAAACGATTGTTGCTTACATTCAAACCCTGCAACTTGGAGAAATTGGTAAACGTCCCACGTGGAAGAGAAGATATGTAATTCATGGATAAATCTAAATACTTGATGTCTGGTCGTGATAAAACACATTTAGGAACTACAGTTAGATTTCTTCCAGAGCAATCAACAGATTCGTTCTTTACGCTTATGTAACACGGACATGAAGAATCGATGTACAGTGAAGTTACAGCTGCAAGTGATACAATCAGACACGTTCTAAACGTTAAGCTGCAGGTGCGCACCATATTGACCTGTAAGTAAATTTAAACCTTATGAGCCTATGCGTGACATTTCCAACCATTTCGCATGTGCGTGATTCGCACACATCGAGCACCCGGGACAGCCATTTGGAGCAATTAGAATATTCGCTGATTGTTTGAAGAAGGTTTGGGTCAGTATTTATCTACAAAGCACAGAGTGAAGACTCTGACCAGACTGTGCGGATGCACAGGCTGATCTGAGTTTTTACTTGGCGCACATGTGTAATGGTTGGAATTGCCACGCATGCGCTCATATGTCAACTGGAGATAGAACTGACCAATCGCTGGCCCCGCCCATTAACTCCAACAGGAAGTCCTCTTCGATTTTAACGGCGTTATTTTGCAAAATTCATGACCAATCGCTGGCCCCGCCCACTGACTCCCTAGGCCCGCCCATTAACTCCAACAGGAAGTCCGCTTCGATTTTTAACGGCGTTTTTTTTTTGCAAAATTCATGGCCAGTAGCATGTAACAAAAAGAAAAAAATAGAATAGTTGGTTTGTGACCTAAACGTCGTAACTACACCTTGAATAAGCTGAAGTTACGACGTTTAAGTCGTCAAACCATCAAAAAGAAAAGAAAAAAAAAAATGTCAGCCAATGTAGGAGTTCAAAATTTCTTGTCTAGAGAATGATTTTATTGGCTGACTTATCATTTGACTGACTTCCGTTATTAGTCAATTCGCCGAGACAAGTTATCTCAGTTAACACGTTATGCTCTTAATTGACGGATCGCCGGCCCCGCCCACTTACTCCGCTGGCCCCGCCCACTTACTCCGCTGGCCCCGCTCACTGACCCCAACAGGAAGTTCCACTTCGATATCTAACGGCGTTATTTTGTAAAAAATTATGGCAAGGAAGATGTAACAAAAAATTAAATCGTTGGTTTGCGACTTCAACGTCGTAACCACACTTTGAATAAGCTGTAGTTACGACGTTGAAGTCATCAAACAAACAATAAGGTTTAAAAAAATGGCGGCCAATATCGGAGATGAAAAGCTTTGGTCCGGGCTGAATGAATTATTTGATTGGTAGGTTTTTTCCTTTAATGACTGCTGCTATTGGTCGATTTCCAGAACAAGCATATTTCGCGGTAGATTGATCATCACTGATTCTGAAAATTTACAAAGGGCGAAAGGTTTCGATCCTGGTCGGCCTGCACAAAAGAAACGTTTTCGCCTGGCAAGTCAAACATATTCAATAAAAAATATGTGAGTTTGTAAAAAAAAATCCACATGTAATCGAGTTATAATAATTAAATACAATATTTTTGTTTTCGTGGAGGTATGAAACGAAAAACCTCATCACACGTACGCCGTATTCATACAGTGAGATTAGGTCTTTCGTTTCATTCCTTCGTGAACATGAAAAAAAATCTATACATCTCTTAAATGATATGTAGAAAATAGCATTTTTATATAGAAAATCTGATTAAAGCAAAACGCCTCGCCGAGTCTGGCTAGCCAAATAGCCAATACTCGGTGTTTTCCATTCTTATTTCGGGACTACGATCCTCAGTTCGGTAAAAGATTTTCACACTCGTTATTTTTCTCTCACCGATGGAAATATGATAAGTGTTTCGACTATTAAGTTGGATGAACAGGCAATGACTCAAATATAATGTTGAAATCGTACATGTACATATATCCTGGTGTGAAAATGACAGGAAGCCATGGTTAGGTGCATCTGCCAATCGTAATATTACTGAAATATTACCGAAAGTGTCGTTCAACCAAATTCACCTTACCGCAGTTTAGCTAGCTTTCGAGATCAATACTTTTTAACTTGATCCTTTATCCATGACAGTCAACAAATCATTTCGAAACTATAAAAAGAAATTTTGACAATATTGGATTAGCAATGCATTCAGAATTATTATGTACAAGAATTAAATAAGAGATTCAGTATAGCTTATAAACCTTTTGCGTCCCATAATTAGCTTAATCAAAGTACTGAAAAGTACTGTAAGCTAGCAAAGCAATGTTTTGTTAAGTACACTGTAATGTTATCATGATAAAGAAACGAGGTTAAAGTTACCAGGCAGTTAATCCATGCCAACACAATCCATCCTTTTTGCGCCCCCGAAGAAAAAAGTTGTGGAAAAACAATGTGGGAAATGAAGAAATTGCTTGCTACAAGCAATTTCTTTTTTCCACATTGTTTTCCTCCTAAATAGATAAATATTTTAGAATTATCAACAATTTGAAATTGCCGTCTGCAACTTCTTTGAAGACTATAATCAGAGTCATTTTGAACAAGATATGCTCAAGTGTGTTAAAAATACCTAGGAGATGAAGTTACGTGCAGAGTTTGCGATATTCCTGAAATACAAAAGAAACACTTTTTATGGCGCAGATATTTGACGGATCTATTGGTTACATGTAAGACTCCAGTGGCAGTTTACACTGGTTGAACTTTGAGACGACCTCAAAATTTTGTCTGTTAACTTAAGCTATCAAAAGTGACGCTTTGCTAGCTATAAAACCTATTCCAAAAAGAGAAAAATTCTACGGAACCCTTTACAACATGTAATGCAGTATGGAAAGTCAAATCACGATTCCGAGTTCTAAAAATAGTGATTTTGGAATCCCACATTAAGTTAGCGAGGTGAATCACGCAGGAATTTTTTCCGAGTGCAGACAAGTATACTATGTTAGGAGAATTGGTAGGATATATTTCAAAAGGAAGATTTCGCTGCTTATATGACAAAATGACAAAATAGATTTACGTACACGCAGCACTTTAAATTAAAAAAACACACACGCTCACACATGCACGCGCAAATACATTCACAAACAAATGAGCGTCTATTCATTTAAGAAATGAATAGATTTTTTTTCATTTTCATGGAGGTATGAAAGGAAAAAACTTATCACACTGTATGAATCCGCTTCGCGTACTCTTACATAAGTATGTTAAGTTTTCAGTTTGCTTGCTTTATACTGTATATAAATATAAATATATGTATATATTTGTACATTGATTGATTGATAGAATGGGGCTTAACGCCACTTTTAACGGTATTTCAGTCATATCGCACGGCTGAAGCACCTAACAAAGGATTCCTAGTATTTTTCACTCCAGTACTACCACGACATCCTTTCCGAGCCCCCAGCTGCTCATCCCACTTAGGTTAACGCTTATCTACCCATTGGTTGGAGACAAATGTCGGAAAGGATATTCGCCGCGACTGGGGATCGAACCCTGGACCTCATGACTGAGGGTCGGACGCGCTACCAATTGCGCCATGGCCGCGGCGCATATTTGTACATACATGATTCTTTTTAAATTTTCAATAAATTTTCGAGCTGTCGTCAAGACATTCTCTTATTAAGACTAGTCTATCGTAAAACCATCAGAGAATTTGTTAAATCAGATTCATCGTATGGTCATTCTACTATTTTATATTTGGGGTGGTAACGGACGGCTGGTCACGCCTACTAACCTCTAACAGGAAGACAAAGTTATGGCAAGTGACATGTTACAAAAGTATAAATCAGTGGCATAAACGTCGCAACTACAGCTTGAATGAGATGAGCTTTTACTCGACACTTTGGGATTTCTATGACAATAGTACGGGGGCTTTTGCAGTGCTGTAGGTTAGTAACACTTCTAACCGTAGAGTAGGTCAGTTTGCCTGAAGTATATAGGCAGTTGAGGTCACAGACTATTAAGTGCGCGGTGTCGTATGAAAATCAAACTTGATGGTGAAACAGCCTTAGGACCAACCGGTCAAATTGATGATTAGTTTTCTAATTTCATAACCAAACCTCGAAGGTGGGGTGATTCAATTTACATATCGAATAGGGAAGAGCTGAACTTAACGCAGTATGATAGACAAAGGTTATGGGTAAACGAAGCAACATTTATAACAAAAGTGATGATAAAGAAAAGAATTTAAAAAAAAAATACCTGGTTGAGTATGATAATTATTTACACACGCGCTCTTCCAATCCAAGTTGAAGGTTACTAACGCTAACCAATAATCAATTAAAATTGGCGAAGCATTGTAGTTCGGTTAGACTACTGTACTCAAATTACTATTTGATCTATATTTACTCTTTGAGCTTTTATCGAACAAAATGGTTTCATCTTTTTTATTTTGTGTCGCCTTCCAACAAAACACACGTACAGTTTGTTAACCCTTTGTTAACTCAACAAAATTTTAGACTGGTCCAATTTGAAAGAAGCTGCAGACGAAAATTTTAAGTTGATAGAATTTTGATTTTTTTGGATAGAAAACATTGTGGATAATGCAGAAATTGCTTGAAACAAGCAATTTCTTCATTTTCCACAATGTTTCCAAAGCTCTTTTCTTGAGGGGTGTAAAAGGAGGGATTGAGTGGGAATGGGTTAAGAAAAAATCTGTACTTTCCAATATTACTGATGCTCACCTGACAAAGCAATTAACCAATCGCTGGCCCCGCCTAATTAATCTGTTAGCACCACCCAATGACTCCGACAGGAAGTCCCGCTCCGATGCATAACGGCGTTATGTTTCAATATTTATGGCAAGGAGCGTGTAACAAAAATGTTGAATTTGTAGTTGATCAAAATAAACGATTTGATTGGTCGCCTGATTATCTAATTGACAGCTGCGATTGGTCAGTCAGTCACTGCAATCAATATTCGGATTCTAAATGCCTGTAAAAAATATACGATGCGCTAGTTGCAAGTATCTGAATGGCTGTGGTATGCCGAAAATCAGATTACAAAGCATTTTAACAAACATCCTGCGCTTTTTCTTACTATGTTATTTGGTTAGCTTACCTTGATTTTCTTGCAAATTCACCTGCACGAGATAATAATAATATTGTTTAATGAAAACTGATTTACTCATACATATGTCAATGAAGTAGAATTGTCGCAAAGCGGACTCATATCCCTCACTAGCCAATTTCCACTCAACTAGCACCCTTGACCTTTAACCTACATCATCAAAAAACATTGGGGCACTTCCTTTAACAGATGAAGAGAATATTTTTGTTTCCATGGAGGTATGAACCGAAGAAACGAATTACACTGTATGAATACACAAAGCGAATTCAAACAAAAGTGTGATTAGGTTTTTCGGTTCATACCTCCATGAAAACAAAAAATATGCTCTTCATTTTTTATAATTTAACAGCATCGAGTGAAAAAAGAAAAAAAAGTTTACAAATGTTGATACCTTTTTGCATGGGACTATTTTGTGCGGAAGCATACAAAACAGCTGCGTGCTCATTTTTTTTTTCGTGGAGTTATGAATAATTTTTTCGACCAATCAGAACGCCTGTTTTTGATAGACGAAACTAAAAATTAAATTATTGGGTAATGAACAACATACGTATAAAGTTTCAAGGTCCTACGCCAAATGGCTTGCGAGTTAAAGCACAGAAACGGTTTTCAAGTTCATTTGCGATCTTGACCTTTGAACTTCATGACCCTCAAAAGATAGTGCACTTCCTTTAATCATTGGGAAAAATTGTATTAATTCTCAAAGTTGTGGCTAATTGGTTCCAAAGTTAGAGTATTGAAACGAAAAAAGACTACGGACGGACGACAAGACAGACATGGTGAAACCAAATATCCCCTCTTTTTCGTGAAGGAGGGGGGTATATTTCGATTGGACATTCCATTAAAGAGGCTGACGGGATATCATGTATATTCATAAATAATTCAATTTCAATTTTTTCTATCAAGATTAACCCATTCCCACTTGACAAATTCTAGACTGGTCCAAATTGAAAGAAGATGCAGATGACAATTTCAAGTTGATGGAATTTGAAATTTTCCAACTTTTTGGATAGAAAACATTGTGGATAATGAAGAAATTGCTTGATGCAAGCAATTTCTTCATTTTCCACAATGTTTTCCAAAGCTCTTTTCTTGAAGGGCGTTAAAAGGAGGGATGGAGTTGGAATGGGTTAAAGCGTTTCATTTAACTGAAATTCTAGAGGTTTTGGCACGAAATAATTTTGTATGCTTTCGCACAAAGTAGATACATATATCTTTACTCAAAGCTAGTATAATATGAGCGCATGCGTGACATTTCCAACCATTACACATGTGCGCCAAGTAAAGACTCAGATCAGCCTATGCATTCGCACAGTCTGATCAGAGTTTTCACTCTGCGCTCTGTAGATAGATACTGACCCAAAGCTTCTTTAAACAACCAGCGAATGTTCTAATTGCCCCGAGTGGCTGTCCAGGGTGCTCAATATGTGCGAGTCACGCACATGCGAAATGATTGGAAATGTCACGCACAGGCTCATATTTACCTTGTTTTACTTGATGACATTCAATTATAAGAAATGATGAGAATCGTTTTCTGTATTCGTTGAGGTATGAACCTAAAAACTTAATCACACTGAATGAATCCGCTTCTCGTGATTAAGTTTTAAGGCTCATACCTCAATGAAAAAAATCTCATAATCTCACTATCAGATAGGGATTTTTCTTCTGAAGTATCCGACTTTGTGTGGAATTTGTATATAACTTACTAGATATAGTGATGAATAGGTTTATGATAAATGTAAATATCGTAAATCACTCCAAGATATAGACGACACGATTTTACCCATCATAAGTCGACAAAATTTTAGACAAATCAGAATTCAAAGATATTGCAGACGGTATTTCAAATTGATGGCATCAAAATAATTCATTCCTGGTAGAAAAAAAAGGCGAAGATTGCCTTAAATACCGTAAATTTTGAACCTACAACAACCATTTGTATAGAAGGCACAAAGTTAACCCATATGGCTTTACTCAAAGCAGGGTGAAAAAGTCGGTTATGATATACAATTTTACAATTTCCGACTTATTTCCTAAAACATAGTGAGGCCGCCGTTGGTAGCGCGTCGGACTGTCAATCTAGAGGTCCCGGGTTCCATTCTTATCCTTTCCGACTATTTGTCTCTCACCAATGGGTTGATAATCGTAGACCTCTGTGGGATAGCAGATGGAGGCTAGGAAAGGATGTAATGGTAGTACTGGTGTGAGAAATACCAGGATTCCATTGTTAGGTGCTCCAGCCGCCGCGATATAACTGAAAGATTGTTGAAAAGGGCGTAAAACCCAATCCAAACAAACAAACAAACGTACTGAAAATGGGTGAATGTGAAAATTGGTTTATACAAAATCTACACTGTCAACACGTGCGTATTTTGAAATAACGTTGTACTGTTATATGGCAGAATAGCAGAGTATGGGGGAAAGGTTAGTTTGTTCAAAACAATTTTGTGGTTTAAGTAGGGTTACTTTTGAAGTTGGCGTAAGTTTTCTCTAATATTTACTAGGAATATATTAATATATTGCGTTAAATTACTCAGGAACGCACTCGCATATGTATATGAACATTCCATTTATAATTTGGTGTTAAATTCCTTTTTATCCAAAGTGAAGGCGAAAGATCTAACTGTCGTGACATTTTTTGTAGCAATATTTTACCCTCATGCCTAACTTTACTTTATTTAAATTATAATTGTTTGTTTCGTCTATCAAAAACGAGCGTTCTGATTGGTCGAAAAATTTAATTCATACCTCCATGAACACAATTTTGAGCACGCAGCCATTTTGTATGCTTCCGCACAAAAAAGTTCTATACAAAAAGGTATCAAAATTTGTAAAGTTTTGCTTTTTTCGCTCGATGCGATTAAATTATAAGAAATGAAGCGGGTTCATACATAAGTGTGATTAGGTTTTTCGGTTCATACCTCCATGAAAATAAAAAATATTCTCTTCATCTCTTAAATAAGTATTCAAATAGTAACTCTTGTATCAAGCGACCACTCACGGGACGAGCAAAAGGTGGTCGCTTATAACAATAATAATAATACTATCTTTATTTAACGAAGCTAACTCATTAAAATAACATCATACAGTTAAAAAAATAATGCAATACTTATTTATTATTCACCTAAACAAAGTCGAGCACATTTGCACACTATAACTCGTAACACCTAACGTTCTCTCGCCAGCAGTATATCTAAAATTATCTAAACATACGAGAATCGATATCTGCATGTACTTTAACCACCACTGACATTGTAAATATTTGTATTTTTATGTGGTTTGATAGACAATATTGCCTTTATTCCTGAATAAACGATCTATCTATATTTTCAATGAGGCCTTCAAACAAAACCACACACACACACTTTACGCTTTCTCTCTCTCTCTCTCTCTCTCTCTCTCTCTCTCTCTCTCTCTCTCTCTCTCTCTCTCTCTCTCTCTCTCTCTCTCTCTCTCTCTCTCTCTCTCTCTCACACACACACACATTTCCTCTCTCTTTTTATTTTTCTTTCCATCAATTGCTTACGAATTCTAGCCGCCGTCATAGCGCAGTTGGTAGCGCGTTGGACTGTCAATCTAGAGGTCCCGAATTCGATCCCCGACGGCGGCACTCATCCTTTCCGACTATTTGTCTCTCACCAATGGGTCGATAATCGTAGACCTGTGTGGGATAGCAGCTGGAGGCTAGGAAAGGATGTAATTGTAGTACTGGTGTGAGAAATACCAGGATTCCATTGTTAGGTGCTCCAGCCGCCGCGATATAACTGAAATATTGTTGAAAGCGTCGTAAAACCCCATCCAAACAAACAAACTTACGAATTTCCTTCAATAAATCTCGTACATAATATTATCTCAAAGACATGGGACGACCAAATGTGTTCTTAAATCTTTACCAAGTCTTAACCTTGTTGGTCTTATTTCTGAATTGTAATTTGCTCATAATTAACGGAACGCTGATCCCGCTACCTTACTCCGCTATCCATGCGCACTGACACCGCTGACCCTGCCTACCAACTGACCCCGCCCACTGACTCCACTGACTTGAACAAGCTGCAATTACCACGTTTAATTCACCAAACCAACAAAATGCTTCACATAAACGTCGGCCAGTCAGTCGGAGTCAAAGTTCACTTCGGGTCGAAATGGATAGATTTGTTTGGTCTTTTTTATATAATGACAACGCAATCCGTCAATTTCCTGAATCTTTGACCTAAATATTTTAATGTATTATGACCTAAACAAACAAATAAATAAATTTCAGGTGGGTATTGATATCAACAAATCTCAAAAGGAAACAATGTTTTTATAATTATGGGTCAGCGCGAAACAGTTGTAACTGCCTATAAACATTTATGCAGTTACAACTGTTTCGCTCCGACCCATCGATATGTTTTATGCAGCATTGTACTCTCCAAGAGCTAAAATATTCAGTAAAACGCTAGAACTATGTGAAAATCTCAGGATTAGGATTAAGTAGTCTTACATTAGATACAAGAAATGGATGAATGAGTAAATCGATAAATAATCTAGTTAAATGGGGTTGAGTGACACTTTTAACAATATTTCAGTCATATTTCAGTCATATCGCTACGACTGGAGCAACTTACCATGGATTCCTGGTATTTGTGATACCGGTATCCCTTTCCGAGCCTCCAGCTGATCGTCCCACTAAGGTTTCCGATTATCCACCTATAGGTGGGAGACAGATGTCGGAAAGGATATCTGCCGCGATGAAACCCGGGGAAATGAATAAGTAAACAAAAACAAATAAATGAATGAGTAAATAAATGAAAAATAAATTTATGCAACAAAAATATCAGCTTATGCAATACACGAAAAACGGTAGTGCTGGTAAATATTGTGTCCGTGGTCGAGAGACTGAGCGTCGGATTCACGATCGATAGGTCCATAATTCTATTCCCAGGAGCGGCGACCGGCCTTAGTTCTAAAACCGGCCACCGAATCCGGCGCGAATACCAGTCTATTCTCAAAGAAGCAGAATCGAGAGGGATTAATCCATGTTGCAAGAACATGTTTCCAAATGGTTGTGAAATAAATACGAATAAACAAAACAAGTAAGTGAAATTGAATTTGTACCTTATGATATGTACATTCCACCTAACACTTGTGACAAACATGAAATCAAACAAGATACGCCTTGCATATCATATTTACTCCCTAATTAATGAAGCGTTTCGCATGATCTTAATTCAATTGCATAAACGCGTAACTTTAAGAGCAAGTAAACTAGGAGAAAATAGAGCAACAATAGTATTTTAACCTATTCCCATACTACATAGTTACAGACTGGTGGATTGTTTTTTCGTCTTTTGGGATAGAAAACATTGTAGTAGATAATAAAGAAATCTTACTTTTTACGCCCCTCAAAAAAAAAAAAAAAAAAACTTTGGAAAACATTGTAGAAAATGAAGTAATTGCTTGATACAAGAAATTTCTTAATTTTCAACAAGGTTTTCTAAAGCTTCTGTCTGAAAAGGAGAGATTGTGTGGGAATGGGTTATACAGCATAATCAACTAATTGTTATCCTACACGCGGAAGTACGAGAGGCATCGAACCATATCAGACTGTGCAAACCGTGCAAGCTGATCAGGATGAAACGTTTGCTTTTGGTTACTTTCTGAATCTAGAATGGCTATTCTACCTTATCATATATTCTTTTCAAACTTAGTGTCTGGATTGATAGATTTCACGGGGTTTAATGCCACTTTTAACAGTATTTGAGACATATCGCGGCGGCTGGAGCACCTAACCGTGTGATCTGGTATTTCTGACATAAGTACTAGCACTACATCAATCTGTTTACCGCACTTAGGTTTACGATTATACATCAATTGGAGGGAGACAAATGTCGTAAAGGATATTTGCCTTGACCGGGGATCGAACCCTGGACCTCATGACTGAGAGTCCGACGCATTAAACCCCTGTCACACTAAGGTGGCGATCCCACGCCGCTCCCACGGCGATCCAAAAATTTCCAGAGCGCTGTGAGGACGTCGTGACATCGCAATGATCGCTGCGGGGGGCAGTGGGAGCGCCGTGCAGTCGCGTAGAGCGGCGAGGGATGGCGCGCACTTTGAACATGCACAAAACAATCGCCGTGGGAGCGCAGTGTGATAAGTGCGCAGTAGGAACGTCGTGCGGTCGCCTTAGCAGCGCCACGAGGTCTCCTTCAACGCCACAAGAGCGCCGCGACACCGCGATGTGAGCGCAGTCAGAGCGCCTTGGCAGGCAATGGCGCTTGCACGGCGACTATACCACGTTCTATGCGCATCCCTTGCGTCTCTACTGCGCTCCTAGCGCAGTGCAATCGTCGTGAGAGCCTAGTGCACGCGCCGTGACGTCTCCATGAGCGCGGTAGAAGCGCTTTAGAAGTGTAGTCAATCGCCGTAGGAACGCGATATATCGCCATGGAATCGTCGAAGGAACGCCGTAGGAGAGCCGTAGCATCGCCGTGTATCTCTATTTTCCCGAAAATTATTGATATTTTTCGGCGATCCCACGGCGCTCTGAAAAATGCTAGAGCGTCGTGCAATCGCGGTGCAATCGCCGTGTAATGTGACAGGGCTCTTACCAACTGCGCTATAGTCGCGACCTTTTGGATGTTTACATCTTTGCATCGGTTCTCCAAGTAAGTATAAAAATGGGGGCCATTAAATTTACTATTTCGGGCAAAATCATGTGGTCTCTCGAGTTCTTGACCTAAAGAACCCTTTGAAAGTTTCATTAACAAATACAATGTACATGTGTGACGATCAAGGCGAAAAAAGATCTTCTACGAAGAAGAAAAAGTATTGACCATCGACTGACTGCTGGGTTTGCAGAGTAACCTCAGATTCGAAAACTTTTCCCAAAAATGAAAAAGGACCTCAAGGGCCGCCATTTTCGCACTGATGAAGACGCAAAAAAAGGCTGTTGACGAAATTTTGAGACCATTATGCTACCATCTACAGGAAAAGTACTCAAAATTTATACTCCAACACCGTTTGACAAACATGATCGTTGAAAATTAAATGGAAATGTTTAGGTCAAACCTCTCCTTTTTGTCTCAGGCCACGAACTTTTCAATTGCCCCTCTTGTGTTCACTAATCTCTCTCTCTATATATATAACGAGTAAAATAACCTGTGCGAAATACCAAAACTTTTTGATATATCCCTCAGCAACCACTAGCCGCGTGTGGCAGGCTCTCATATGTGGTGCTAAGGTGTTTTTTCTGTTTTTTCCCGTGATTTTTGATGTTCAAAGTAAACATGATCTTTTCAAAGAATCTTATTATGAGCTACAAACCATAACTTTGTAACCCAAAGTTAGTTTCCACGAAAAGGCCCACGCAATTATTATATGAAACATTTGTTGTCGGGCGAGGAAAATGTCGTAACTACAGCTTTATTCAAGCTGTAGTTACGACATTCTGCACGCCCAACGACGAATTATGATAACTTTATTACGCACCAAATGTTTCAAATAATAACAAAAACATAAGTTATGCACGATAGGCATCAAATTTCAATCCCTCCAACCAAGCGAGTCTTCGTGGAAATAGACATGCGTACTTTCACTTTTTGCTAAATTAATTATTCATGTTTTGCACAGTACTTTCGTGCGAAACTTACATTTGAGTTCTCTCATCGTTTACGCTTGGTCGGGCAACATGTGCTTCGTTTAGGGTTTACGCGCGTATTTTCGTTACTATGACCATTTTAATTCTTAATTACCAACATCGTTATCGGGGTTTGAATTTAAGCTCACCTGAGCACAACGTGCTCATGGTGAGCTTTTGCCCTTCATTGGATGTCCATCGCCCGTCGAGCGTCATGCGGCGTCACGATTTAGATGTTTACAATCTAGAAGCTAAAGTTTTGACCCAGTCTTCATGAAACTTGGTCAGAATAATTGTTGGGTCACAAGGATGAGCCATATTGATTATGGGAAGTTTCTATCGGAAAAACAGGAAAAGAGGCCTTAATGACAATATCTTTGTTTACACTCTAGAGGCCACACTTTTGGCTCAATCTTCATGAAACTTGACCAGAATAATTGTTAGGTCATGAGACTGAACCCTCTTGATTATTGGAAGGTTCTATTGACAACACGAGGGGAAGGGCCTTAATGACAATTTCTTTTTTTATACTCTTACAGTGCCACAAGTTTGGTTTCATCTTCATAAAACTTTTCCAAAATTATTGCTAGCTCATAATGACGAATCATATTGATTATAGGACGGTTCTTATCAGAAACACGGGAAAAAAGGCCTTAATGACAATTTCTTTAGTTACACTCTCAGGGCCACAATTTTGGCTCAACCAACATGAACTTTTGCCAGAATAATTGTTAGGTTATAAGGATGAACCCTATTAATCATGGTCCTCTTGTTAAATTCGGACTGCATATTTTAATTGAATAATCTCCGACGAGTATGCAAAAGTATGTGGTCGTGTGTATTACCGTTTATTTATAATCGCTACCGTAGCACATGCCAATATAGGCAACACCCCAATAGGACGGTTAGTTGTTATGGCAGGTAGTGCAATGACACAGGACGAAATTGCTGAGAGCCATACCTGGTTCTTTAATGTGCTCGATGGAATGAACTGCCACTAGGCGCATTGCTTAAAATCTTATCCGAAAGACAATTAGTGTGTTAGTTTGGTAAGCCCGGGGATTGAGCCAGCGATCTAGATATCCTGATTAGAAAATTGAATAATTATGATTTATTCATAACGTAAATCGTAATTTCTTTTGCTTTTTCCGATGTTGTTAATGGTTACCATACTCATGAATTTTCATTAACTTAACCCTTTTCATGCCGAATAAAAATCCTCTGCATTGAAATCAAAGGGCTGTCAGCACTGGATGTACTAATTTTAGGCTAATAATTGTTTTGAAAAATCATTTTTATAAACAACTCTGGCTTAAAAGAGACCAGCAGGTGGTGTAGACTATGATCAGACTGCACAAATGTGCAGTCTGATCTTAGTCTATACCTCCTGCCTAAACAGGAATATTCCGGGCTCAGCATGACAAGAGTTAAATGTCACTATATTCGGGTTATTGTGCACCTTATCAAAAGTTATGAAATGCTAATTTGTGAAATTTTACAGCACACTTGACGGATCGCCACGCCAATACATCTCCAACAGAAAGTTCGACAGAGATATTAAACGGGGTTAAATATCAAAATATGTTTGGTTTGCCAGATAAACGCCGTAAATACAGCTTTAGGAAACTATATTTTGAATGTTTAAAACACCAAACCTTAAAAGAATTCATGTAAAATGTCGACCATTGACGGAGTTCAAATTTCACTTCCGGTATAAATGAACGATTTGATTGGTCCGACGTTTTTTTTTTGTTTTGTTTTGTTTTTTTGACACTCGCAATCCGTCAATTCTTTGCAACCAATTTTTAGATTGAATTCATACCCCTACTTTAAAAATGGCGATTTCAAGGTAGAATAGAAATGGATTGGAAAACTCTAGAAAATTAAAATATGTATATACATTTTCAACAATTACACATGTGCGCCTAGTCAAGAGATACTAAATCAGACTTCCTCAAAATGGTCAGCGAATATTCTAAATAAGTGCCAAATCATGTGTGCTGACGCTATTCTGTTTTTGTCGCCCTAATTAACGGAGGGAAGATGTCAATCGAAGAGTCAATCGACCAATCAAATTATTCCTTTAGACCGGAAATGAAATTTGAACTTCGACCGACTTTGATTTTAACCCATTCCAACTCAATCCCTCCTTTTTACGCCTCTCAAGAAAAGAGCTTTGGAAAACATTGTGGAAAATGAAGAAATTGCATGGATCATTATCCACAATGTTTTCTATCGAAAAAGATGAAAAAAGTTATAATTCCATCATCTTGAAATCGTCGTCTGCATCTTCTTTCAATTTGGACCAGTCTAAAATTTTGTCAAGTGGGAATGGGTTAAGCAGTTTGGTGACTTAAACGTCTTAACTACTTATTCAAGCTGCAGCTAGTACGTTTAGGTCGCAAACCAACCATATTGCCTCTTTGTTACACATTGTTGAATTGTTGAATTGCAAAATTCCGCCGTTCAATATCGAAGTGGAATTTCCTGTCGGAGATCAGTAGGCGTGTCCAGCGATCCGTGAATTATTTAACTACAATACGCAGATGTTCAAGTCGTTCTGCTTCTCTTTGTCTTCGCTTTTGGCACATGTGAAATGTTTGGAAATGTCAAATTCGGGGTCAATTTATTTTTGTCTATCTATATTTGATTCACGCTAGCTATTTTCCGTACAGTTCCCAAGATGGTATGTAGTTCACATAATTAGGAGGATGTTCGAAGTTTCCAGGTTGTTCGTTCCAAGCTGAAAAGGGACAAAAATACAGCTTAACCCATTCCTGCACAAAGTATTTGATTATATTTTGCATACTCTATGTTACGCGTTTAGATGGTGGAACGCTAGCATTTACGATATTTGCGAAGAACCAATTTCAAAATCAAGAGGAAAATGTAAACCTACCGAATCTGTTTCGTCGACTGTTTGGAGCTTCTGAAAGTAAGCAACAGCAGACTGTTTTAAATTGTATATTATTTAAGTCATTACCCATTACCACACAATGATATTTTAGACTGGTCCTTTTAAAAGAAATAATAGTTAAGAATGTGTTGAACTCGGGAAGAAAACGGTTGAAAATGAAGAAATCGCTTGAAACAAACGATTTCTTCATTTTCCACAATGTTTTCCAAAGCTTATTTTCTTTGAGGGAGTAAAAAGGCAAAATATGTGGGAAGGGTTTAATCAAGTGTTTCGAAATGCAGTTTCTGTTAACGACGCGAAAAGATTTTCTAGAATATAGAGGCACATGCAATTAAATCCTCGTAAAGATGAATGTAGTTTTATCTGACTTGATTGATCGTTTGATTGATTGAATGGGGGTTAAGAGTATTTAAGTCATATCGCAGCGGCTGGAGCACCTATCAATGGTGTCCTGGTATTTCTCATACCACTACTACCATTAATCTTCCCTATCCCCCAGCTGCTATCCCACTTATGTTGACGATTATACACCCATTGGTGAGAGACAAATGTCGGAAAGCATATGTGCCGCCGCCGGGGATACAACCAATGACATCCCATGATTGAATATTGGAAGTCTGGTGCGCTACCGACTGCGTTATGACGGCGGGACTAGAGTAAAAAGGTTATCTTCGTGAAAGGCACGGAGAGTTTATTCATTGAGTGGTCATTATATTTTTCTAACCCTTTCCTGTTTTTCAAAATTTTAGACCTGTCCAATTTAAAAGAAGTTGCAGACGACAATTAAAACTGAGCGCATTGTGAATTGTAACCAACCTATATGGTAGAAAATATTTTGGGATAAGAAGAAATTGCTCGTACAAGCAAATTCTTCTTATCCCACAATATTTTCTCAAGTATAAAACAGGGACGTAAAATCCAGGGATTAACCAGGAAAGGGTTTTAAAAACGAGTAATCTATAAATAGATTAACATAAGAGTTTGCCAAGTGTTAATATCATGACAAGATATTTATTAACGCAAATTGAATATTCTAGTTATAAAGGGATCTTAATTGCGATAAATTGGAAAAATCGATGCACTGTTTGAAAAATGATGTAATCACATTCATTATGACGTCATATTCATGTGTTGCATAAGGCTTAACCCTTGTCATGCTGAGCCCGGAATATTCCGGTTTTGGCATGAGGTGTAGACTAAGATCAGACTGCACTTATGTGCAGGCTGATCTTAGTCTACCCTCCTGCCTTTACTTTTCCTGCCAGAGGTGTTTATGAAGTTGATTTCTAAAAGAAATATTGATTTCTGAACAACAAGTTCTATCAGTGATTTCAGCCCTTTGATTAGACAGTAATTCAGTAAGGTATTTTATACAGCATGACAAGGGTTAAGCTATAACACTTACATTAGTGTTATATCATCCATGTCATAGTATACAATTTTACTATCACGTCGTTGGTCGACTAAAAATTCAGAAAGTCACCTGCTTAATACATGTATTAATGTAGGTCAGACATATGTAAACCAAATCCTCTGGCGTTGTCAAAAAGATGCCTACCTATATTCATTTGCCTGAAGCCCATTTGACGTTTCCGGTTTCTGCAAGCCCTACTACAGAACTGAATATCCGGATAGTATAGGGGTCGCTTACAGTACATACACTGGCTGACGTCATCATTTTCTCTGTAGTTGTACCGTAGTCCTGCTAAATCAAGAATATCTATCAAGCATCTATCAGAGCAAAATAATAACTCCATCGGAAGTAATTTGTGGTCTTTTGGGGTATTTCAACGGTATTTTCTCATAAATTCTTAAATTGAAATGTTCGTGCAGATTTTTTTCTCTGTAGTTATACAGCAGTCCCGCTGAATAAAGACTACATATCAAGCATATATCAAAAATCAATTATGTTATGATAATCACATAGAAAATATCTACGAATCCTTTCATATAGGCTCTTACCGAAAAATAAAATGAAATCAAAATTTGACGTAAATTAATCGAAGGTCAAAATTTGTCTGCTATATACACTGAAGAGCATGTTTGACTCAAAGTGGCCCAGTGTTTTACTTGCCCATTAAAAACATCCGAGCAAAATTTGAGAAAACATATAGCCTATAGATTACAGCAAAGAAAAGTAAGATTGTGACCTAGTTGTGACCCAAGTAACCCAATATCAAACATTTTTATGGTATCATAAAAACATTCATAGTGGCTTATTTTTCGTAACTTTGAACCTACAAGGAATGTTCTAGAGTTAAGACAAACTTGTTTTTCATGCTTTTGACAACGTGGAATAGATTTTCAACCTCATGACTCAATATCGACGTGACGTGCATATTACAATTACAAAGGTTTCGGCCATGTTCAAGACAAGGCACAAAAGGTATCTTCTGAGTGCACGAAAGATGCCACATGATGAACAACATACACTGCTGGATCACAAAAACTGGCTTTGAGGGCTTTGGTCACAAGGGATCTACAGTAATATACTAATTTAATGATTTTTGTATTTAATCAAAGTGCCGTACGCACTGTAATTGGTCGTCACTGACATATCGTTGCATTCCGACTTTAGAATTAGGGTCAAACAACTTTAATTTCTATTACTTTCACAACACGTAGGTTCTATCCTAGTGTATGATATTTCCGTGAATGTTAATTAGAACTGATATTATTTTACACGAACGTAAGACCTTGATGCAACATGGGTACCGACAAATAAGCAACTTTTTGAGAAAAACAATTTTTTAAAAATTTTCGATTGTTATATAGTCATGGTAAGGTCATCCCTGCAAGCTTTTTCTATAAAGCCAAAACAGAAAAATTATGGAAATATGATAACTTTAAGTTTAAGGCAAATGCTGACAGCAGGTTCATGAAATTTCAAAACCTTCCTTTTTCTGGGCAGATATTAACAAGTTCCTAAACAGCGCTGATTATAAACAAAGGAAAATACAATTGATACTATTATTAGGGCGAATTCTTTAGACAGCTTGAAAGCATAATAATCAGATTTGCTCTCCAGAAGAATTTTCAGTATTTTGATTAACTTATGGCTTGAAAATAATTGAGTGGCAGTATCATCTTTGTTTACACCTCGATATGAATGAAAGAAAGAGTTGGTTAGACGCGTTCATCACTAGCGGAAAATCCTTGAAGCATGCATCTTTAAAGCGTGTGACCGTCAAGTTTTGCTTTACTCCTTTTGATAATTCTTAACTTGTAAAATGAAATGATTTTTTTCCCGTCAGAATATACGTCCAGTTGGGCTAAAGGCAGTTTTGGTAAATTGCAGCGACACAATCTCGAGTTAATGGTTATATAAATTGGTCTACGAGCAATTAAAGACGAAAACAAAAAGTTGAAAAAACAACAAAATTAGACATACAAACAAAACGAAAATACACCATAAACAAAAGAATACAGTGAGTATAACATGTAGTGTTATGTGGTATAAAAGGCGTTACTAAACATAAGTCCATTAAGCTGTATGATACACATGGTTGACATATTTACTCAAAAAATGAAAAAAATCCAAGTCAGAATGAAACCTTTTAATGACCTCGGTTTTTGAAAGTCCATTTTATGATCACATTCCAGAGTGTTCATGTATCAAACATATTATATTATCGTTTAATTGAGTATTACTCGTATATAGGGAAAATACATAATTTCCATTTTGAATCTGAAAGAAAGTGATAAAACATCTGCAAACCTCGCACACCGATTCCACTTCCTGCTACTGCAAGTTTATAATCAGAAAGAACGGCGAAATTGATTACTGGTACTAATATATACAAACTTGTTGGAATGGGTAAATTTGCAACGCAGCCAAAATATTATTGAAGCGACCATTGATAATTGTTTATTTTCAATCTCAAGTGGACCTTACTTGGTAGTTAAATTTGAAATAAAGAATAATATGTTTGTAAAATAATCGGCGCTTTTGAAAAGAACAAACAAAGTAAACTCCACAATCAGATAAGGCATATTTCATTGAGGTCTCAATATAATCAAAAGCTCTAAAGCTTTATGAATACTTCTATGGACATATCTTTTGAAAAAATCAGTACCTCGGATTATTTCTTTAAATTCAACTTAACTCAACTTTATTGGCATTCGGCAAAAATGTATGCCATTGGCCATTTACAATTATTTTACATGGAAATATGGCAATGACAGAATAAACATTAACATAACACAGATTGCATTTAACCAAACAATTAATCGATATTATTGTGAGAGACTTATTAAGATTCCCTGATTTGAAAGACTTCCTAAATAAATTTTGCATTATTTATTTGTATCTTCTTATTTTAAAACGTTGTTAGGGGGGCGGAAACCATCCCCAATAACAAGTATGATAACAATTAAAGCCTAGTTAATTACGCAACCAGGTCACTCAAAAAAATGTTCGAGCTTTGGGTTCTAAGAGATTACCTAAGCTGAGGTCAAATATATACTCATTAATCAATTTATAACTATCAATCCTATTAAGACAACGTGTCGCATTGATACCGATTACCTTTCAGAAACGTTCGAACTCGCATGTTTGACCGAAACCATTGTTAGTAAATAGATGTATTTATTTTTCACATTCGTGGTAATGAACACACATATGACTCAGGCATCTACAGAAATGCGAGAAGAAAGTACTTGTCACTTAAAATAGCACATGGAAAAATATTTGAATTTGAATGTGAAGAATGCTTTTCGTCACAATTATTGTAAAACTGGTAGGCATCACTTAACCAATTCCCACACAATCACTCCTTTTTACGCCTCTCAAGAAAAAAAAAGCTTTGGAAAACATTGTGGAAAATAAAGAAATTGCTTGTTTCAAGCAATTTCTTCACTATCCATAATGTTTTCTACCCAAAAAGACGAAAAAATATAATTCCATCAACTTGAAATTGTCGTCTGCAGTTTCTTTCAATTTGGACCAGTCTAAAATTTTGCCGTGTTGGAATGGGTTAACTCGATCAAATGGCCGTTTATGTGTAAATAAAACTCTGAATTTGAGTCAGCAGGTGTCTAGAGAGCGCATAGTGGATACTGGCAGACTGTCTAAATACACAAGCTGATCTAAGTCTTACTTGTAGCAGACGTGTATTAGTTGGAATGATCACCTTCAGACTCAAATATGAATACATACCTTGAACGAATAGCATGGCATGTTAACTTTATAGATTATATATAGATTATGAGTATATTTTAGACATGAAAAAGTTCGGCTAACCTCTTAAAATTTGCATAATTAGAAAACATAGTGGATAATTAACATCAGCATATTTTTTATTTGACATAAAAAAAAGTTCACGATGATTAAATTCAATATGAATTTTGTGGATGCAGTGTAACACAAAAGTGCATCCTTTGTGGAATTAAATACCGTGAAAACTAGAATAATGCCGAGTTGCGGTCATGCCAGTAAGTCTTTCCGTCTCTAAGTTTTTAATGCGTTCTCAAAAGAGAGGACTTGTCAATTAAAGTTGTCTATATGTTTTGCTGCTTTCTAACGACTTCTGTATGACATAAAAGGTGACTATCGTTCACTGAACGAAAAATAATAAACCCATTATCCTGTTTTCATTGAATTGGTTATTTCAGCACTAAACATCACATACAATAGAAAACATCGCAAATGGAAAAGGTGTCTGAAACAAATCCGTCCCACACAACTTCTTTCAGTTGGAACCAGTCCATAATTTTGTCGTCTGGTTATGGGCTAAGGGGAAAGGCATCCTCTTATTTAACTTTGGTTTGCCGAAACTGTTTAGAAATGCGAGTAATATTTGATCTAGCTGATGTTCGGTTCGTTGATGACTGCGCACTGGACTCTCCAAAAGACGTGTTGAGTTTATCTTTGCCCAGAGTTGTATCGAAGGATCTGAAAGAGCAGAATTAAAAACAGTGAGTAATTCCTGTTCCAGTATTGAAATCTTTTTGTCAAATAAATTTTACTATGCAGGCGGAGTAGATAAATATGTGGCTTAAATAATAGTATTGTGCGTCTCGCATAACAACTTTTTCCAATTATTTAATTGTGTTGGTTCTCATCCAAAAGCTACTGCAACGGAAAAAGTGATACAGGTTATGAAATGCGAATACTTGTAGTGTTATTTATTTCAAATAGCCTATCGCTAAACTTAGATTGTTTCGGCGGGTAAATTGATTTAATAGTTTCAAGTAAGTACGACTAAAGTATTTCAGGTAAGACTACTTACGAATCAAGAGTGCTGTCCAGATCGCTACTGTAGGAAGAGCGGCTGTCTCGACCTCTCCGTCGAACTTCCACTTTTTTCTTGATCGAACTCAACCTCTCCTGTAACACAGACGGGTCCAGGATACTTCCGGTTGACTCTTCTCGCAAGAGTTCGTCAATACTTTGTAAAGGTCTCTTTGTGTGGTTATCTTTTGGTTTCGTTTTAGTTCGTGTCGGACTTGGATTCTCTTTTTCTAGAGTTGTTTTAGTGTTTTCTTTTTCGATAGCTGCGCCTTTTTTCAGCAACTCCTCTGTTATTGGTGTTTCAACGAGTTCCCACTTTGACTGTCCCTTGCCCGCTAAAATGGGTTTCGATTTTTCACGATTCATGCCAACTGATAAAGACTTTGAAGAAGTCGCACTTGATTCTCGTTTCATTTTACTCGGTAACATATTAGCACTCCTTGGTTTTAATGACACAGGTCTTAATTTCGGATTAACTGGGGCACCATAGCCCGACGAACGAACACGTTGTGCTAATTCTGACGCTATTTTTGATTGTTGTCTCGGAAGAGACTCATTAGATTCAATTTTCTTATTTTCCTCTGTCTTATCTGAACTCAAATTCTGACTTTCAGGCGTTGTCTCTGAACTTTTGGAATCTTTTAATTTACTTCCCTTATCAGGTGCAATTGTTTCTTTCGTTTTTTCGTCCTCAGTAACACCTTTATCCAATACTTTTACACCTTCAGTAACTTCTTTCGACTTATCACCCTTAAATTTCTTTTTCGAAATCTTAATTGCCTTATCAATATCGGACAGACTGTCGGTTTTTGAGTCACCCATAGCCTTCTTTGCTAATTCCGTTAGATCCTTCAATTTATCGTATTTGTCTTTGCTCTTAATTGAACTTCCTTTAGCGCTTGATGTTGCTGCCTTTCTATTTTCGGAAGCATGTCTATGATCGATAATCGTATGAGTTTTTGATTTTAGTTTATATTCTGGTTTTGAAGTCTCAACATTCCCTTTTTCAGATTTGTTTTGTTTTTCTCGTTTCTCTCTGAGCTTGCTCATGTCCAGTCTTGGGATTGCGGATTTTCGAGGAGATCCGACGCTACTACTTCCGCTAGTGTGACTAGTCTGGCTATCTTTAGACACTGTGTCGTCATTTCCGCCCTCATCGGCTGTGGAGTAAACAAAGTTTTAAAGCAATCTCATTTTCAAATTTAAATCAGCCTTTTTCGATATATAAAAGCAGACATGAGAATTGCTAGTAAAATTGTTTACACCACAACTCTGACACGGAATGGCGACCAGTGCTTGGTTACGTACCGAAAAATTCGCAATTCGACTAGCAAAACTCAGTCCTTCTAGATACAAAAAGCAAAATATGATCGCGATTTTAATATAGAAAAGGGACAAACCATAAACCTACATATTACTGTAGAAAATATAATCTTTTGTATTGTATATATCGGAACTGCCTATATTCCTCTGCCCGAAAGTACTCATTTTCCATACATTTACATGCATATGTATCCTATGGAAGAACAAACCTGTTAACCCATTCCAACTCAACAAAATTTTAGACTGGTCCAAATGGAAAGGAGCTGCAGACGACAATTTCAAGTAGATGGAATTTAAATTTTCTTTGTCTTTTCGGATAGAAAACATTGTGGATAATGAAGAAATTGCTTGATACAAGCAATTTCTTCATTTTCCACAATGTTTTCCAAAGCTTTTTTCTTGAGGGGCGTAAAAAGGAGGGCTTGAGCGGGAATGGGTTAATCGTTTTCTGATTACAAGTATTCTGTTTGCATTGGATGCAGATTTTAGGACCGAGTTAAAAACGTTGCATTTTAAGTGATGGGAAAACTAATGCATTGTGTTTCAGACAACATTGATCGAAAATTTGATTATCTAGAAATTTGATTTGTTGGTTTGTTTGAATAGGGATAACGCCGCTTTTAACAATTTCGCGGCTTTTGGGGCCCTACTAACAATGTGTTCCTGGTATATCTCGCACCAGTACCACCTTTACATCCTTTCCTATCCTCCAGCTGCTACCCCACTAGGGTTTACGATTATCCACCCATAGGTGAGTGACAAATATCGGGAAGGATATGTTCCGCCGCCGGGGAGCGAACAAGAGATTTGTTTGAGGATACTTACTCCTTCCCTTTTCTGTACTCTTGTTCTCTTCCATTGTCATTGCAGTTAATACATCTGAAACAGCAAATAAATAGGACTTTTGTAAATAGGTGACCATCAAATACCGAGTTTCCTACACTAGTCATCTATAAACAGATAAAAAATGCTTTGATCAGCTTTATCTGGTTTAGATTACGAACTGATTTTACCCTTTCCTGTTTTGAAAATTTTTAGATCTGTCCGAATTCATAGGATTTGCAGACGATCATTTAAAGCGGGTTAAATTTGAAAAATGACCACGCAGCAGGGTAGAAAATTCTGTGTTACAAGCAATTTCTTCTTTTACTACAATGTTTTCTCATTTACAAAATCACATGGACGTAAAAACCAGGGATTGAACAGGACACGGTTAATGTATACGCACTAGATATTCACTTGAAGGATCGCGATTTCAGTAAATAAATCAACCGACCAATCAAATCGTTCATTCAGACCGGAAGGTACTTTGAACTCCTACTTTTACTGGCATTTATGTGAAGCATTTTTGTTGGTTTTGGTGACTTAAACGTCGTAACTACAGCTTTATTCAAGCTGTATTTACGACGTTTAGGCCACTAACCAACCATTTTACATTTTTGTTACATTGTTCTGGATATATATCTAGTGCATTCGTTTAATAGCGAAGTGGAACTTCCTGTCAGGGTCAGTTGGCGTGACCAGTGGAATGATTGGGTGGCAAGAGATCCGTAAGTTCTAGGAGAGTTCGCATTCACAAGACGTGGGAGGATGGACGGACGACAAACCAGAGAAGATGGCGTTAAGATATATCCCCCACCGGAAGCGTAAAAAATAGCTGCAACCAGCAACAGATGGCGTTCAACTACACGCATACACACTCTCGTCCTACTACTACGGAATTACCTTCCAAAAACTGTTTCTTTGATGGTGCTGTTTTGTTGGCTCTAGGAGATGTGTACTCGTTTTGGTGGAAATCGTAACCGGATGATTTGACTGGCTGGTAAAGAAAGAAACGAGACTGGATAAGAAAGATTCACAGGAATAAGTCTAGTTCTTGATTTTTGTTTTAATCCAATACTTTAGCTGAAATCTCGAAATCAAAGAAAATCAAAGAAAATCCGTCTTATTAAAACAATGCCCAATAAAATGGCACTTTCCTAAAAAATGTGATTTTGCAGCTTCCTATAACTTTTACACTTGCCATGCTGATTAAAATCCCTTTCATAGTTGCATTCAAATCAAAGGGCAGAAAGCACTGTGGTTTATTATATCTTATCTTAATTCATTCATAAACAAATCTGGCTTAAAAAAAAACAGGTTGTGTAGACTAAAATCAGATTAAACATGAAAAAGGTGAAGATACTCGCTCATTTCTCGAATATGAGCCTGTGCGTGACATTTCCAACAATTTCGCAGCGGCGTGACTCGCACACATTGAGCACCCTGGACAGCCCTTCGGGGCAATTAGAATATTCGCTGAATGTCTAAAGAAGCTTTGGGTCAGTATCTATCTACAGGGCGCAATGTGAAGACACTGATCAGACTGTGCGGATGCACAGGCTGATCTGTGTCTTTACTTGGCGCACATGTGCAATGGTTGGAAATGTCACGCATATAATACCTTGTCAAGTGATTTCAATGGAATTGACCAATCTCGGCTGCCAATCAAATTACCAATTGTCCAATAAGGTCATACATTTAGACAAGAAACGCGTTTTGAGCTCCTACATAGGCCGCCTTTTTGTTAACTTTTTTTTTCTTGGTTAAGCGACTTAAACGTGGTACCCACAGCTTGTTCAAGCTGTAGTTACCACGTTTAGGTCGCAAACCATCTATTTTATACTTTTGTGTTTCGTGCTTCTGGTCATAAATTTTGCACAATTTAAAAACGAAGTTGAACTTCCTGTTGAAGTCAGTGGGCGTCGCCATAGAAGTAAGTGGGCGGGACCATGGATAGGTCAAATGTATACTCAGCACTGTTCAAAATATCGAAATCAATCTATGATTGACTGATTGTATCGGGTTAAACGCCACTGTCAACAGTATTTTGATCTCATCGTAGTAGCTGTTGCACCTATCCATGGCTTCCTTTCGTCTGTCAGAACAACCTCAGAATTGACCAATCGCGGCTATCAGTCAAAAGAACAATCGACCAATCAAATCATTTATTTAGACCGGACATTACTTTGAACTCCTAAATTTGGTGACATAAATGTGAAACAATTATGTTGGTTTTGCAACATTAACGTCGTAACTAGAGCTTATTTAAGCTGTAGTTTCGACGTTTAAGTAGTAGACCATCGATTTAATGTTTTGCTTTATGTTCCAGGCAATAAAAGTTTACAAAATAAGTCCGTTTAATATTGTAGTGGAACTTTCTGTCGGCGTCGGTGGGTGGGGCCAGCGGAGTCAGTTGGTTGAGCCAGCAATCCGTCAATTGGGCTCGGCGAATTGACCAATCGTGACTGCCAATCAAATAATCAGTCGACCAATGAAATCATTCTTTAAGCCATGAGTGAGTTTTGAACTCCAACATTAGCCGAAATTTTTGTTGTTCTATTTGTTGGGTTGGCGACTTAAATGTCGTAAAAATGAGTGTTTAAAGAAGCTTTGGGTCAGTATCTATCTACAGAACATTATTCTGTAGTTACGACATTTAGGTCGCCGACCTACCATTATACTTCCTTGTTACATGCTACTGTCCATAATTTTTTTAAAATTACGCCATCAAATACCGAAGCAGCACTCCTTTCGGAGTCAATGGGCGGGGGCGCTGAGTATTTGGATGGGGTTAGCGATTGGTCGATTCTACCAACAAATATACGTACCCGTTTATACGCTAGTTTGCGTCGTTTACTCCGTGTGTGTCTTGACTCACAAAATATACTACAGAATTGTCGGTCTTTACCAACAAATGTGCTGCACCATTTACATAATAGATCTGTGAATAAAAGAAACGACTTATAAACATAGACTCGTGAAAAATCTAAGCTGAACATCTTGTCGGAGTCAATGGGCGGGGCCTAGGGAGTCAGTGGGCGGGGCTAGCGATTGATCAATTAGAGATGAAATGCATTTTTAATGGGTTTATTGTTAGGTAGAAGGACCATCCTACAGTCAGAGGATAAAATAACATCAAAATGTTTTGTCCCTGGTTAGCCCTTCGAAGTCTGACGACAGTCAATGCTTTTCAAACTTTCCAGAAGGTCTCCTTTCGCTTGGCATCCCATATATATCTATTTTCATTGCTACAAATATTATTGAGTCTACTATAACATGGACTCATTTTGTAAATTGATCAAGCAAATCAATAACCCATTCCTACACGATCACCCTTTATGACGCCCCTTCAAGAAACAAACTTTTGAAAATGATGCGGAAAATGAAGAAATTGCTTGTAGTTAGCAATTTCTTCATTATCCACCATGTTTTCGACAAAAAAAGACAAAGGTTTTTAAATTACATCTACTGAAAATTATCGTCTGCAACTTCTTTGAATTTGGACCAGTCTAAAATTTTGTTGTCCGGTAATGAGTTGAATAATAAAAAAAAAAAAAAAAAAACGCGCTTAACGAAATGCGTAAAGTATATGTGAACTATCAAGCGAAAAGGCGCCATCTGATAAGTGTGAAAGGGCGATAGACTGGATGAATATCGCAGTCTAACCAGGGTCGAAATATTTCGAGCGTGTCATATTTTCTGAATATATGACGGTAATTGACCAGTCGCAGCTGTCAATCAAGGAATATATTTACCAATCAAATAATTTCATTCTCCCCGGAATTGAGATTTGAACTCTTACATTGGCCGCCATTTGTGTGCAACATTTTTGACGTTTAGGTCGCCAACCAACCATTGTACCTTTTTGTAAAATAACACCATTCAAAAACGAAGCGGGGACTCCTTTCGGAGTCAGTGGGCGAGGCCAAAGGAGTAAGAGGGCTGGGTCAGCAATTGTTTAATTCTACTTTACAATATATCTGTTGTTGAAATATGGTCTCTGGTTCATCTCTGCTGGAACTGATTTCTTTTTTCAATAGACCGATCGCGTCTGTCAATTATACATTCATTCGACCAAACATGTTGTCATTTCGACTGGAAGTGAACTTTAAACGTAGACTTTATTTTGAAACATTTTTTTGTTTGGCGATTTAAGGGATCAACCACAGCTTAAACAAGCCGTAGTTGTAACGTTAAGATCGCCAGTCGATGATTTTACTTTTTTGTTACATCTTACTGTCCACAAATTTTGCATAATAACGTCTTTTGATATTGAAGTGGAACTTCATTTTGGAGTCAGTAGGCGGGGCCAGCGGAGTCTGTGGGGGGACCAGTCATCCGTCAGTAATTAAATTAATGTCGTTCCCGGCGATCCTTTATAATGCGACGGTTCGCAAGTATAAATTACACATTGCAAGACCACATGATTTAAGACTAGTCCTAATATTGAAAGACGTTGAAGAAGAAATTTCAAAGAGCTTGTAGATTGAAAATAAAAATCATTTGGGTAAGAATCATAAGAAATTGTTTGCTGTTCTCTTTCTTCTCTTCGCACAGTGTTTTGCATAGTCACTTTTCTGTTTATCGTGAGCACTTGTGAGGGAATGCGTTTGTACAAACTGGTCAATGGAGAAACTTCGAAGACTCCCAATCTTCAATCATGGGATGCCATAGGTTCGATCCCCGGCGGCGGCACATATCCTTTCCGGCATTTGTCTCTCACAAATGGGTGGATAATCGTAAACCTAAGTGGAATAGCAGCTAGAGGCTAGGAAAGAATGTAGTGGTAGTACCGGTGTGACAAATACAAGGAATCCATTGTTAGGTGCTCCAGCAGACGCGATATGAATGGAATAAAAGTGGCGTTAAACCCCGTTCAATCAATTAATCAATCAATCAATCGAATCTTCGGTCTGCGTGATTGGGCCGACTGTCATTTGCAATTAAAGCAAGATAGTCATATCAAATGCTATCATCATAAGTATTCTCTTCCAGTAATTAAAAAAAAACATACTTACCGTGCGGTCCCATAAGAGCCCTTGCGCATAGCCGGTAGTTTGCACAACCCTCTCTAGGCTAGAATAACGAATTCTGTTGGGTGCAATTATTCATGAATTAAATGCAACTTCAATTCAAAACTCTTAATAACGTAAACGAACGTCGAAGTCTTTTGAAGTAGGTATAAATTAAGAAAAAGAAATAAAAACTGCTAGATTTCCTATTCTCTACGTTCATAAGAAAACAATAACTGACACTTGTTGCTATATAGAAGAACGTGTCTTTAGAAAGCCAATTAGCTGGAACGACGGGTCCGGATTAATTACAATTTCGCTTTATCCCCTTAACCCATTCCCACATGGCAAAGTTTTAGACTGGTCGAAATTAAAAGAAGCTGTAGACGACAACTTAAAGTTATTGAAATTTTGAAAATACTTGTCTGTTGTGGTATAGAAAAGTATTGTGTATAGTGAAGAAATTGCTTGTGACAAGCAATTTCTGTATTTTCCACAATGTTTCCAAAGCTGTTTTATTGAGGGCGTTAAAAGGAGGGATTGAGTGGGAATGGGTAAATTTATTACCTGAAAACATCTTTTTTTTATTTTCCTTATGAAAACAAATCAAACAAAAGGTCAGTTTTCTTTGAAATTTGTATTCAACAATGGGTTGATAATAGTAAACCTAAGTGGTATAACAGCTGGAGGCCAGGAAAGGATGTAGTGGTAGAACATGTGGGAGAATTACCTGGAATCCATTGTTAGGTGTTCCAGCCACCGCGAAATTATTGAAATACTGTTAAAAGTGGCGTCAAACCCCGTTCAATCAATTAACCAATATTTTAAACGGACATAAATAACATGCAAATACACATACACTCATGTGCCAAATTATTGAGTGTAGTTGCTGGGCGAACTAAACGTCGTAAAACAGATTACATTAGCTGTTGTTACGCCATTTAACTCGCTAATCAATGAAATTGTAGGTCTGATTAAATAACGGTCGATCAGACTTTTAATGTTTGTCTAGTGTTGGATTTATGAAAGTACAAAAATGAATTCCTTAGCTTATTGTGTTAAGCGTATCGAAACTAGTCGACAACAACTCAACGATAAGTCTTGAAATTACCGGTGACTAATCTGCAAGAGGCCATCGGTTAGCCGGTTGAACACCTCGACATGTATGCCATTGACCCGGCACTTCTAACGACTAGTCTGCAATATCCGACGGCGGATAAAAAAACGAAGAAAAATATCAACAAGAGTGCCATAGTCGCAATATAAGAGGAGTAGGATTCAAAAGCGCTTTCTCCACCAAGGTCCCGTTTTTCTGAGACGCAACCTAGAATGGCAAAACCATGACAATTTGCGCAAGGTCTAGTGACTAGGAACATTCTGCGTAAATTTGGCCGACGTATCGCCGATAAAAGGAAAACACAAAATTGATGACAGGGGCGCCGAACAATCAACAACTTTTCTCTGACTAAATGGCGATATTAGCCCCAGTGCTTTCCTCAACATCGATATCACGGACCGTTTGTGTGATTGTTTCTTGAAATCTTACGGTGTAGTGTATTTTGAATAAAAAGAACACATTCCAAATGAATAATTTATTTAAATCTTAAGGTAAAATATGAGGCTAATACTAGTTATAATATAAATGAAAAGACTAGTCTATATTTAAATAAATTTCTTACATTAAAGCAAAAACTACCAACCCGTTAAAGTTAAGATTAGATGAATATAATGTACAAATGTTTATTTCCTGAGTAATATGTGGGTGTTGACAGAGAGTTATACCAAATTCTCATAAGTCTTCTAGAAGAAACACGGGGACAATCATGACTCTAGATCGCTCACCTACATGCTTGTTCTTTTGGTATTGAGGAAATACTTGAACATAAAGTAGATCTAAATTTAACCAAAAATTCTTCATCTTGTGAAGAAAGGATAAATATTCAGCACGACAAGGTTTAATGCGTTTTACTATTCAAAGATATAACAGACGGATCGCCGGTCTCCCCTACAGAGCTCCGACAGGAAATTCGACTTAACCCATTCCAACACAGCAACATTTTAGACTGGTCCAAATAGAAAGAATCAGCAGACGACTATTTCAAGTTGATGAAATTTTGAATTTTTTCCTCTTTTTGGATAGAAAACATTGTGGATAATGAAGAAATTGCTTGATACAAGCAATTTCTTCATTTTCCACAATGTTTTCTAAAGCTTTTTTCTCGAGGGGCGTAAAAAGGAGGGATTGAGTTGGAATGGGTTAAATATCAAGCGATATATTTGACAAGATTTATGGTAAGGAACATGTAACAACAAGATGTGTTTGTGAAACACTATGCCCCCGAAACAGGAATTTAGAAATGGGTGATTTTTATTGTTTTTTTTTTCTTTGTTTTAGGTAAAAGGGTTAAAATTTTGACCTGGACCTTGATGAAATGACTTTCCCAAGTTGCGCCTTGTTGAGACCTATCTACATACCATATATTAGCATTGTAACTTAATTAGGGATGAAGTTATAGGAAATTGTTTATTTGGCAGGTTAAGTTTTTGAGTAACGGTTTAGGAAAAAGGGTTTAAATTATGACCTTGACCTTGATGAAATGACCCTCCCCAGTAGCACCTTGTTGAGATCTATCTACATACCACATATTAGCATTGTAACTAATTAGGGATGAAGTAATAGGAAAATGTTTAGTTGGCATTTTGCAAACAGACAGACAGACGGACGTACGGACAGACAGACAGACAGACAGAAAGAAAGACGGACACCGGTAAAACAATATGTCCCCGATCTATCGATGCGGGGGCATAAAAAGTAAAAATGGTTGGTTGAAGACCTAAACCTCGTAGTTATAGCTTGAATAAGTGGTAGTTTCTATCGTTAAATCACTTAACCAACAAACATATTTCACATAATTGTCGGTTTATGTAGGAGTTCAACGCTTACTTCCGGTCAAAATAGATGATTTAATTGGTCGATTGATTCTTTGACTTGCAGCCACGATCATTGTTGCTATTCTGTTTTGTTGTTGTCTCTATTCTTAATTCTATTCTGAAATCTGCCCTGTTATTTTCCGTACTATTCTATTCTTTCCTACTCTAACATTTCCATTCTATTCTAGTGTGGTCTAACAGACTATTCAGACAAACTACTCGCAGCATGATAAGATACCTAATCTGCGTAAAATAAAATTATGAAAAGATATTGTTGAAATACATAATTTTGGGGGGTTTATCCCCGCTCATTAACTTCCATATTTAACCTTTGGTAGAACACACAACATTTCAAAGAGCAGATTAGCACCATGTAGAGCTGTTGTACCGAACACATCATAGGGTGGAGACACCTGTAAACACAAACAGAGTATTTACCCATTACCGCATAATTACACTTTCTGACGCCAATAAGAAATACAATCATAGAAAATGTTGAGGGAAAGAAGAAAATGCTTGTTAAAAGCAATTTCTCCTTTTCTCACGATGTTTTTCACCCTATTTGACACTTATTTTCCAATTTTAGCCTAATATGAAATTTCGTCTGCAACTTCTTTAAATTTGGGCCAGTCTTAAATTCTGTTGTCTGGTAATGGGTTAACCTTTCACCAAACGACAAATTTTGGACTGGTTCAAATTGACAGATGATGCAGGCATCAATTTCAGGTTTGTGAAACTTAACCCATTTCCATACCACAGAAATTTATACTGGTCCAAGTAGAAGAGGTTGCGGACGACAATTTAAAGATGATGAAATTTTCAATCTGGGTGGAAAATATTGTGAAAATACAAAAATTGCTTGTTACAAGAAATTCCTTCATTTTCGACAATGTTTTCCCAATCATTTCGTCTTGGGGGCGTCAAAAAGCGTAATTGTTTGTGAATGGGATAAAACTTTTATGAAGCATTTTCTTCATTGTCAAACGTGGTTTTCCCACGAAAAATTGTGATTGTGTGGGAAAAGGTTAAAAGGGGTGCAAACTAGAGAATGTAGACTAAGTATAGATTGAATATACATATAGTCATAGCATAATTTTAGCGTCTGTGCTTGCTTTACTTGATCATCAATAGCATAACATTGTTGTCGTTCTAAAACCTCGTAACTACAGTTTGAGTCAACCTGTGAATACGAGGTTTTAGAACGACAACGATGATAAGTTATTAAATGAGTGTTTACTTCTAGTCTCTAGGACTTTCTATTATCAAACAATATCTTTCACCCGTTCCCACACAATCCTGCTTTTTGCTCCCCCTTCTTCCTCAAGTTTTCTCACAAAAATAAAATCTAATGTATTTGGAGACAAAGAGGTCAGACAGGAACGGGGTTAACGAAGCTAGGGCTTGAGTTCATTTCTTGTATTTATCCCCTTTCATTAACGGCTTAACGTACATTTTGACAGGATATAATTCTGTGGTTGTCGTACGTCTTTTATTTACCGATTCCCACACAATCCATCCTTTTTACACCCCTCAAGCAATTTCTTCATTTTCCACAATGCTTTCTATGCAAAAAGACCAAAAATTTGCAATTCCATCAACTTGAAATTTTCGTCTGCAGCTTCTTTCAATTTGGACCAGTCTAAAATTTTGTTGTGTTGGAATGGGTTAACCCTTGTTATGCTGTATAAATTGCCTTACCGAATTGCTAATAAATCAAAGAGCTGAACGCACTAATAGACCTTTTATGTTAAAAAATAAATATTTCTTTAAGAAATCAATTTCATAAACAACTCTGGCAGGAATATCACAAACAGGAGGTGTAGACCAAGGTCAGACTGCACTTATGTGCAGGCTGATCTTGGTCTACATCTCCTGTCAAACCCGGAATATACCGGGCTCAGCATGACAAGGGTTAAGACGAGCCTGAGGGGCTTGTTAATCATAAGCCACACTGCCACACGGACAGGAAAAGACAACTGAGGGATCGCCGCTGCCAATTGAAAATCAATTGACCAATCCAACCATTCATTTAGGCCGAAATGAACTTTGAACTCCGTCATTTATGTAAAGTGTTTTTGTTAGTTTGGCTACTTGAATCACGTAACAACAACCTATTCAAGCTGTAGTTCCGACGTTTAGGTTGCAAACCAATGATTTTCTCACATGTTTATGACCATAAAATTTGCGAAAGAACGTCGTATTTTCTATCGATGATTTTGCCAACGATCCGTGAGTTATGTTCAATTGTCATAGGACCTTAACCTATTACTAGACGGTAGTATTTTAGACTGGTCCAAATTGAAAGGAGTTGCAGACGACAATTAAAAGTTTATGAGATTTTCGATTTTTCATCTTCAGGATGAAAACAATGTGGAAAATGAAGAAATTGCTTGTTACAAGCAATTTCTTCATTTTACACAATGTTTCCCCAAATGCTTTTCTTGGGGGACGTTAAAACACGCCATTGTACAGGAATGGGTTAAGCCAGGCACTTATATCAAATTGCTACTGTTCTGTATAAATAGTAATTTCCATACCTCTACCAGATCACAACCAACAATGTTGAGCCCTCTACATCCCCTGACAATCTCGAGTCCCTGTATAGAGGTTAATCCACCTATCTCTGGGGTACCTACAAATAAGACGGATGTTGTTGTTACCCGCTTAACCCATTACCAGACGACACAGTTTTAGACTTGTCCAAATTCAAAGAAATTGCAGACGACAACTTAAAGTTGATTAAACTTTAACAATCTTTGTCTTTTAGGGTATAATACATTAAGAATGATAATGTAATTTGCTTGTGACAAGCAATTTCTTTATTTTCCACAATGTTTTCCAGAGCTTTTTGTTCGAGGTGCATAAAAAAGCGTGATTGTATGGGAATAGTTTAAAAAGCTTCTTTGAGAGGTGTGACCTTTTATGACAATCGGGCATAAAATTTGGAATTCCAACTGAGTTCTACTTTGTAATCGACGGTTTGCATCTGTCAATAAACATCAAATTACCCATCAATTCATGTATTTATACCGGAAGTGAATGTTGATTCCGACATTTATGTCAGGCATCTTCATTGGCTTGTCGACAATACAAAGTGTAGGTACGACGTTTAGGTCGCCAATTAACAATTTGTTGTTTTGTTGTTGTTGTTGTTGTTTTGTTTTTTTCGTTTCAAGTTCCTGAATATACATTATACAAATTGACATCGTTTGAAATTTCAGTCAAACTGACATGTCCCAGATCAGAGTCGTTGCTAGCGATCGGCCAATTTCAAGATGACTATCAATTACTACATCCTGTCTAAATATAAGCTTTTTCTTTGAGTTTCCCAACGATGGCTCAGACTGGGAAACAGATATCTTGAGGGTTAATTGTGATACCGGTCTAAGTGTCTATACAATCTATTGACACTCACTGCAGTCTCGCAATTGATCAACCGCGACTGTCAATCAAAGAATATATCGACCAATAAAATCATTTATTCAGCTCGGAAGTAAGATTTGAACTCGACATTAGCCGCCATTTGTGTGAAACATTTTTGTTGGTTTTGCGACTTAAACGTCGTAACTACAGTTTATTAAAGCTGTAGTTACCACGTTTACATCGCCAACCAACAATTCTATTTTTTGTTACATGCTACTGGCAATAAATTTTACAAAATAACGCCGTTTGAAATTGAAGCGGGACTTCATGTCGGAGTCGGTGGCCGTGGCTTAAGGAGTAAGTGGGCGGGGCCAGCAAATGCCCAATAAACCCTCGATTTATCTCCTCAAACCAGGGCCTTTTTCAGTGAAATATCACAAGTCAGGTACCAGAAGTCATATTTAGACCGGTCCGTATACCGGAAAAGATGACAATTAACCCAAACCCACACAAACCCTCCTTTTTACGCTCCGCAAGAAAAAAGCTGTATCAAGAAATTTCTTTATTATCCACAATGATTTCTATCTCAAAAGACAAAGGTTTTATTGATTTCTCCAACTAAAAATTCTCGTCTACATCTTCTTCAAATTAAGATCGGTCTAAAATTTCATTGTGTTGGAATGAGTTAAAGGCTAGTGAAATGTGTCACGTAGGATAGAAAACAAGGCGACAAAACGAGAAAATGATTGCAGTAAGCAATTTCTCCTTTTCCCATCAGTGTTTCTCTTGATGAAATTCTTTGAAACCAATTAGATTTAAACATCTTATAATTAATGACAGTATTTGTCAAGTTTCTGGCAGAAACATATAGACTACAAAAGCAAGTGCTGCTTCTCTAGCAATACCCACGGTTTCTTCCTAGCAAACTAGTTTTACTAGCTAAATGATAAAATATAAAACATACCTGTTCCTGGTGCATAGCAGGGATCCAGTCCATCAATGTCGAATGAAATATAAACAGGATGGTTCCCCATCATTTGTCTGACCTCCTCCATTAATGGTGTTAGTGACTTGTGCCAACATTCATGGGCCTCAACCAGACTGAACCCCTAAATAAAAAGTGTTTTTATATTCGTTCCTACTGTTGTTTTGCGAGTTTGTTGAAGAATTCGGTCTATATAAGGACATTTTTGAAGCATTGGGGGAAAAACTGCGTGAGTTTAAACAATAGAGGAAGTCAGTCTGTTTGATATTGTTATATATTCTCAAATATAAAATGACAGCAAGGTAAAATTCCGGGTTTGTACAGGAAAGGGTTAAAGGATATTGCAGCTTTAATCATGTGTACGTATATCAGATTAGGGATTCTCAATACCGTTTTTTTGTACTAAGTATTCGTCATTACAATATCTACTGTGTATTAGATAAGTGATGCAATGACCCCCCCACCCCCCAAACCACCGGCACGGTGGAACATAAAAGCTGGTTAATAATATAAGAATTAAGTTCATTGGTGAAGCAAAATCATGTGTATTGTTTAAGTTCATCAATTGGAAATTCTATCTAGTCAAAAAGCAGAACGATAGAATATTAAAGTAAATATAAAACATGTCTAAACTGTATATATAATTAGATATATACATATACGTTTATATAGTAAGGTGTATTTGAAGATCAAATTGCGAACTCGTGTTACCTGTTCCTTCCCCCAATCATAGTCCGTGAGTTTATAGTTACTTCCTCTTAGTCCAATCTGTATCACTTTGTTCCCAACAAGGCATCCTTCTTCAAAAGCCCGTCTCATGGGTGTACCATGGGCTATTTTCTCTCCTAACATTGTGTCATTACAGTCCGTGTGGGCGTCAATATGCACCAAGCCTACTGGACCATACTTCTCCTGTATAGAAAGAACGATTCAAAATCATGTAGAGGATGGTATATTTATGAAATAAAAAAAGCCCTTGAAAATGTCTTACGAAATTATTCAACTCGTTTCTATACGATCTCGCTTTTATAACGTCCACAAGAAAAAGTGGAAAATATTGTGGAAAATGAAGAAATTTCTTGTTGTGTGATTAAAGTTTTAGGTTCAAACCCTATGAAAACAGCATTTTTTCTCTTCATTTCTTAAATGAACCTAAAAACTTAATCACACTAATGTATGAATCTGCATCGCGTATTTATACAGCTTATTAAGTTTTAGGTTCATAACTGATTGAAAACATAAAATACTATCTTCATTCCTTAATTGAAACCTAATGTTAATTGACAAAAAGGATATTATTTGTATTTCGAGGGAATAATTGTACCTTCATTGCCTGTAAAATGGGGTAAGTCAGAGTATGGTCCCCTCCCATAGCCAATGGAATACATCCATCCGTAATTAGATTACTAAAATGATTCCTAATATCTTCACAAGCTTTTGGTAAGTGGTACAGATTTAAGTTCACGTCTCCCACATCTGCTACTTGCATTGAATCAAAAGGATTGGCACCTAGATAAAACAACTTCCTTATTTGAATGACGTTACATCAACTCTCATGTATAAAAGAGGAAACAAATCTGTGTAAAGGCTTAAAAAAGGTTTTATGTCTGGTCATCAAGATGTTATTGCATAGGTCATCAAGATATTACTGCATAATTGTAATAAAGAAACCTTAGATATTTGACGATTAACCCATTCCAACACAGTGGAATTTTAGACTGGTCCAAATTGAAAGGAGCTGCAGACGACAATTTCAAGTTGATGGAATTTTAAATTTTTTCTTCTTCTGGATAGAAAACATTGTGGATAATGAAGAAATTGCTTGATCCAAGCAATTTCTTCATTTTCCACAATGTTTTCAAAAGCTTTTTTGTTGAGGGGCGTAAAAAATAGGGATTGAGTGGGAATGGGTTAATTTCAAAACTGTCAAAGTACAATGATATATATATTCATATTAACATGAATGTGTGGGAGATTTATATATGATGATAATGCAGTCATTCAATGTTCTATTTTCTTATTATCAATATTATTAAACAAAGAAAAATCATGCAACGACGATTTTTGAAATATTCAGATGTTTATCACATAGCAGGTGTCTAAAAGAACGTTGTCCTAATTCGACGTGTACATGACGTCATTTGAGAAATCATGCCAATCCTTAAGGTGCCTTCAACCTCATTCTCAAAAAGAAAATGTAACAATCGCTGTTAATGTAGTGAATGTTGGCATTTCACTTGAAACATAAATCTACTTTTTGTACTAAATATCTCTTAATTGCGATAGTAAAAATATATTCATTCCAAAATAAGGCATTGTGTTTACTATAGCGTACGTAGCATTATCCTATACAGTCCATCTTGCTTAAGCGACCATCTCTGTTAAGCGACAACTTTCATTGAGCAACCTGGTCAACATTTCTTTTCGAAAAAACAAAGAATCTACGCGTAAGTGGACGTTTTTACTGGTGAAATCAGCAAAACTAAAACCTATGTTGGTCGATCTCATTAGAATCGTCTCAATGAATTCCATCAAAATAGGGTAATGCGAGACGCATGCAATAATTTATATATGCTGTCGAAACAATCCTTCATAAATGTCACAAAAAGTGTATTAAGCGACCATTCTTTTAAACGATCACAGTTTTGGTCGTACTTTGATTGGTCGCTTAATACATGTTTAAATGTAATTAAAATCGTTTTGAAGTAAGTTTTCACAATCGAATAAGTTACTTTCGTCTAAATCTGTACCTTTAGCCTAAGTTTAGAACGTATTTATAATGAAACAGGTTAAAACATGATACAAACCTTATGGTCTCCCTGGAAGAGAAGCATCGTCGGCACTAAACAAGACGTATATTGCTTACCTTTCGTGAAAAGCTATACACTCTACCGAAACATCATAAACGTCTGCTTCCAAAGAAAAGTTGTAGAAGTAATTATTAAACTGGTCACCCGGAAAGGATTTGCTTTTTTAAAATTATTTTCTAAACAGTTTAAGAAAAGTAGTGTCCGAAATCTGGTATACGGCACTATAATTATTTACATTGGTTAGAAAAACGTGATTCTAATAACTTTTTAAATATAAGAAAACAAACATGGCCGTGACAGAGTTTACCTGTAGATATATTGACTTTTCTCAGAAGAGTTGATTCGGATCGAATCTGGCGTGGGCCATATCTTGTTCCTGAGCGATTCGATGTTCCAATATCAAGTGGAATTCCAACAAAACAAGCATCCAGACCTGAAATATTGGAGACAGTATTTCCAGGCTTTAAGTTATAAACTGATTTAAACACAAAAATAACCCCAAAAAAAGGAAACGAAAGACTCACAAATCCCTTCTTATTTCTTCTTCTTTCTTGATCATTATCTATCTACTTATTTCTAATACATTATGCATATCTTAAATTAAGTCCAAAGCTAAAGCGTTACTGTCTGCATTCTACTGAATCGTTGATTTACAGATTCGTTTATTTATAAAAAACTAAATTGGATCAAAGAAAAACTTCAGACCATTTCTTTACCATGAAATCACTTGTTGACAACAAGAATCAAAGTGCCGTACGCACTGTAATTGGTCGTCACTGAGAAATTGGACATATCGTTGCATTCCGACTTTAGAATTAGGGTCAAACAACTTTAATTTCTATTACTTTCACAACACGTTGGTTCTATCCTAGTGTATGATATTTCAATGAATGTTACTTAAAACTAATATTATTTCACACGAACGTAAGACCTTGATGCAACATAGGTACCGACAAATAAGCAACTTCTTGTGAAAACTAAGTTTTTAAGAATTCTCGATTGTTTTATAGTCATGGTTAGATCATCCCTGCAAGCTTTTTCTATAAAGCCAAAACAGAAAAATTATGGAAATATGATAACTTAAGTTTAAGAGCTAATGCTGACAGCAGGTTCGTGAAATTTCAAAACCTTCCTTTTTCTGGGCAGAAATTAACAAGTTCCTAAACAGCGCTGATTATAAACATAGGAAAATACAATTGATACTATTATTAGGGCAAATTCTTTAGACAGCTTGAAAGCATAATAATAAGATTTGCTCTCAAGAAGAACTTTCAGTATTTTGATTAACTTATGGCTGGAAAATAATTGAGTGGCAGTATCATCTTTGTTTACACCTCGATATGATTGAAAGAAAGGGTTGGTTAGACGCGTTCATCACTAGAGGAAAATCTTTGAAGCATGCATCTTTAAAGCGTGTGACCGTCCAGTTTTCCTTTACTCCTTTGGATAATTCTTAACTTGTAAAATGAAATGCTTTTTTTCTGTTTTCCCATCAGAATATACGACCAGTTGGGCTAAAGGCAGTTTTGGTAAATTGCAGCGACACTATCTCGAGTTTATGGTTATATAAATTGGTCTACGACCAATTAAAAACGAGAAATATGTGAGTCAAAACTCACTTGGTATACCCCCGCATGCAGTACCATGACCACAGTGAATAAGAAATTATCCCCCAATGGAATATATTTGGTAAGCGCTATATAGGAAACCTATCTCATCCACATCAATCATTGAAAAGCCAGGCAATGTCCAAAAATAAACTATTGGCCTTAAATTCACTAAGTCAGAACACAAGAAGTAGAAAGCATGCAGATCTAAATTAGGTAAGCAACATGGACAACCCTGGTTGAGAATTCATATAGAGTTTAAAGTTAATACTTTAGTAGTTGCTTAGAAAAATGTGACTAAAATATACCACTATACCAACGATGTCCAAATATAAGCAAAGTCGAAGGACAGGAAGTAATTTAGTTGTGTAAGCCCAATGTAGGACACCTAGATAAACCTCCACACCAATGTTTCAATTCAATGCTATCAATGGATGCTGAGAAAAGTGCGACGAAAATATATTACTATACCATCAATGGCCGAATATGAACGAAGTAAAACAGGACGTAGTTGTCTTGCGGACCTAAATTCGGTAAGCGCACTGTAGGACCCCTAAATGAACCTCCGCGCCAAGTTTCAAGTCAATACTATGCATAGTTGCTGAGAAAAATGCGAAGAAAATTTACCACTACACCATCAATGTCCGAATAATAACGAAGTCTTAAAACAGAAAGTAGTTAACTTGCGGATCTAAATTCGCTTGGCAATATGTAGGACCCCTAGATGAGCCTCCACACAGAAAATAGTTAACTTGCGGATCTAAATTCGCTTAGCAACATGTAGGACCCCTAGATGAACCTCCACACTAAGTTTCAAGTCAATGCTCTGAAAAGTTGCCGAGAAAAGTTCGACGAAAAATATTCCAATATACCGCCAATGGGCCGAATATGAACCAAGTCTTAAAACAGAAATAGTTAACTTGCGGACCTAAATTCGGTTAGTGCCGTGTAGGACCCCTAGACGAACCTCCGCATCAAATTTAAAGTCGATGCTATGAATGGTTGCTGAGAAAAGCGCGACGAAAATATTGGTTCTAGACGGACGGGCGGAAGGAAGGAAGGGCGGATAAGGGTAAACCATTATACCCCCCCACCTCTTCTTCGAAGCGGGGGTATAATAAGCACAATGTATATTTTATATGAAGCTCTCGTGGATCTTCGAAAAGCATTCGATATGGTACAGAGATTATATCTGTTTGATAAGGTTCTTTGTAAAACAAATCTTTCGTCTCAAAACTACTTATACATATCAATGTTCACCAATACATGACATGGAATTAAATTTTAAAATAGATCAACTATTTCATTAGAACGTGAAGATAGTGTTGATTAAACTATGCTAAATGCAACAAAATACGAACTAACTTTGATGGTAAGATAAACTTTGTTTACAAATCTTTTTAGCAAAAAGATTAACTTAAAATAAAGATACTCTAAATAGTAACTATATCCATCAATTCATTCGAGTCCATGTAAGATTGTTTCTAACATGTTCATATCAGATTGCCTAGACTCCTTTGAAATAAATATTTCAGTAGGAAGGAAAGTACTTCAGGAAAAGCAGTAATTCTGCCCTTTATCCACGTTGTGTTTTACTTTATAAGTATATGTAATAATTGCTCACTACTCGGTGTTTAAATCTTCCTGGTCTTGGAGCAGTATAAACAATTGCCATTTTGTTTAGAGATACGTTGCTGGTGATTTAAATACCCGAATATAGACCGGTGTAACATGACCATAGGTAAGTGAGCTGCACATAATATGTTCCACAATCTCTACTTGATTGTACTACCGACCATGGCCTTATCAAGGTCCACAAACAGCCAGCTAGAAAAAAAATATACTAGACCTAGTATTTACAAACAACCCCGACCATTGTCATGATTTCATCATCAGTTTCAGGCATTTGTGTCTGAAATCGATATCATCCCACAATACATTCGTCAAAATCCAAAGAAAATACTATCAATTTAACACGACATAACGAAAAAACATCATGATTTGCATGAAAACATAAACAGATTAAATGACATCTTTTTGAGAGAAGGACGTTTCCTCGATGTGAAGCCACGTTAAGTAAGGCATTTCTAACACTGATGAAAACAACGTAAAATCCAAATGTCAAATATGGCAAATCTTTCCCAAAATTTGCACTACCCCCCCCCAAAAAATATATATATATATATATATATATATATAACAAAGAATTGGACATCTTTTAAAGGGAGGTTTCCATGTTTCTGAAACCTAGAAAAGAAAAATACCAAGTGCCGAACAAAAGAATCAAACGAACATGTAATACTTTAAGTTAGGTCAAGTATTGTCATGGTGGTTATCTAATAGACCTAAAGTGGCTTTTTGTGGTTAAATCGGAAAGGTTCAGCGGAATTCCAGGTTTTTTTTAGATATCACGGAATTCGGCTGTCGACATCGAATGACCTCATTTGCATATGACCCAGTCAAATGATGGTATCAAATTTACTAGCAAAACAGCCAACGTCCTAAATCATGTCACATGAAAGGACTGATCTTTACAGACCGGCTAGCGACATTACTCTTGATGACGTAACGATGACGTTGGTTTGGTGTAATTTGAATTAAACGGTTATTCGCGCCACGTGAATGCCCTTTAATCTTCGTAACTGTCTCATATTAATCTAAAAATAGATTAATAGCCTACGTAGGCTATTCGGGAAATAACCTGCATTTTTCTGATAAGCGACCTCATATTTTTGCAAAACTACTTTTCTGCATATTGTATTCAAATAGTTTATAAGAGGAAATAATAATCATTGAAATCTTAGACATGAAAAAAACATCGATACCTACTACCAAAGGAAATGAAAAATAAGGCATTCAAATAAGCTGAGATAAATCAAATCAACAACGCAAGTCAAAGAGGTCTCGAGTCGAACAATAGTAAGCCTTCCGTGCGTTACGTCAAGTCAAGCCTACAAGACAATATTTGCGTCCAACCTTTGAGAAAAAAGACAAAGTCCAGATATTGATGGAACAGGTCAGGTCTGTATTCACGCCACATGATTCATATACACTAAAAAAGAGCAAAAACTCCAATACCTCATTTCATAATACAACATTGGAATTGGAGAGAAAAACTTGTAAACGAAATCAATATCACCAAGTCCTTAGGACCTGGAGAAATACCAAATTCTGTTCTGAGCACCTGCTCTTAACAACTTGCATCAGGGTTAAGACACATTTTCCAGTCTTCCGTCAACATAGAAACATTACAAACAGATTGGTTGCAAGACTGGTATTCTTCTTCAATGTGGTTGAGCGGTTAGTATCACCCATGTCTCCCGCGGTTCCTTATTTACCCCTGCTTGTTAAAAAAGACTTGTCGAAGCAAGAACTTTCAGAGGCTCCATCAGTGATAGTATCATAGTAGTAAAAAGTAAGAACCACAACAAATACTATAAAACCATTCAAAAACGAAAAGTTTAAACTATCTTTCTTTCCAATATCAATAGTTAGCTCGAATCCAACAAGTATAGACTCTAGTGTTGTGTCCGCAGGAACAGTATATGGCTTCAGACAAACCCTCCAACACCAGGACTAGTAATCATATCTCCCATTTCTCTCCCGCTGCATGGTATGCCAAAGAAGGCCCTGTAGTATTTTAAACCAGAAGAAGAACGTATCACCATCTAACTGTCAGTCCGTCCGTAGACTGCTTCTTTTCCGTGCTCTTACTCCACAAATTAATTGTTGCCAATGATACGAGGAAGTACACTATGTTTTGGGTCACGTTGGTCAAAGGTTAAGGTCACAATTGAATTTTGATTGAAAGCCGTTGCTCATAATCCACTTAACGTAGGGCATTGAGACTGCACAAATGCTATCCAGCATGACTCAAGGAGGTGCCGAATAAATTTTAGTAACGTAGGAGAAAGATCTATTGGCCAACTTGAGTGACAGAATGTTGGTGGCCGGATACATGCATGTAATCATGAGTCCGCTTGCCGAACAATTCTAGTCACAGTGATTTCGGAGACACCCTATTTGTTGATTTGATACCTGAATAAGAACGAAGTAATATCGTTTAATACATTTGTATTTATTTTATCATCACTTTTAAGCTGAATGTTTTACTCAATAGAAACATTGTCATCATAACTTTTATTGTATTATTCAATATTATTATCAAACACTTTTCACCATTCTAAAAAATGATTTTTTTCAGATGATCAATGCATTAGTCAATTATTTAAAGCATGTAATATGTTCCCCCTTTTTGGTTATAGAAATTAGATACAAGCATGTAGGTTAAGAATTTAAAAAACGGGTGGACGGCAAGATTTTAGAAACCGTCTTTTAAGAGTAGTAGCCCGTGATTACCTTGACTAGAACCCTGTACCGGCAGCCTCATCATCGATGCGATACCGCCCGCCCTTGGCATCTCATGTCCAGACAGAGGCTCATTGAATTTCTGAATGTAAACACGTGCAGTTGAAAATCTCCGAACAAGCGATTTCATGCCGAAAATTGAGTCTAAAACAAGTTTAAGAGACACAATTAAAGCTTGTTACCAACCCACACGGCCTAATTTTTGACATCCAGACTAGACGAAGGGATTCCAGTGTACAGTAGTAATCACCAAAGCGTCTGGGCGACTAGGCTTATTGTTTGTTATGGAAACGAATTTATGAAAAAAATGCCAAATACTTCCCTTTAAATGATAAATGGTGATATCAGGTAAGAGAAACGCCATGAAGGAATGGCCTTATACATATTTTGGAAACGATTAAGATGCAAGAAATGTCTTACCGTTTCTGGCTTGGCTGGGTTATTTTGCACTCCCCCCCCCCCCCCCCAAAAAAAAAGAGAACACTCAGCAACGTCGATTTGATTAAAAAAGAAAAGAAGGAATAAATGAATAAACCAATTAAAGTCTGCATTATTGATCTCAGTCCTCTCATGTTTTTTACACCAAAAACGCCTTGACATCCTTTTCAAAACGGATTAGAGCTAAACATATCTATGAATACAAGGACATGTCAAAAGTGAATTTTTGTACACTATACATGTCTATAGACAAGAGGTTGAACTTGACAAAAAGTATTAAAGTACCTGGTACAAATTGAGTAACCTTTCTGATGTTGATTTCTGTCATTCTGTGTTGAATGGTGCATTAATGTGAAGGAAAATGGATAATCTACATGATGAATCCGGGTCTGTTTGCTCTAATTTCCTTTTTGTCCTAATTCCCATTTGCCCTGGGTCCATTTGCCCTAATTCCCGTTCAATGAGGGTCTCTACGCCCTATTTTATTTATAAGATATATGCACTGAAAATTATGCTAATGTATACCTATTCTTTTAGATATTTTCAGGTTTTGTAAGGCGAAGATGATCTTTCTTTGCTTCTTAACCCATTCCAACACAATGGAATTTTAGACCAGTCCAAATTGAAAGGAGCTGCAGACGACAATTTCAAGTTGATGAAATTTTGAATTTTTTCGTCTTTTGGGATAGAAAACATTGTGGATAATGAAGAAATTGCTTGATCCAAGCAATTTCTTCATTTTCCACAATATTTTCCAAAGCTTTTTTGTTGAGGGGCGTAAAAAGGAGGGATTGAGTGGGAATGGGTTAACCCATTACTAGAAAAGAGAAAACTCCAGATTGATAATGTTTAGTCGACACTTTAAAGTGAGAATGAATTTAAAATAAAGTAACAAGTGAGGGAATAGAACTAAAGAATACATGTGGACAGAAATCTTTGTTGGAAAAGGAGAAACATATGAAAATATTCTTATCTGTAATCTCTTACAAATACATTACAGACAGCTGAACATTTTTGATAAGCAAATACCATCTAATTTGAACATGAATACTATTCTTAACCAGACTTAAAACATAATGTAATACAATGATATTGCAGTTCACGACAACAATTTGATGTAAAAACGTACAAAGCCATACAAACAGAAAAAATAAGGGCGAACGGACCCAGGGTGAACAGACCAAGGACAAAAGTATATTTAGGGCGAACTGACCTCATACCTACATGATGATAAAACATTTTTTAGCTATGTAGATATTAATATTCAAAGACAAACTTGATTATTTTGCACATTGAGTGTAATCTTGTTAGCCTGACAAAACTTTAAAGCTGGATATGGAGTTTCACTCACCTCCACTCACATTGACCTGGTTCATCCACCATGCTTTTAGAATATTCATTTGATAACAAATAATGTCAATGATATCAATATTCTAGGGCATACAGCTGAATATTATAAAGATTGTTGAAAGGTACAAATCAGATGTCATAATTACCTCATAACTGCGTCACACTTTTGTTTTATGTGAAAGAAGACCTTTGATTGGCGGTAATTGATATGACATAAAGTGCAAAACAGGACCACCGTAAAGATTGTAAGACCAAAGTGAAGAGATCGTTGTGCACAGTTTTGTCAGACTAAGAAAATGACATCAATTGGCTAGACAATCCTGCTTTTAATTCACAATTAAAAATTATTGTTGCTCACAATTGTTGTTTTCCGTGTTGATTATCCATTTGTGTTTACATTTGAGAGTTGTTTAGCAAATTCTTCAAATTTAATGTCAGAATGACAACTTCATTCATTTTGCCTTCCTAAAATCAAAGACGAGGTTTATGCACATGTAGCTAATTTTGTTGACTAATTTGGACATTCCACAGGATTTCCATTCAATACTATAAAAATCTTACTTTTGTGGTTTTAAAGTACTCGGCTTTGATTTTAAAACATTTCTCACATCAACAATTGAAATTGTGTGCAAAAGAAACCTTTGGATGCATCCTTTTCCATATTGTTTACAAACAATTGATGAACCAATCAGTTTCAGTGCTTAGGTATACATCATTAAATGCCTATTGGCCAATCTCATGGTACTGTTGTTTGGGATCTACCTGGCAGCTTTGATAAAGTCGGGGTGGCACCGGTCTAATCTGTGAAAGGTTTATAAGAATTTCATTGTTTATGTGGGGTAGGGGGATTAGGGAATGCCCCATATTTTTAACATAGTTGTGGGATTTCTTTTTCTTTAGATGAAGAGCATGAAAACAAACATTTGTCAACTGTGAAGATTTGCGATGAAATCATCCACATTTTTTAAATCCTAGAGGAAACACCGGAATTAAGAGAAATGAGAAATATGACATGGTTTCTAATGAAGATAATTGATAAAGATTGTGCCGATTTACCAAATTTCCTTTTGATTGAAATATGACATCCAAAATAGGTAAAGTTATCAATATCATGACTAGAAATTCACTTGTCTGCAAATTCTTTGAATTTGGACCAGTCGAAAATCTTGCCTTCAAGTGATGGGTTAAAGTTAAGAAAATGATTTATTGCTTAAATTCGTCAGGCAATACAGCGGAAAAAAATGTTTTCTGTAAAAAAAATCAAGATACCATGTATATTAACATGAAATACCTTAAAATTGATTGTCATTTTTAATCAAATCCTATTCAACTTATATTGATGAGACTAAATTACCTTTTTTGTCTTCCATTTCAGCAATTTTATGTTTGAAATCCAATTATTAGCACATCCTCTGTAATTTCAAATAGCTGCTTATCTTTATATGATTTGATATTCCAGGTAGGTAGAAAGTAAGAAAATGGTAAAACTACTTAGAAAACCTCGAGCTCCAAAGCCTCTTCCGCCGTTGCCTGTCACACCGGCTCCGAATGGACAATCATCACATGCCAAACTAACAGAATACTTTGAGTCAATTGATTTTGGACTTGAAGATGAATTACCACCAGCCAAATCAAGGGACACAACCATACGACATTCACCAACTCCTAGTGTTGTACCAAGTTTAGTTTCACCGCCACCATCAGAATCCAATGCTAGGAAATCTATTTACCGAACTGTTACATATATGTCACCCCAAAGTCGTGTTTCATTCATTAGTAGAGAGGAGAAAAAGTTTGTATTGGACCCTATCTTTCGAGATCAAACAAGTCTAGGAACTTATGTTGACGGTAAATCTCTAGTGAAACCTTATAAGCCAAGAGGACCAGATCCTCTCCCAGCTAGGGTCCCAAGAAGGAACCCAGATCTATTACATGCTACAGATATTATTGATGATATAAGATTTTATAGTCCACCAGCTTTTACCCTTGAAAATTTCATTGTGCACTTGTCTGAAGTTCGAGGACTTTCATTGAGAAAAGTGAAAGAAGCAATGCTGTCTAGACATAACTATAAAAAGCTTACAAAACTGATAGCAGAAGAATCAATATGGCCTCAACCAACAGGAGAGCTGCGATTACAACATCTAACTCCAGAAGGTAATTAGCAACTTCTTCATTCCGACTATGTTTCCAACCCAGAAAGACAAGAATTTTTGAAAATATCACTAACTATAACCTGCTACAAGGTTACAAAATTTTGCACTGATCTAATTTGAAAGAAGTTGCAGACGACAATTTTGAATTTTATAAATGGAAAAACATGTGTCAAACTAAGTAGAAAATGTTTTTCAAAAAGGATAAATTGCTTATAACAAGTAATTTCTCCTTTTCTCACAATGTTTTCTTTGAGTATTTTTCTTTGATGCGTGAAAAAATGGGATTGTTTGGGAATGGGTTAAATTGTTGTTCTGCAGCTTTTTTCAAATTGGATCAGTTTAAAATTTTGCAGAAATGTTATCATTCTAAATTTATTACCGTAAAGATGTAAATACCAGTGTTTTTTGTTGGAAAGGGTGTATGATAGATTTTGAAAAACTACAAATAAATACTAGTCACTTCATGTGATTGAATGAAAAAAATATAAAAGTAAAAATTAAATGCTAAAATCCATGTTTTCAGAACTAGCAATCATTTTTAAGTCATTGGTGATCTCATATAGGTATGGACTATGAACCTTGCTTTAAAAAAAGAAAGATAGTTACTTCATTACTTAGTTCCAACATAATATGTGTACAGGCAAAAACCTTAGAGAATTGACCATTCGCTACTGTCATTCAAATAATCAGTTGACCAATGAGATCATTCATTTAGACTGGAAGTTAACTTTGAACTCCGAAATTGGTCCCATTTATGTAAATCATTTTTGTTGGTTTGGCAAACGTTGTAACTACAGCTTTTTCTAGTTACTCTGTTTAGGTCGCCAACCAACCATTCTACATTTTTGTTACATGCTACTGCAAAATAATGCTGTTTGAAAATGAATTGGAACTTCCTGTTGGAGTCAATGGGCCAGCAGTTGGTCAGTTGTTAAAGTACATACTGCCTTTTGCCTTGAATTATTTGAATTAAAAAAATAACAAAGTTCCCTTGTTTGATCAATGGTGGTCAAAGGTCAATCTACCTCCAGGCCAAGCAATTCCAGCTGCAGAACCCAGAATACCTCAGAAACAGTTGTTGATAGAAATGGCAGCAATGATAAAACAACATGTGAGAAGTTTGATGAATACGGAGGTCAAGTCTGTGATACGTCCACTACCTAAATATGCTCCAGGACATCAGGTATAATTGGGTTACAGGCTACCTTTCCATGAACTCATTATCAGACAATAAAACTTTAGACTAGTCAATTGAAAGAAGTTACAGGTGACAATTTAGCTGATGGAATTTAGAAAAAAAAAAGTCTTTTTTTTTTGTAGAAAACATTTTTGATAATGACCGAATTGCTTGTTACAAGCAATTTCTTCAATTTCTACAATGTTTTCCAAAGTTATTTCTTAAAAGGTATAGAAACCATTTTTATAGTTGATGGATTGCCAATGTTACTCATATAGTTGATCAGCCAATCAAGTTATTTGATTAGATTGAAAGTGCAGTGTTGACCTCTGACATTCATGTCAAACATTTTCATTTGTGGATGACTTCATAACTACAGCCTATTCTAGATGTAGTTACAGTGTTTTGATCACCACTAAACAATTTACTTGTTTTTCAATGTCAGCAAGCATATAATTTGTAATCAAATTTAGTTAGATATCTTAGGTAAGCTGGCATGTCAAAAATCAGTGCGCACTGATCATGCCAAATATGAGCATTGTATTTTGAAAAGGCTTAAAGTCATTGCATAAGTTTTGTGGTGTAGGTTTGTAGATAGACAGACTGATCAAAAGACAAACTGCTATAGAACAATATGCCAATCTTCTGTCACAGAGGTATACCAATGTTTTATTATAGTCAAGTGATGTATCATAAATGACTTTAAGCCTTTTCAAAATACAATGCTCATATTTGGCATGATGATAGACTTCATCAGTATGCACCTGCTGATACCAAGGTCAACTGGTGATGTGAGAAGGTCAAGGTCACTTTTACAGAAAAAGGTATGGTGTTTCACAAACACATTTTGTTTTTCCTAAAACAAAAATCAATTGCTTTTTTTGTTTATATTATATGTGTAATCAAAGTCTGAACAAATATGACAATTCAAACAAATAAAAGAACTATTCAAGAAACTAAGATTTTTTATTTAGATAAGCAGATACAAAAAGTTTATTTAAATGTTTATGTGCAGGTTGGAGCTGCCCCTCACACAGAAATAATACTGGTAGAGGATGACCAGGCTGAGGTGTCCAGTCAGTCACAGCAAACTAAACAGTGAGTGCAGACTGGTTTCTCATCTTTTTTTAACCTTAACTCATTCCCACACAATGATGCTTAACTCATTCCCACACAATGATGCTTTTTGAGGCCCATCAAGAAAAGCAATTTGGAAAACATTGTGTAAAATGAAGAATGCTTGGAACAAGCAGTTTCTTCATTTTCCCAAAATGTTTCTACCCAGAAAGTTGAAAAAAGTTTGTACCAGTCTTAAATTTTCTTGTGTGGTATTGGGTTAGATTTGTTTTTGTTTGAATGGGGTTTTACGCTGCTTTCAATAATCTTTCAGTTATTTCGTGTCAGCTGGAGCACCTAACAATGGAATCCTGGTAAGTTTGTGCCAGTCTTAAATTTTCTTGTGTGGTATTGGGTTAGAACTGGTGTACATGAAATGAGACTCTGTAAATTAAATTTGTATCAGAACTTCAGAAAAAAATTGGAAAAAGGAGCTGATGGAACAAAATGTACTCCTATCCTGACCACCAATATCATTCTTAATCTAGACTTATTTTGACCCAATCCCACTTTTTGATGCTTCTCTAAAAAGCTTTGGAAAAAATTGTGGACAATGAAGAAATTGTGTGGAACAAGCAATTTTCATCATCCGCAATATTTTCCACCCTATAAGGCAAAGATTTTCTAAATTCCACGAACTTAAAATTGTCACCTGCAACTCCTTTCAATTTGCTCCAGTCTAAAACTTTATTGTATTTGTTGTTGCATGGGTTAAGGTTCGTAACAACTCATTCTTTCTTTGAAAGATTATGAAGACAGTGCTGAATTATGATAGTCATGTTGATATTTTGTGTATTTAAGGGCATTTGGAAACCACCTATCTTATTTTGAGTAAACCAAAAGAGATGGTTAATATCAAGTGAATTCTATTGTTATTGAAAGCATTACATGTTAACTGATTGGTGTATGAAAATAAATAAATATATACTCAAATTCAAATCAACAGATTTGAAAAATAATGTATCTTTTTTTTTGGTTACATTGCAACAATAGGTTAGAACCTACAAATTTGCAAGCATTAAACACAAAATGTAGTTGTTTTGTTACATGAGTTTCTCAATTATATGAAGGATAAAATCAAGAGAAGAACAAAGAAAAACTGCTATTCAGTAAGTATTAGGTGAAAAAGTTTTGTATCATGACAGTGAAAAATTGAGCTTTAACCCTTTAAACCTTTAAGAAATTAAAAAGTTTACAGACAAAAATTTAAAGTGGATTTAATTTGAAAAAATAGTCATTCAGTAGGGTAGAAAATATTGTGGAAAAAGAAGAAATTGCTTGTTACAGGCAATTTCCCCTTTTTCTACAATGTTTTCTCAATTATAAAATCACAGGAATGTAAAACCAGGGAATAATCTGGAAAGGGTTAATGTAATTTTGAAGCTTTAACCCTTGTCATGCTGTATAAATTACCTTACTGAAATGTTGTCAAATCAAAGGGCTGATAGCACTGATAGAAATTGTTCTTCAAAAATTAATATTTCTTGTAAAAATCAACTTCATAAACAACTCTGGCAGGAAAAGTACAAGCAGGAGGTGTAGACTAAGATCAGCCTGCACATAAGTGCAGTCTGATCTTAGTCTACACCTCCTGCCAAAACCGGAATATTCCGGGTTCAGCATGACAAGGGTAAAGTTTCTACACTGAAATAAACTACAGAGAGCTGTTCATTCGGTGCAGTGCTCGCCACACCACCTGATCTCGTACAAGGGGTGATTATCAAACGTTAATTTTCAATATATTTAAGAGATGAAGAGAATATTTTTTGTTTTCATGGAGGTATAAATCGAAAAACCTAATCACACTGTATGAATACGCGAAGCTGATTCATGCGTTGTGTGATTGGGAGTTTTTTTCTGTTCATACCTCCATGAAAACAAAAAATGTTCTCTTCATTTCTTATAATTTAATAGCATTGAGCGAAAAAACCAAAAGCTTTACAAATTTTGATGCCTTTTTGTATGGGAATATTTTGTACAGAAGCATACAAAATCGCTGTGTGCTCAAAATTGTGTTCATGGAGTAATGAATAATTTTTCTCGACCAATCAGAACGCTCGTTTTTGATAGACGAAACTAAAAATTAAATTGTACAAACATAACCAATGATATATGAAAAAGATCATTCTAAACTTTTATTGATATCATACTGTCATGGTAGAAACACATGTTAACCCATCCTTGCATGCAAATAAACAGATCACAACTTGCAATATTTTTGCTTCACTGATAATCAGAACTTTTATTACAATAGATCAGATTTTTATCAGAATTCTTTTCATTTTTAGCTCCACTAAATAGACGTTGTACTTCTTACGAGGAATATTTGTGATTGACTTCTGCCTAGTTTCAGTTTGAAACTCCACAAATTTCATAAATACTAAACCTAAATTGCTTATTATACTGAAACTATTCTAAAGATGTAAGAATCAAACAATTTCCAGATGATTGGATTTAGATTAGTCCAAATTGAAAGAGGTTGCAGACAAAAACTCAATTTTAAAAAGATATTGCCATATACAGTAGAAAACAGTGTGGCAAAAGAGAAATTGGCTGTAACATTGTTTTCTCTGTTATTTTTCAAGATGCTAAAATGTAGGTTTGTGTGTCCTATAAGATAATGCCTAGTTACATAAAGGCAAAGTAACTCGTTACAGATGAAACATTTTGGAATGGTCCAATTTCAAAGAATTTGCAGACAACAATTTGAGGTTGATGAAATTACAATTAAAGCAATTTCTTCATTGTACACATTGTTTTCGAAAGCTTCTCTCTTGGGGGGTGGGGGCGTCAAAAAGTGTTATTGTGTAGGAATGGTTTAACCAGTGCTATCATTATAGATTTGTATCCTTTTCTAATTCTAAAATCAAGACATGTTCAATGAAAAGAATCAAATCATACAAATGACTTTCTTTAACCCATTTCCACACAGTGACGCTTTTGGACGCCCCTAAAGAAAAATATTTGGGAAAACATTGTGTAAAATGAAGAAATTGCTTGTAACAAGCAATTTCTTCATTTTCCACAATGTTTTCTACTAAGTTAGTGGAAAAAATCTGAAATTCCATAAATTTTAAATTGTCGTCTGCAACTCCTTTCAATTTTGACCAGTCTAAAATTTTGGCAAGTGGGAATGGGTTAAGAAGAGAAGTAGTGCAGCCACCTAGGATTTTCAGGGCACCCACTAACTGTTAGGTGTGTGCAATGTTTTGAAGGATCCTATCTCTGGGGAAAATAATAGAGCTCCACTTTGTAAAAAAAACAACAAAAAAATAAATAAATGTAATGCTAAAACTAGAGCTATATGCAAATTTACATTGAAAAAATGTTCACACAATGAACCCAGTCATTGCAATAGTATCTGTATTAACATTGACCCATCAAAGTTGTTTTCTTTTAACTACATTCAAAGTCAGTATTATGCAATTCCCACACAATAATAATTTTTGAAACCTTGAAGAAAGAAGAGCTCTATGGGAAATATTTTGCTAGTGGTAATTTCTTCGTATTATCCACAATTTTTTTTCCCAGAAAGACAAAGATTTTTAGGATGTCATTAACTTGAAATTATTGTCTGCAACTTCTTTGAATTTAGACCTGTGGAAATTTTGTTTTAGTGGGAATAGGTTAACCCATTCCCACACAGTGAGGCTTTTAGACACCCCTTAAGAAAAACAATTGGGAAAACATAGTGTAAAATGCAGAAATTGCTTGTAACAACCAATTTCTTCATTTTACAAAATTTTTTCTATCCAAAAATGAGAAAATATCTAGAATTTCATAAACTTTATATTGTTGTCTGCAACTCCTTTCAATTTGGACCTGTCTAAAAAAATTTGTCTGGTAATGGGTTAAGAGAGCTTCTTTTTCAAGATGTATCCCATTATAATATGTGTAAAAGTTTTGATGTGAACTTACAGATAATAATTGAAAGAACCTTCTTTTGCAGTTGTAAAAATCCATCCCATTTCATCACACCACAAAACCCTTTGAAATAACATCTTACAACCTATTTACAAACTGTGTTTTATAATGAATAATTGGATTAATTGTAGTTTTACTGTCCGGGGTTTGGGAGAGTAGTTGCGATGGCATGGTTTCTGTCTGATTTTCCTCCATCTTTGTTTATTTTTGATAACCCTTCTGCAAAGAACTCTTGTATACTTTATAAGTTTTCTAAAATTGATCATTTCCTCTTAAAACTGTACAATAGGTTTCTAAGATTACTTGAATCGCCTTCTTGAAATTGGAGAAGATAGTTCTTAAAATGCAGGAAAATATCCTATTGAACTCCCATTTATACTATCTTGTGTCAGAAATGAAGTCCAAACATTATTGGATTATATCGAAACTTTCACAGGATGTTTGCAATACATGTATTAGAAATGTTGTTCACCTGGAAATTGAATCAGCATGGAAAGGGTTTCCATTTTTTAATAGAATCCTTCTCCTTGTATACGAATGGAGCTGTTTAAAAAGAAATTCTAAACTTTTTTATTCTCATAATTTTGAAATAGTCCCTTTGAAAATACACAGAAAAGGGAAATGGTAAATTTTGAACATTTTATAGCCTGGAGAGCATCTTGGGTCATCATGGTCCTCCTGTTCAAGCATAGTTCAATTTCTTCAATTTTAATGTCTTCTATTTGTTATGTCGAAGTCTCTTTTAATTTAGCCCTTGTCATGCTGAACCAGTAATATTCCTGCTTTTACAGGAGGTATAGACAAAGATCAGACTGCACATAATTATGTGCAGTCTGATCTTAGTCTACACAACCTGCTTGCCCTTTTTAAACCAGAATTGTTTTCAAGATAGATTTTCAAAAGAAATATTATCCTACAATTAGTGCCTCTTGTGTTTTCAGTCCTTTGAATTTAATGAAAATCTGTAGAGGATTAAAAATGAGCATGACAAAGATTAAGATAATGACAGTAGTACAGTACAGCAGCATCTGATAGTGATATATCTCTTTATCTGAAATATGTGTTTGTGTTTTACAAGACTTGGTATAGTTCCATTGAATCCCAGCAGCATAGGTTTAGATCAGAAAAGCCCAAATTCTGAGTTTTCAGCTTTAATTAGCTATCCTTACCTTTAACTGTGATAGTATAGATAAGATTTTGGGACCAGAAGCTTGTAATTTATGCAAGAGTTAGCCAAACTATGAGGATTTACCACAGTCAATAACTTTTGAATAGTTATCTTAGGGAGTGGACTAGCCTTTGAAAATGAGGAGTCGGTGACTCATTAAATTTTAGGGGTTAACCCATTCCAACACAAGAAAATTTTAGACTGGTCCAAATTGAAAGAAGCTGCAGACGACAATTTCAAGTTGTTTGAATTTTAAATTTTTTAATCTTTTTGGATAGAAAACATTGTGGATAATGAAGAAATTGCTTGTTACAAGCAATTTCTTCATTGTCCACAATGTTTTCCAAAGCTTTTTTCTTGTGGGGCGTAAAAAGGAGGGCTTGAGTTTGAATGGGTTAAGACTGATTTTGAAGGAGTCAAAATAAGAAAAAAGTGAAACAAACATAAACATTTTCTTTCTTGCATATGTTGATTCACTTTGATAAATCTCATATAAATGCCTGAAGTAGCTGATGACATATAAATATTTTTTTTTAGTTCATGAAATTCATCACTGAAAAATTGAGGAATAAAACCCCCTAGAAATTTCTGTCAATAGGGTCTAAATGACTCCCTTGAGAGAAATTTCTGTGGATCAAAACAAGACATTTTAGATTTTTGGGGGTCAAACCCTAGTTTAAAAGTAAAACACAAACCCTGGTTATCTTACTTTTCATTATCCTCAAATGTTGATTGCATCGCTTATCAAATGCTGGACCCATCTTTAACATAATGATGCCAAATTTTAAGTTTTTTGTCACTGGTCATCGTAGCACTGTAGTGAACATTTACAGAGGGTTAAACAAAAAGGCAATCTTTAGTAACAATTTAGAATTAATTTTTTAGATCAAAGTAGAATCTCAGTGGAGTTCACAAGTTGGATGTTTTTTTTTTCAAACAAGGTTGTTATATACATCAACCTGTTATTGTTGGAACATCAAAAACCTTTTAAGTAAAGCTTACAAACTAATTTCTATTTTCCAAAAAATCTTCAAAAGATTTCTTCTGCGGCCACTTTCTAAGTACAAATGTAGTTTATTTCAGGGAAAGGGTTAGGCTGTATTTATAAGGTTATGGTCTCCAAACAATGATATTACTATATTTCTTCCTCCAGGGAGACAGAGATGCCAGGTAAAGATGCCATGTTCCATGCAGCTAGGTCTAGATACTTCCAGGGATCAATGAGGAGTCAGTCACCTTTCAGTGAGTACATGTATATTGGTGAACTGATAAAAATCCTAAAAATGCTTATTTACTAATATTTACTTATTCAAGCTGTAGTTATGACATTTTGGTTGCCAAATAAACTAAAATACTTCACAAAAATATCTGCATATGTCTGAGTTTAAAGTCTACTTCTGGTCAAAATAATGATTTGTTTGGCTGTTTCTTTTTTCTTTGATTGAAAGCTGTGAAGGGTCAATTGACCAATTGCATCTGTCAGTCAAGGAATGAACCTACCAATCAAATCATTTTTTCAGCCCAGACCTAAGACCTACTCCAACATTTGCGACCATTTATGTTAACCTTTTTTGTTGGTTTGGTGACTTAAACATCTTAACTACACCTTAATTAAGCTGTAGTTACAACATGAAGGTTGCCAACCAACCAAAAATGTCGCCAACCAACCATTTTACTTATTTGTTACATGCTCCTGGCCATAAATTTTACCAAATAACGCCGTTAAAAATCAAAGCAGAACTTCCGATTGGAGTTAATGGGCAGGGCCTAGGGAGTCAGTGGGTGGGGCCAGCAATTGCTCAATTGTGGTAAACTTAATCAAAACATTTTTTGAGATATCTTGACTTATGCGAATTAGATTCATCAAACTGATTTATTTTTTGGCCAGTTCAAAGCAGTGCTTCTTAGTTTAATTCTGTTTGCATGTTGAAGTTTTGGCCAAAATTTTTCAAAATGGATATTTGTCTGACCATTTCAATTAGAAAAACTAAAGTGGAGATGAGGCTTTATCTTTTGCTTTGATTTTACCATTGTGTATGTTAATACAAAAATAATACCTCAAAAGCTCTAGAAAAGAAAGGGAGTTGTACTTTAATATCAAAATTAAGAATATTGTCTAAGCCTGATTTGTTGGTACTCCACAACATAGGATTCTGAGGAAAAATTACAGATTTAACCTATTTCTACTCAATTATGCTGTTTACGCCCTCAAAAAAAAAAAAGCTCAAAAGCTTACGAAAACATTGTAAAAATAAAGTAATTACTTGTAATAAGCAATTTATTCATTTACTTTAATATTTTTTCCACCTAGAATGACATTTTTTAAAAAAAAATAAGTTCTTTGAAATATCATATTGCAATTTCTTCACTATGGACTAGTCTAAAATATTGTTGTATTGTTAAACCAAGACCTAAACTCTAGCAGAAATACATAAAAAATAATAATAATAATACATAAATGAAAGAAGAAAAAAGGGGAGGGAAGATAATAATAATCTGGGGAAACAATATTTATTTCCTAGCCACTCTTGTTCAGATTTCTTCAAAACATTAGCCTGTCAGAATTTTAATAGGATAAAATTCATAATCTATATTCTTTCTTTCTTGTGACAGCTATTCCAGAGGAAGGGATGATAACTCCATCAGAACTAGCCATATTGGATTCTCTCATACAAGGAGGCAGGGCACTGAGTCTGAAGGTATATACCATATTTATGGCTGAATTATATTCAAGTGAAATTTTCTGTAGTTTGAGAAAGAAAAGTGCGGCTGTCGTAGAGTATTAGACTCCAAATCTTCAACTATGGGATGCCATGGGTTTAATCCCTAGCAGTGGCACATGTCCTTTCCGACATTCGTCTCTCACCGATAAACCTAAGTGGGATAGCAGCTGGAGGCTAGGAAAGGATGTAGTGGTAGTACTGATGTGAGAAATACTAGGAACCCATTATTAGGTCCTCCAGCCGCCGTGATATGACTGAAATACTGTTAAAAATGGCAATAAACCCCATTCAATCAATCACTCAAGAAAAAAAAAATAATACAAATTTGGGTAAAAATCATTTTTTGGATTGTTAGTCTGACTAATTGAGTTCTAACAGGAAGTTTCACCAAGATATTTAACTTTGGTTATTTTTCACAGAATTTATGGCCAGTAAAAAAAGGGTAAAATAATTGTTTTGGAATCTTGACATCATAACTACGGTTTGAAGAAGCTGTAGTTATAACAATTAAGTTGCCTAGCCAACAAAAATGCTTTATATAAATGTCAGCCAAAGATGGGGTTCAAAGTTCTCTTCCAGTTTGAATGAATGATTTGATTGGCGGATTGATTCTTCGATTTACAGCTGGGATCCATCAATTTTAGATATGACTGTGCATTATTTTGTTTTGTTGTGGGTTGCTTTGATGCATATGCAAGGAAACTCCAAACTGGTGTCATTTTCAAATAAACACTCTAGTTCATTACATGATTTAAAAGCTATTTAATTTCTCTGGCATTAAGGATGAAATGCTGTATGACAAGACACTAAACCCCTGTCATGCTGATCCCATAATATTTCTGCTTTGACAGGTGGTATTGAATAAGATAAACCTTTACATATGTGCAGCTGATCTTAGGCTTAACCTTCTGTTTTACTTTTTAACCCTCTCCTGTACAAACCTGAATTTACGTCGCTGTGATTTTATACTTTAGAAAACATTGTAGAAAAGAAGAAATTGCTTATAAGAATCAATTTCTCCTTTTCCCATAATATTTTCTACCATGCGGGATGGTTTAATTTCAAAATGCATCCAACTTTCCACTGTCCTCTGCAATTTCTTTCAATTGAGGCCACACTAAAATTAAAAAAAATTGTTCAAGCGAAAATTGTTTGTAGCATTAGTTAACCCATTCCCGCACAGTGACGCTTTTGGACGCCCCTCAAGAAAAATACTTTAAAAACATTGTGGAAAATGAAGAAATTGCTTCTTACAAGCAATTTCTTCATTTCCACAATGTTTTCTACCCAGAAAGTTGAAAAAATCCAAAATCCATAAACATTAAACTGATGTCTGCAACTCCTTTTAATTTCGACCAGTCTAAAATTTTGTCGTCTGGTAATGGGTTAACAAAAGCATTACTGACCCACCATTAGGGCCTTACAGTGCTTTCAATCCTTTGATTTTGATGCAGGTCTGAACACAGATTTTATTCAGCATGACAAGGGGTATTAACCCTTGTCATTCTGAACCCGGAATATTCCAGTTTTGACAGGAAATGTTGACCAAGATCAGCCTGCACATCAGTGCAGTCTGATCTTGGTCTACATCTCCTGTTTGTACTTTTCCTGCCAGAGTTTTTTTATGAAATTGATTTTTAAAGGAAATGTTTATTTTGAACAACAAGCCCTACCAGTGCTTTCAGTCCTTTGATTTCACAGCAATTCAGTAAGGTAATTTATACAGCAAGACAAGGGTTAACTTCGGCTGTCATTGTTTTGTAAGAAATAATTTATATAATCCCTAGACCTTCTTACACACATACATTATTTACTATGTAATTAACACTATGTATTAGGTAATTTACATTTATATTATATTGTAAAATGAATTTCAGGCCCATTTCATCACAGAAATGCCAGATATCTCACCCCTACTGAAAAACCTTGTGTACCTGAACTTGTCATTCAATGACTTTGCTGTGAGTAACCCTCCTTATTTATTTAAGAGATGAAGAAAATAATTTTGTTTTCATGGAGGTATGAAAAGAATTAACTAATCACACTGTATGAATATGAGTAGCAGATTCATACATGAGTGTTATTAGGTTTTTCATTTCATACCTTCTTGAAAAGAAAAAGTATTCTCTTCATTTCAAATAATTTCATGAGCAAAAAAAAAAATATTTTACAAATTTTGGCACCTTTTTTATGTAACTATTTTGAGAGCAAGCAAAAAATTAGCTGCGTGCTAAAAAATTGTTCATGGAGTAATGAATATTTTCTCAGCCAATCAGGATGTTCATTTTCGATAGATGAAACTAAAAATCAAATTATAACAAGTTTAAATTGTTTTTGCTAGTTGTTCGTAACCTATTACCACACAGTCCATTGTGACCCTCCCAAGCAAAAGGTTAAGGAAAACAATGTTGAAAATGTAGAAATTGCTTGTTACAAGCAATTTATGCCATTTCCACATTGTTATCATCCCAAAATGACAGAGGTATTTGAAATTCTATCAAAATTTTGTTATAGTTGTATTCAACTTCTTTGAATTTGGACCAGTCTAGATTTTTGTCATTTGATAATGAGTTAAATGTATATCTGTTTCAGGATGTTTCATATTTCAGACATTTCATACAAGGGGTTTAAGCTGAATTTTTATATATAAAAATTGTGCAAAGTAAGAAAATGAGAATATGAGTTGACACAAAGTTCATTTTGAATCTTTTTTTATTAGTCACTCACCAATTTGCCTGTCGATATCCTCTCTTAGTCTTCATTACAAGAGTAATTTGTCTGTCTAATTTAACCAGTCTGTAAATGACAGTTCCTTGGCCTGGTCTTTATTCAAGGAGTTTTTAGACAACAATTCAAAGAGGATGAGAATGAAAAATAAGAAGGTTTAAATGAAAAATAAAAGCTCCACAATATTTTCCCAATAATTTTTTCGCAAGTGGTGTCAAAAGGTGTCATTGAGTGAGAAAGGGTTAACCAATTATCAAATGACAAGTTCTGGGACTGGTCTTTATTCAAAGAGGTGGGCAACAATTCAAAGAGGATGAGAATGAAAAATAGACGCCTCATAGAGTATAAATGTGAGAAAAGGATAAGATGTTAGCAAAAAGCAATTCCTCCTTTTCTCAAGAAGTTTTCAATGGTTGATATCCTTTAGCATGTCACAATACAAGGTTTTATGGTAATGGGATAAACTTGAGCATCATTAATCTTAATCTTGGTGAATATTTTCTCTTTTATATTCTAGGTTTTCCCATCTCCTGTGCTAGACATTCCAGAACTTGAGATTTTAAAATTGAGAAATAATCCTCTAAAAGACCTCCCACCAGAGATAAACAAACTGAAGAAGCTGAGGACTCTAGTTGTGTCTTTCTGCATGTTACAGTCATTACCAATAAGGTAAATAGAGACAAATACAGTCGAATCTGTGTACAGCAGCCAGTCAAGGGAGAGGGCCAAATTGGCTGCTGTACACAGATTGGCTGCTGTTCACAGTATCCATAGGGCAGCCATTTTGTCATACCATTTTGGGTTAGCTCATTAAAAGATCACAAAACTTTAGACTGCCCCAAATTCTAAGAAGTTCTAAACTTCCATTTCAAGTGTCTTTTAAAAAAAGAAAAGGCACTTTGTACCATTTGTACCATTTAAGATAGAGAATATTGTGACAGAAGTGAAAATATCCTGAGAAATTCTCGTAACATTTTGGACCTGGGTACGACCTACACCAAACTCACTAGCAATAATCTTAGAAGAACGTCCAGAGTCAAGCGTACGAACCACTTTCACATGATCCTCTAGAGAGAGGAACTTACGCTTAGAGAGCGACATGATAGCAAGATTTGACAGCAAAAGCAACTTTTCATCCATTTTAAAGACCTTTACTAAATGATGTGTAAACAACCTATAATGCTCAAGTTCATTTTATTTAAAGAGACCTGACAACTTAAAAATTCCGTTTCCTCTGATCAATAATCATCGCTCAAGTAGATCAAATCGACCAAATAAATATTAATGGCTAAATACACGTCAAATAATCAACAACACGCGATTAAGTCGATAATTAATTGTTTATATCTTGTACATTACGATAAAGCGACTTCGGCATTTACTATAGTAGTGATTATCGATTTTTTCGAACACGACTAATTAAGTCGCATGTTTTGTTAGATGACCGTTATTTAGGTGCGATATACTGTTGATTATACACCAATTAAGGTGACCGCTGGCCGCATTTCAGGAGATCACGCTATTCACAGTGCAATTAAAGAAGGAATTTGCACGGGGGGAACTCGAGTGGCCGCTGTCGGCAGATTGGCCGCTGTGCATAGTTGGCCGCTAACACAGATTTAACTGTATTGTTGAAATACTCATACATGATCATTAGATTTAACCCATCACCACATAATGCCGCTTTTTCATGCCCTGAAAATATAAAGTCAGTGAAAACATTGTGGGAAAAGGAGAAATTGCTTATAACAAGCAATTTTTCCTTTTCTCACCATGTTTTCTACCCTTTTTGGTACTTATTTCCCAATTTAAGTCCAATTAGAGATACCGTCTTCAATTTCTTTCACTTTTCACCTATCTAGAAGTTTTCACGTGGTAGTGATTAATCAACACCAAAGTAACTTGAGCTTTCATTATTGAAAAAAAGGTTGTTTTAACTGTATTTCTTGAAAATTGAAATTCAGTCAGACAATTTTTGACTTGTCCAATTTCAAAGAATATAGTGGCATTATTTTAGAGCAAGTAAACTATGAAAAGATATTTTCTTCTACCTGTACTGGTATATAACATTGTTGAAAAGTAAGGAATGGCTTGTTACATTATCTGTCATTGAATTTCTAGTTCACCTGAGCATAAAGTGCTCATGTGAGCTATTGTTATCACCCTTTTGTCTTGCGTCCCTCTTCCCAAACTATGGGGCCCATTTCCACCAAATTTGGAAGAAATGTTCCTTCGCTGGTCCTTCGAAAATGGATAAAAGAATTGAAATCTGCAGAAAATTTTGGTTGCCACGGCAACAAACCATAATAAAAAAAATCTGTGAAAATCATCTTCTCCTGACTCAGAAGGCCTAGAGCCTTGATATTTTGCATCAAACATCAGTAAATTGACCTCTTTAAAAATAGCAGAAATCATGACCCTCTGGTCTCCAGGGCGGAGCCCTGTGGAGGAGGGGTGTTTCTATATAGAAACAAAAAAGGACTTGTAAATGATATTTCCTGCTAAATAACTTGGCCAAAATGTTCCTTAGGTGGCTCCCTTCGAAAGCTTTAAGACTTGAAATCAGTTGAAAACTTCAGTATCATAATTCTAGCCTCAACATTAAATTTGACTAGTGAAAGAAAAAGAGTCATCTTGGGTGAGCACACCAGGGCCAATGGTCCTCTTGTTCTTTTAACTCATTACAAGAAGACAAAAATTTAGTAACAATTTAATAAAAATTGATTCTATACATGTATTTAGAGAAAATTCATGTTGGTTGTTTGCTTTCAAAAATAATGATAATAGTGTAAGAAAAGTTATTTCCTTTTTTCAAACTTGGCTTATTTTTGCATAAATCATATGTACTAAAAATTAGCATGATCTATTCTCCACTTATACATACTAGCTTTACTATGTTTCTTGTTCATATATTCAGACTGTTTGCTATGGAGAAACTTGAGTTTTTAGATGTTTCTTACAACAGAATATCCTTTATACAGAATGAGATATATCATCTTCAGTAAGTTGCATGTGTTTTCTTTTGATAATTGATCCATTCCCATATAGAGAAGCTTTGAGACGCCCCTCAACAAAAACAATCTTGAAAGCTTTGTGGAAACTAAGGAAATTGCTTGTAACAAGCAATTTCTTCATTTTCCACAATTTTTTCTGCCAACAAGTTGAAAAATGAAAATTTTGTAAATTCAAAATACTCATCTGCAACTCCTTTCAATTTGGACCACTCTTAAATTTTGCCGTCTGGTGATGGGTTAAATCATGGTCACTTGCCCAGGATGAATTTGAGAGAAGGCAAAAAATATAGGTTAACCCTTTACCAGATGACAAAATTTGGATTGGGCAAAATTCAAAGAAGCTGCAGACAACAATTTTAAGTTCTTGAAATTTTAAAAATCTTCCATTTCGATTTTAAATAGTTTTATTATGCAAAACTCTTTCGGCCAATAGCATGTAACTAGAAAAGTAAAACAGTTGGTTGTTGACCTTAACATAGTAAATACAGCTTGAATAAGCTGTAGTTACAACGTTCAAGTCACTATGCTAACAGAAATGCTTCACATCAATGGTGGCCAATGTATGAGTTCAAAATTAACTTCCAGTCTAAATGAATGATTTTGTTGGTTAACTGATTATTTGATTGATAACAGCAACTGGTCAACTGTTACTGTTGAATGACCTATCTTTTAAACATTTTTTTCAGAACTCTGCGTGAGTTGAACGTAGAGGGTAACCAGTTACCAGCAATGCCATCAGGAGCTTTGAGATTAGATCTGGACCATCTTAATGTGAAAAATAATTTTATGCACCCCCTATTTTGGCAAGAAAATACACATAATGAACCACAGGTATGTTTTTGATTCCCAAAATATTCATTTGAAAATTTGAGAAATAAGAAATCGCAACATTTTTTGATTGGCTGGTAACCCATTCCCTTACACTCCCACTTTTTGATGCCCCTCAAGGAAAAAGGCTTTTGGAAACATTGTGGACAATGAAGAAATGGCAATTTCTTTTATGTCAACAATGATTTCTACCCTAAAGGCAAAGATTTTCTAAATTTCACATAAATTTTGGTCAATGTTGGAGTTCTAAGGTCACTTCCAGTCTAAATGTATGATTTGATTAGTCGATTTTTATCTGATTTACAGCCTTGATCCATAAATCATGTAACAGCCTGAACCAGAGTAAATTGTGGCAGCATGATATCATTTTCATGTGATAGAGGGTAATAAGTAACAGTTTCATTTAACTCTTTCCTGTTTTTCAGAATTTAAACCTATCTAAATATAAAGGTTTTGCAGGCAAAAATTTAAAGTGGATTTAATTTGAAAAATAACCATCCAATAGGGTGTTAAACATTGTGAGAAAAGGAGAAATTGGTTGTTACTAGCAATTTCTCCTTTTTTCACAATGTTTTTCCAAGTATAAAATCACAGCCACGAAAAATCCTGGAATTGTACAGGAAAGGGTCAAAGAAAGAACAGGGTACTGTTCAGAAATACCTCTGACAATCGAATAGTTCTTATGTAGCATTGAAATTGACAATTTTGGCTTGACATAATGTTTGAGACAAATATTTCTGTTTATTTTCAGAGACTTGTTGATCTATCATTATTGAGTATACAGAAATCACATCTGGGTAAGAATCCAAGTCAGCTTCCTACAAGTGTACAGCAGTTTCTTCGTAGCAGGTCAGTCCTTTACAGTTTTTGTCAAACCTACTTGCAGGAAACAATACATAGTTATCACTATGACAAGTCAGTCAGTGTAAGAGTGTTAGTTTGTCAGTCCGTCCCAATTTATCAAGAGCATGTATCCTACATTTATGACTGGATTTCAAAATAATTTAAGAACTCATTCACCATCATTTACAGATATGCAATTTGAAGTAATTTTCATATATTTTAAAGGTCACAGCTCAAGGTCAAACCAGAAATACGGGCAACCCGCTATTACAACAGCATTTTTACAGAACGGATTTTTTTGTTCTTTATTATAGGCCTGAAGGGTCGTATAATGTTTAGGCCCTGGTTGTCTGTCTGTCCCTCTGTCTGTCTATCCCTCCGTTATTAATATTTTGTGTGCGCAACTCCTCCTAAACTATCAATTGGAATGAGCTGAAACTTTGCACAGTTACTCCCTAAGACTAAGACTACTATTTAACTCTTTCCTAGTTTTGCAGAATTCAAGACCTGTCCAAATTGAAAGCTTTCCAGACAAAAATTTTAAGTGGATTTAATTTGAAAAAAAAAAAAAAAAAACAACATCCATTAGGGTTGAAAATATTCTGGTAAAAGAAGAAATTGCTTATAGAATCACAGGGTCGTAAAACTAGGAATTGAATAGAAAAGGATTGATTAATAATTTATTGTATTTATGGTTTATTTCAGTCGAGCTCGTTGTGACTGTTGTAATGGCAGCATGTTTGGCCCTGGACTGAGGATAATCAGACCTGTTACTGAGTTATTTGGAATTAAGAACTTACCATTCATGTTTAGGGCCTGCTCTCCAAAGTGCTTAAAAGACTTTAAACATAGTAAAGATACGCTCTCTGATATCTTGTATGGAAAACTACCAGAGTGATACTTTTGAAAAACAGCTGTGTTTAAAACTTCCATTATGTTATGTTCTACTATGAAAGCAGTATTTTGTGTAAGCTGCATTGATTTGATGTTTTGTCAGACAACATCATTTTGAGTTGTTTTTTATGCTCCTGCATCAAAAGATCAGAGGCATATTGTGGGCATGGCTGTTATGTGGGCATGGTGTTTCACCAACACATGCGGTCTAAACCAGATACAGTATTTGTTTCATATTTTTGTTGAAACATTAACATTGAAAACTTTGATGGAGATTTACAATTAGAACAGCATTAATAAAATACTATGCATGTACATGAAATACTCTCAGGGTACCATCTTTTTTGTGATACTTTTTCCCTGAAAGCTTTTGTTTCTACAACCTTTAGTATGGATAGAACAGCTTATGACCAGTCTTATCAAGAGGTAAACATATAAAGCAATATTTCCCATACGGTGAAGCAGAACTATAATTTTGCAATGCTTTTCAGCAAATTATCTTTTCCCTTTCCTGTTCAATGACTGGTTTTTACATCCCTTTCTTTTTATACTTGAGAAAAAATTGTGGAAAAAGCAATTTCTTCTTTTAACACAATATTTTCTACTCCATAATGATGGTTACATTTCAAATTACATCCAATTTTCATTGTCATCTGCAACCTCTTTCAATTTGGACCAGTCTAAAATTTCAGAAAACGGGAAAGGTTTAATTTAACCGTTGATTTTCATTTCATAGAGTATATGAATTCAGGGCTTGTGTCATCCTTTAAAATTCAGTTGTCATTGACTCCTTGACCAGCCGCTGTCATAGCGCAGTTGGTTGCGCGTCAGACTGTCAATCTAGAGGTCCCATGTTCCAACCCTAATGGCGGCACTAATCTTTCCAACTATTTGTCTCCCACCAATAGGTCAACAACCGTAGACCTATGTGGGATAGCAGCTGGAGGCTAGGAAAGGATGTGATGGTGGTACTGGTGTGAGAAATACCAGGAATCCATTGTTAAGTGCTCCAGCTGTTGTGATATAACTGAAAGATTGTTAAAAGCGGCGTAAAAACCGATTTAAACAAACAAAGACTCCTTGACCATGAAGTTATAGGGGTCAAAACTGTTTTTGAATGATAATGACAACAAAAAGAATGAATTGATATAACATCAGAATGTGAAGGTTTAACCCATTCCCACACAATGACGCTTTTGGACGCCCCTCAAGAAAAAGCAATAGGGAAAACATGGTGGAAAATGAAGAAATTGCTTGTCACAAGCAATTTCTTCATTTTCCACAATGTTTTCTACCCAGAAAGTTGAAAAAATCTAAAATTTCATCAACTTAAAATTGTCATCTGCAACTCCTTTGAATTTGGACCAGTCTAAAATTTTGTCATCCGGGAATGGGCTAAGTGCTAGCAGACTCTTTCTTGTTTATTTTGTCTTACTTTTATAAATCTTTTACAAGAGACGAGCAATGAATTATATCAACCAAAACTGTTTAAGAGGTATATAAGAGTTAATTTGTTGGTCTGTCAGTTGGTCCATCGGTTGGTTGGTTGGTCTGTAGCTTTTACTTGTCCACCCATTTTCTCCAAAAGTTCTTGATGGATTTGATTTAACCCTTTCCCATTCAAACACGGGATTTTAAGTTCCTGTAATTATATACTTGAGAAAACATAGTGGAAAAAGAAGAAATTGCTTGTAACAAGCAATTTCTCCTTTTTCCACAATATTTTCTACCACATGGGATGATTTCATTTCAAATGGCATCATGTTTTCATTGTCGTCTGCAACCTCTTTGAATTTGGACTAGTATAGAATTATAAAAAGCGGGAAAGGGTTAAATTTCACACATTCAGTCTTAACCCATTCCCTCACAATCCTGCTTTTTGACATCTCCAAAGAAAAAAAAAAGAAAAAAAACTTTTGGAAAAAATGTGGAAAATGAAGAAATTAGTTAATACAGCCAATTTCTTTCTTATCCACAAAGTTTCCTACCCTAAAAGACAAAAGTTTTTAATATACCATTGACTAAAAATTGACATCAGTATTACGCAAAGATATGTTCATTCTAATTTGATTACATGCTATTAATTTTTCCTAGAGTTATGGCCCTTTGCAGAAAAAGGCATTATTCAAGTGACAAAATGTTTTTCTGAGGCATGAAGCTGGGTGGGGACCATATTAATCATTTTTAAGTGATTATCTAGAAATTTCTCTCAAGTGTAATTAAAACCTAGGTAGAATTTTTCAATTGGTCAAATAGGATTCTTTTCAGAATTTTGAGGTTCAAAATTTTGGTTAATGAGTCGTACATGAGCCATGGAATGACTGTTTTAGGTAAATTTATAACAAAATACCACCCCCATTACTTAAGACTTCGTTATCTAGTACATGCAGCCAAGCAGGACACCTGAATGTTGTAATCTTACATATATACAATTTAGTGCATTCAGCTTTTAGTTAATTTTAAAAAGAAAATATTCATTTGCCCCTGATTGTGGATGGGGTTATAGGAAAAGTTGCATTCTGTGATATTCTGATGATTTAAACTTAAGAGTGTGCTGATTAATGTAAGCATTATTAAATGTAATCTTGATTCTGTTTTACATGAAAGCTCTACCTGTTATGAATTAAAGAAGTTTCTATAAACAACTATATTTGTTTGTTTTGCTAATTCCCCTCCCCCCAAAAAGTGGTCCCCACCTAACAAGGAAGGAAACCAATGTGGTCAATTTTCCAGTTATTGCCTAGTAAGTGGGCATATGGGTATGTATTTCAGCAACATGTTGTTAAGGATTTAAATTTTGATTGGTCTGAAGCATCAAGCATTTTTCATAAGCTATTTAATTTGTATTGTACATGTACTTGTATCATTTGCATGAGCTCAACAGTGATGCCATTAAAAAGGCATGAATTAGAAATTAACCCATGCTACATTATCCTGCTTTTTCACCCCTAGGTAAAAAGCTATGGAAAAGGAAGGAAATGCATGTTAAAAGTAATTTCTGTTCCTACAATGTTTAGTACTCAAAAGAGAAAGATTTTTGGCTTTGTGTCTATTATGCATTCAGCCATCAGTGTGTATGTAAACTTTAACTTTGAAAATCTTCTCCTTAGAAAGTACTGCACAGATTTTAACCAAATTTCACACGAATGATTCTTGGGTAACCCTGTATCTTTTCAAGAATTTTGATAGGATAAAAAACATGACTTTTATTATTAGGTCTAATTTCCACATATGGTGTAGAGTGAAAACTTTGATAATCTTCCCTGAATCCAATTAAAGGATTTCAACCAAATGATCTTTGGATTCCTTCAATGAATTTTGAAAAGTTAAAACATGGCTCCTATGGGCAGTGCTAACTTTCATATACAGTGTTTGTTACACAGTGAGAACTTTGAAAGTCTTCATCTCCAAATATTTAATGGATTTCAATAAAATTTTACAGACATTATCCTTGGATTATACTTTATCAAATTCCTGTAAAAAATGATCTGATTAAAAGCATTGCTAAATTGGGCAGGGCTAGTTTGCATAAATGGTTTGTATTGATAACTTTGAATTTTTTTTTCTCAATGGATTTAACAGAAGGAAAATCTTTTGATGATCCTTTATCATATATTCTGAAGACATAGGTTTGATGGTAAAGCTTTGGAGGATCAGCTAAATTACAGGTAGGGACACGTAGAAATAATGTTACTGCTTGACTGAGAATACTTATTGTATAAAAAATGTTGCCCCCATAAAATTAAATTGAAAAAAAAATCTTTCTTAACCCTTTCCTGTATAGTTCCTGAAATGTCTTTCAAATTGGGCCAGTCTTAAACTTCAAAAAACAGGAAAGGGTTAAATGAGCTGCCTCATATGTTTAAGAAAACTAAATAAATTGAGTGATGAATAAATTCAGTCCAGTTCAGTCCAAAATTACACAAATTTAAAATTGTTGTCTGCATTTCACTATATCCCCCACCGCAAGAACTAATAGACCTACAGCCTTAAAACTCTGTACTATTCTTGCTAATGACCCATAGAAGTGCCCTATTTTATTTGGGTCGTGGAGGTCAAAGGTCAAGGTCACAGTTTACCTTTGATGGATGTTGCTAATGACCCAAGGAAGTGTCCTATTTTTTTGTCACAGAGGTCACCAGTCAAGGTCACAATTTAACTATAATTGAAACCTTTTTCTAGCTCTAACTCATAATCAATTTGACCTAGGACCTTGAAACTTTATACACATGTTGTCCATGACCCAAGGAGGTGCCCTATTGTTTTTTGGCCATGTAGGTCAAAGGTCTATGTTACAATCTCCGTTTTTCAGTTATGAAGGTCAAAGGTCAAATTGGAAACATTGGGTAAAACAAATTACTTGTCACAAGGAATTTCTTCATTTTCCATGATGTTTTCTACCCAGAAAGTTGATAAAATCTAAAATTCCATAAACTTAAGATTGTTGTCTGCAACTTCTTTCAATTTGGACCAGTCTAAAATTTTCCTGTCTGTTAATGGGTTAAGAGGTAAAAAAATATTGATTTGAAGGAAGAAATTATTGTAACAACTAATTTCTCATTTCCTCACAATGCTTTCCACTGTTATTTTCTTCTATGCATCTAAATATGAGACTATATGATAATGGGATAAGGTCAGATCATACATTCAACCTTTGACCCTTGGCATACCGAATAATATGCCTCAAAATCAAAGGGCTGAAAGCACTAGAATTACTAGTTGTAGGCCAATATTCCTGGTTTAACATGACCAGGGATAATAATTAACTATTTTGCTAACTTGCTTTTAAAAAAAACCTTAATATTGGAAAAAGCAATTTCTCCTTTAATCACATTGTTTTCTATACTATTTCATTTAAGTTATCAATTTCAAAGAAATTTGAATTGTCATCTGCAACTTCTGTCAATTTGAACTTGTCAAAAATTTGAAGTGAAGTGTATATTAGAGCGGCATTAGTAAAGCTCATTGATTTTGCTAATTATGTACACTGTGAAAGGGTTAATTGTATTTTTCATTTTCATAGTAATTTTAACTAATCATAAATCCCCCTTACTTTAAAAAAAACAAAACTTCGAAATAACAGAAAGTCAGACGAAAAAAGACAAAAAAACCCAGCAACAACAACATCAACAAAAACCCCTGCACCATTAGCAATTGGTTCTTATCCTATCTATTTATATGTAGTAAGTGTTTTTACATTTTATAATTCTATATGTGAATGTTAATGTTTGTAATATTGGTTGTTTGTAAATGATGTACATGAATGAGAGTATAATAAAGATATATATCTATTGATGAATAACTTTATACTGGTAAATCTACACATATAATATGCATGCAATTATCCTACCCTACTGTTTGGCAATGTCTGTTAAGACCCACGTTTTCATAAGACAATCAACAAATGGAGATGGCTATTAAAATCTAATTTTTGTTATAAGCTAATTAACCCATTACCAGATGGCAAAATTTTAGACTGATTCAAATTGAAATTAGTTGCAGACAACAATTTTAATCAATGAAGTTTTAATTCTTTTCAATTTTCTGGGTTAAAAACATTGTGTAAAATGAAGAAATTGCTTGTTACAAGCAATTTCTTCATTTAACACTGTGTTTTCTCTATTGTTAACTGGAGGGGCATCCAAATTTTTCATTATGTGGGAATTGGTTAACCCATTCCCACACAGTGATGCTTTTGGACGCCCCTCAATAAAAATGATTGAGAAAAGATTGTAAAAAATGAAGAAATTGATTGTAACAAGCAATTTCTTCATTTTCCACAATGTTTTCTACCCAGAGAGTAGAAAAAATCCAAAATTTCATAAACTTTGAATTGTAATCTGCAACTTCTTTCAATTTGGACCAGTCTATAAACAGAATATTGAATTTCTAAGATAACTGAGCAAAACTGCCCACTTAGATTTTACCTTAAATTTTTGTGCATGAAACAGTCTGGTATCTAATGGCTGCCCGGCACCATTGATTGTGATGGATATTCGTCAAAAGTTTGGTTTTCATTGTGATGCTTGACAATGACATTCATCAGTGAATAATCAATCTGGGTGTTATCAATGATTGCGGTGTAAGTTAGGATAATCAATTAACTTTTTTCCAATAATATACTAACTATTTTAATGACCCTTGAACAATGACAGATGACTTTACAAGAGTCACTTTGACATAAAGACTGCTACAGTCGGTCGCATGTTATTGAAAAAACTGTCGTCCATCAGAATTCTTTGATAGGATTTTTTGTCGTCCCTTGGGGAAAGTTGTCGTCTCAGACGACAGTACTGTCGTGACTAAGAGCCCTGGAATACATTCATTGAAGAAAAATCTAAAAATAGCATATATGGAGGGTGAAGGCAAGCTGTCAATAAGAAAAAATTGTGACAGTTAACCTTTTCCTGTACAAACTTGGAATTTTATGTTGCTGATATTTATGCTTGAGAAAACTTTGTGGAAAAGGGAGAAATTGCTTGTAACTTCTCCTTTTACCACAATATTTTCTACTATATATAATGGTGTCATTTCAATCATCCAATTTTACAATGATGTCTGCAACCTTTTTCAATTTGGACCAAAAGACAGGAAAAAATGTAATCATCAGAAGTATGGGTATTGCAAAAGTTTGAGACATTTTATAAAAAAAATGTGATAGCAAAATGCATAATGACATTACATGCATGTACCATACTTTGGGTTGATGACTTTATGCTGCTTTTATTTACATGACAAGGTATTTATTGAAATCTAAAGCATTTTCTAAACACAATATTATCCCTTGCCATGCTGATTAAAAATTCTCTTCAGAATTGCATTAACCTTGTCATGCTGAACCCGGAATATTCCGTTTTTGGTAGGAGATGTAGACAAAGATCAGCCTGCACATAAGTGCAGTCTGATCTTGGTCTACACCCCTGCTTGTACTTTTCTTGTCAGAGTTGTTTATGAAATTGATTTCTAAAAGAAATGTTGATTTTTGAACAACAAGTTCTATCAGTGCTTACAGTGATTTGACTTTACAGCAGTTCAGGAAGGTAATTTATACAGCATGACAAGGGTTAAAATCAATGTGCTGAAAAGACTGGAAGTACTAATTTTATGTCAAGGTCTGTTTTGAAATTTTATTTTGTAAACAACTCTGGCTCTAACAGGACAAGTAGGTAGTGTAGACTAAGATCAGACTGCACATATGTCCAGGCTGATCTTTGTCTATACTTCCTGCCAAAGAAGGAATATTCAGGGCTCAGCATGATAAGGCTTAAGGTGCATGGTCATCGTTTCAGACAACATCATGTCTAGCTCAATGAAGTAAACCAACAGTTCTGGTTGGGGGGATTTTTATATGTTTCCAAAAGGCGTATAGAGAAATATGATAGAACATTTCGACAACAGATCAAATTGATATATATGGAACAATTACATTGTGACAGTAAGCCGTAAAAACAGGGTGTGACAGCTAGCCATCAGATACTAGTCTGTTAAACAAACAATTCAAACACAGCTATATCTTTTTAAGGAAAAGAATAAAATGAACATTTTATAGGGAACTCAACTGAGTAATCATGACCTTCTTATTATTATCCACTTCATCTCAGCGCTCTCAGTACTTTGATTTAATTTCGAAACTTCTCATTACCACTTTTTGGATTCTCCCATTGCCAAATAAGGAAACAGGAAATGAGTCGGTGCCCGAACTCATTCATGAATTTAATTAATATTAGGTTTTCGTAAATATTCAACTCTGTAACTCATATAATTGGTATAGAAGCTACGTCAGAGGTCAGAAAAAACAGAACTTATGGTGCTAACATCTCTTGGATGGTAAGCTTTTCTCTCGAGTTTAGATATTACCATTTTTATTTGATGACTAATAGCAGATTTAATGGGTGGGGTAATATTTATTTCACACGTTAGCGGTAGAACATCGGGTTCTTCTCTTTATACCGTTACTTTTATATGCGGTCCGACTGATGTATTTGAAGTCTTTTTTTGTGCTGTAGAATAATGTGTCTTAACCCATTAGCAGACGGCAAAATTTCAGACTGGTCCAAATTGAAAGGAGTTGCAACTTGCTGACGACTTTTTAAAACTGATGACATTTTAGACTTTTTCTTTTTTCTAAAGAGAAAGCTTTTTGTAAAATGGATCAATTGATTGCTAAAAAGCAATTTCTTCATTTTACACAATGTTTTCCCTTATGCTTTTCTTGAGGGGCGTCAAAAAGCGTCATTGAGTTGTAATGGGTTAAATCAGTCCCACTCTTGTGCTATGTTATTGCAGCTAAACTCAAACCCAGCTTTACTAAGCTTCTTCCTCCCTCTCCCCCTCCCCCCCCCCCCCCCCAAGGAAGGGCAAACATGTTGCGATTTATTTATTGAAGCTCTAACCTAGATTCATTGCTTTCCAATGGAGAAAGATTTTCAAATTCATTGTTTCTTGATTGGATTTTGTTTATAAAAATATCAATATTAAGCAGTCTTTTATTATTTTTTGTTTGAAATCAATAGATTTATATACAAATACCTTGTTACATACCTTGTGTGAAATATGCTGCAAGAAAATGATACATATTTATAAATGTCATCACTACATTTTTCTTGTTTTTAAAAGAATAAATTTTACTGTTTCATGTTTATTGCTGGAACAAAATTGATCCGTGTTAAAATTCACCTCAAAATGGGGTCATTTTGTAGTATCCAAAAGGCAGGAGAACCAAATCCTGAGACTATCTCTTGTTCATTAGAGAAACAACAAATCCTAGCCTGGCCTCAAGATTATTACAACTACAGCTTAAATTAGGTACAGTTAAAATAGTTTCAGCACTAAATTGATGCAGTTGAATAAGGTTTGTTTTTTATGCTCTTTGTTTATAAATAGAAAAATCTCCCACTAATGTTAGAAATATGGGGGATCTTTGAAAAAGTGTGTGTGTGGGGGGGAATCCCCAGCTTCCTAGAATAAACACTGCTTTGGTTGCCAAACGATGGTACTGGTTTATAACTAGAACTACCTAAATTCCCTTTAATATACATCTGTTTCTAACTATTGATAATGAATACAACCTAGTGTCAAATATAGATAAGAAAAAAAATTAGAAATGTTATCTCTGAAAATAGTTCTATTTCTTTCTAAAGGGAGGAAAGTCAGATAGTACCGTAGCAATTTTTTATCCAATTATCTCCCCTAAATCTTCACCCATCAGGCTCCAGACATCAAAAACTTTGACAAAAGTGATTCAATTTACTGTTAGAACTTTGACAAAAGTGATTCAATTTACTGTTAGAAGTAGTAGGAAAAATGGGATAGAAAAAGAAAATACATGTACGATTTAAACATGTTCAACAAATTTTCTCACCTTAGATTTTCGGGATCATTAAACCTTGTTTACTAGCCTTTTAATACTTGTGATTTCATAGACTGTTTTTTAGGGAAATGCAATACAATTTTATTATTTGACCCACTGAAGAAAAATAGCTGTATAAAACATTATTGGAATTGGAGAATCCTGCCTTTTTACTCCCCTTAAGAAAAAGTCTTTGGAAAACATTTTGAAAAATAAAGAAATCCATTCATTTTCCATTGTTTTCTACCCAGAAAGACCAAGAATTTCAAATTTCATGAACTTAAAAATGTCATCAGCAACTTCTTTGAATTTTGGCTTGTCCAAAATGTTGTCATCTCAGTAATTGGTTAAGCAATTTCTCCCTTACTTTGAATGTTTTTATCTTGTTTGGCATTGTTGCTTTCAACTTATACCCATTTTGTATTTGTTTCTGGCTTGGAACCCACAATGATTATGATATTAGCTCAATACTCTGTCTTTAAAGATGGGAATCACTGCCATAGTTGAGAGAATTGACCAATTGCTGGCCCCGCCCACTTTCTCTGCCAGCCCAACCCATTGACTCCTATAAGAAGTCACATTTCGATTTTACACAGTGTTATTTTGAAACATTTATGGCCAGAAGCATGTAACAAAAAAGTAGCATAGTTGGTTTGCAACTTTAACATCATAACTACAGCCTGAATATGCTGTAGTTACGAAGTGTTCCAAACCAACTAAAAAGCTTAACAAAATGGCAGCCAGTGTTGGAGATCAAATATCATTTCTGGTCTCGATGAATGTTTTCATTGGTTGACTTATTATTTGATGACTAAAAGTTATTTGTTTGATGAATGGGGTTTTTAACAATCTTTCAGCTATATTGCGGCGGCTGGAGCACCTAACAATGGATTCCTGGTATTTCTCACACCAGTACCGCCATCATATCCTTTCCTAGCCTCCAGCTGCTATCCCACATAGGTCTACGATTATCGAACCATTGGTGGGGATCGAACATGGGACCTCTAGATTGACAGTCTGATGCGCTACCAACTGCGCTATGACAGCGGCTCGACTAAAAGTTATACTTGTCAAATTAAAAAAAAAATAGTGTTTTTCTTACTACTGTACAATGTTTTTGAAACAGATCAATTTAGGTTTAACCAAAAAACAGATAATTAATGGGTAAGTGTTTAGAAAGTTTTTTGATGCAACAGCTGACATTTCAACCCTTGTCTTGCTGAATAGAAATCTTGACAGAATTTGCTTTAAAATCAAAGGGCTGATAGCACTGGAAGGACTAAATGTGATATAGTAATTATCATGAAAATTTAACTTAAAAATGGCCAAGATCAGACTGCACACATGTGCAGGCTGGTTTTTGTCTATACTTCCTGCCCAAACTGGAAGATTTCAGGTTAATCATGGCATTGGTCAACCCATTACCAGACACCAAATTTTAGACTGGTACTAAGAGAAAGAAGTTGTAGATGACAATTTAAAGTTAATGAAATTTTATATTTTATTAATTTTCTTGGTAGAAAACATTGTGCAAAATGAAGAAATTGCTTGCCAAAAGCAATTTCTTTATTTTACAATTGTTTTCCCAATTGTTTTTCTTGAGACAGGGTTTTCATTAGTACCCAAAAGTCAAGAGTCATTGACCCTTGGGTCAAAATTTTCAAGAGTCAAAATTGAAATCCAAAGAGTCAAAATGCATAATCCCCCCCCCCCCATAGTGATTCAGAAAAAAATAATAATAGATTGAAAATATATTTTAAATTTGTTGTATTTCTTTTTTTGCAATGGTTATATTTGAAATTTTTTCCAATCTGACAGTATCATATTTCAATACAAGATGAATTTAAGGGAAAATTAAATATTGATGAATATATTATAAGTTTGAATCAGTTTTAGTAAATATCATGAATACTAAAAGGATCAAATTATTCCTATTTTTCATAAAATAAACTGCCGACTTTTTCTGCGAAAACCCATGACATTTCTTGAGCAACATTTTCTTTGATTTCATTTCACTTCTTGGTTATATTTTGTGAGGTTTGTGATAAATGTATTAACAAATAAGTAAATTTCAGTAGCCTTAGAACTCTGAAAAGGGGTTTCAGCATTAATTTCACAGGTTTGAAGTACCTGTCAATTACGATCGCCGATGCATGTCCATCACTCGATAGTGTTAATTACCAATCAAGTTTGGTGTTATCCTTGATAGGGGTGTATATTTTCATAATCAATTAACCATTTTCCAATAATTTGGCACACTTATGATGACCCTTGACGCATGGCTGCTAATTTCCGAGAGTCAAAATGACGCACAGTGATAAATTTCGAGCGTCATAATTGCTTCTTTTTCAATTTCTGTGCGTCAAAACCCGAGGTCTCGGGTCAAACGAAAACCCTGTTAAGAGGTATCCAAAAGTGTCACTGTGTGGGAATGGGTTAGAATTCATTGAACAGTTTGTTTATGGACTAAAACATCAGTTTGAACGGTGCAGTGCATGTAGTTCTAAGCTATTTCTTCATTTGCCACAAGTTTTCTAAAGCTTTTCTCATGGTGAGGAGCACAAAAACAGGATTGTGTGAAAAATTGGATAACAGAGCTAAGAGGACTGCATTTACAGAACAGAGTGAAGGAGACTACAATATGGTGTCCCACTCAGTCTCATCTATTCATTTCTTAATTTATTCATAGGATCATATTTTTGGCTGAATAGATTTATCAAGTTTATGCTGTAACATTATAAACAACTCTGCTGGGTGCTTATCATGTTGATAGTAAGCCAGTTGCAATTTAATCCCACTTTTCCAGAAGCCTCAGGAAAAAAATGTGAAAAAAGAAGAAATTTCTTGTTACTAGCAATTTCTTCATTGCCCACATTGATTTTACCCCAAAAGATAAAGATTACAGAGGTGAATGGGGAATAATGAACAGGAATGAAAGAGAGTGTGTGTTGAATAAAAAATGTTTAACTGTTCAAGATTTATTCTAGCTCAACTCTGCTATGATTGAAAGGGAAAGGCGTCTAGCCAGTATCACTGATCAAATATCATCACAGTGTGGAGCAAGTCTCATCTGTATGGCTTTAGATTTATGTCTTCACATGATGAGGATTTTAACCCATTACCAGTGTTCAATCTAGCTCTGTATCATAGGGGGCCCAATGGGCCCATGGCTCTTGGTCAAGGGGGCCATGCGATACAAATACATAGACAAACTATTGAATTACAAGGTTTTAAATGTAACAAACCATAACAATTTGATAATAAATATATTGTTTTGAACAAATTAAATCTACTAGAAAAGGTTAAGACATTATTTCCATGACTTCATTCAGTGAAGTCTTATTGAATGTGTGATTGAAGTGTGCCTTTTGGGCCCAGTCTTCATTTTGAAGGGGGTCATTTTGGATTTTAGAGGGCCATTTTAGCCATGGCCCCCTCTAGATTGAACACTGCCATTACCAGACGATTAACCCATTTCCAGCAGGAAAAAATTTAGTCTGGTCCAAATTGAAGGGAACTGCAGACAACAATTTAAAGTTGATGAAATTTTGGATTTTTAGCTCACCTGAGCACAACATGCTCAAGGTTGAGCTAGTGTGATCGGTAATTGTCTGGCGTCCGTCTGTACGTCCGTAAACAATTATTAAAAAATCTTCTCCTCCCAAACCATAAGGCCTAGAGCTTTGATATTTGGTACATATCATCATCTATTGACCCTCTACCAAAATACTTCAAAGAATTACTGTACTCATAAAATTAAGCCTTTTCTGTGCGATTTCTGATTTTACAAATGAAATCTTTCAAAGAATTATCATACTCTGAAAAAATTAGCCCTTTTCTGTGCAATCCCTGATTTAACAGAGGAATAAAGAAGAAAAATTTTCTTCTCCCAAACCATAAGGCCTAGAGCTTTGATATTTGGTACATATCATCAGCCATTGACCCTATACCAAAATACTTTAAAGAATAACTGTATTCTGAAAATTAGCCCTTTTCTGTGTGATCCCTAATTATTGTTAGAAACAAGCAATTTCTTTATTTTCCTGTATCCCTGATCAAGTATAGTCACAGTTGGAGCCAGTCTGACCTTTATGGTGTTCCATTACTGTCTTCATCTAATACATAATTATATTCAATTTTAGTCAAAGCCTGCCCTAGATAATAGGCATGTTGGCAATGGATTATAATGCTTTTGTTTTTGCTTGAATGGGGTTTAATGCCACTTTTAACCCATTCCAACACAAGATAATTTAGACTAGTCCAAATTGAAAGAAGCTGCAGACGACAATTTCAAGTTGATGGAATTTTAAATTTTGTCTTTTGGGATAGAAAACATTGTGGATAATGAAGAAATTGCTTGTTTTTCTTGTGGGGCGTAAAAAGGAGGGATTGAGTTGGAATGGGTTAAAGTATTTCGGTCATATCGCTGTTGCTGGAGCACCTGATCAAGGACTTCTGGTATCTCTCACGCCAGTACTACCACTGCATCCTTTACAAGCATCCAGCTGCTTATCCCATTAAGGTTTGAGACAAGTGTAATTTGGGTAAATTTCATGTCATCTTATTTTAGTGTGAGTAGGACCTGAAGACTTATTAGAGAGTTCATGATTTCTCGAGCGACCATATGGTCTTAGTGTAATTTCTATAAGTATCTCCGGAAATACACCAACAAAGACAAAATTTAATATCGGCACGATTTGATGCCTATGTGAATAGAATGATTACTTGTAATCCATTTAAGAACATTTTTACCTACGATTTCTCTTCTGAAATTTAAGATTGTAAAGTATGCAATCAAGTTTATGTAAAATTTATTATTGGAAAGAGCTTAAAATTTATGGTATAATGCACTGAGGAACAAGTTTGAATACAATTTGGCCATACCAAAAGTCTTACTAGGGGTAAACTCTAAATCATCATAAGTGTAATTTGAATAAAGCATCTTGCAAAAGTTTTGCTCACGCATTTCCTTTTGACATAAGTAATTGCAACAAGCCCTTTTCAAAGACAAACACATTACCAGACCATAAAGGTTGAGACTTTCTATGCCTCCTGTATTAACCCATTACCAGACAACAAAATTTTAGACTGGTCCAAATTTAAAGAAGTTGCAGACGACAATTTAAAGTTCATGAAATTTTAGATTTTTTCAACTTTCTTGGTAGAAAACATTGTGGAAAATGAAGAAATTGCTTGGTTCAAGCAATTTCTTCATTTTACATAATGTTTTCCCAATTATTTTTCTTAAGAGGTGTCAAAAGGGGTCACTGAGTTGGAATGAGATAAAGGAATATTCCAGGTTCAGTATGACAAGCTTGAAGGGTTCTAACTGCTGTCTGTAACTACATTTATTTGCAGTTTGGATTGTGCTGAGAAATTTTCATCTAGTAATGGCCCTGAATAAGTTAAAATTTGGTCTCTTAAGAGGTTAAGACATTCCCACACAGTGACTCCTTTTGACGCCCCTCTAGAAAAAAAAATGGGAAAACATTGTAAAAAATGAAGAAATTACTTGCAACAAGCAATTTCTTCATTTTCCATAATGTTTTCTACCCAGACAGTTTTAAAAATCTAAAATTTCACCAATTTCTAATTGTCATCTGCTACTCCTTTCAAATTGGACCAGTCTAAAATTTTGCTGTTTGGTAATGGGTTAAAGAGTTGTAAATATAAATATTCGAATTGAACATAAAGTTACATCTATATACTACTGAACCAACAGATTATGAATTATTGAAGTGAAATTTTGTGCATGCTGGGTTTGAAAAGATTACACCAAATTGAAAAGAAATTTATGGTTTCTATACACTACACAGTTATTCAGGTCCCATCTGTCAATCCATCCTACCATTTTGGCGACTGAATTTTTTTTAAAAAAATGTGAAAAACACTTTCATTTAAATCTTACAGATATGCGTGTTTGTTTGGTTTACCCATTCCCACACAATTATCCTTTTTGATGCCCCTAAGTTAAAAAACTTTAAGGAAAACATTAAGGAAAATGAAGACAACTGTAATTAGCAATTTCTTGTTTATCCACCATGTGTTCTACCCAAAAGACCAAAGAATCTACATTCCATTAACTAAAAATTGTTGTCTGTATCTTTTTTCAATTTGGACCAGTCTAAAATTTTGTTGTGTGGTCATGGATTCACTGAAATTTAAAATGATAGAAAATTGTTGAAGCTGCAAAATATTAATCTCCATATTTGTATCTAGAATGTGAAGTGTTGGGGGAAAAAAAGTTTTATTGGGTGAAAATTATATATCTTCATTGAGCAGTTTTAAAGAGAGATTCTCTTAAGTTATTACTACATTTTCAAGGTTGATGAAATTATACCCAAAATAGTGAATATTATGGATGATTTATTGTGCTAAATGTTTCACATTTTTGTTGCAAATTATGTGCATTTAAACCGCAGAACCTTTTGTGACATTTTAAGTAAATAAACATTATATGCAATATAACAGTATAATAGCAAACTAATTTGTATATTTAATGCAATTAACATACATCTTTAAAATGATACGTATATTTAATTTTTTTGGTGGTAAATGACATGTTATGAAATTATTTTTGCACGCATAACTTACTTTGGTATGTTAGGATATTTCTCGTCGGGGGAATAGATAAACTAATTTCTGATTGTGCAAAACAGAATCATGTTTGTCTGCAGAAATCGGACTTAGTTACCCATCATTTAAAACTGATGACCTAAAGTCTAAATTCAGCTTAACCCATTTGCACTCAGTAAGGCCTTTTGATGCCTCTGTAAAATAACACTACAGAAAACATGGTGGGAAAAGGAGAAATGGCTTATGAAAAGCCATTTCTCCTTTTCCCATAATGCCTTCTACCATATTTGGTCATTATTTTTCAAATTACACACACTTTGTAATGTCGCCTGCAACTTTTATCAATTTGGAACAGTCTGAAATTTTGTCGTTTAAAGTGAGTACACAGTTTGAAATAAGTTTACAGTAGAAAAGGTTAAATGGAAATATAACTATTGGAATTCTCCTTGTGTCACTTTGTTTTCCACTATATTGAATCAACCATATAAATACTGTGTAATGATTTTTGAAATAGTGTAAAGACAAAACAGTCTATTTAAGATTCTATTTACCCATTCCCACATGACAAAATCTTAGACTTGTCCAAATTGAAAGATGTTACAGACGACTATTTCATGTTTTTCTGCATTATTAAAAACAATGTGGAAATAGAAGAAATTGCTTTTAAAAAGCAATTATTGCATTTTCCAAATTGTATTCCTTATCTTTTTCGGGGGAAGGGGTTTCGCTTAGAAAATAGTGGGGTTGTGTGGGAATTGGTAAAATTGAAAGTCATACTCTGGGAAATCTTTGATTCCATAAAAAGGCTTGTAAAGCTCAAAATTACTTAGTAAGTCTTAAGGAACAAGGTGGAAGTTATCAAAGAAATGACAGAAGAGGACTGTAAACTCACCTGGAAGAAAAATGTGTATAAAAAAACAGTGAAAGAAGTGAAAGAACAAGAAGTCATGTCATATCAATCTTACAAGGATGAAGATCTATCAATGGAGGCTGTTAGAGAGAGTAGGACCAAAATCATCACCAGCAGAAAGTATGATGGTGATAATCATCAATATGATGATGCAGATGATAGTGGCAGCTATACCAGCAGTACTAGTACCAACCAAACCAGTGGTAGCTCTGATAGTGATGATGATGATGAAAGTTTTGATGAGTTGAACACAAGCCAAACAAGTAGCCTTGAGGTCAAGTTTGAGAAGGAGGTAGACTTGTTTGCAGAAAACGGTCATAACTCACTTGAATCTGATGCAGACAGGATTTCCATTATGTCTGATTACTTTCATGGTGAAATTTATGATGGTATGCTCAGTGGACCCATGTCACCAGTGTCAAACTATCCTCAAAATGGAATTTTTCAAAATGGTGATGCAACCATACCAATGTCGCCAGTGTCTGACAACCGTGTGTGTGTGCTGGAAGTGAAGCAAGCAGTGATTGAGACAAGAAAAATGGATGATACGTGTGAACCTCTTACTTGTGAAATAACAGATCCTGGACCAGAAATTAAAAAGGTGACGCTGCTAGAAACAGACATTGACTCTGTGGCTGAAAACGAAGGCAATGATAAAGGTGACTATAAGGTTGTTGGTAGTGACCATGAAGTATCTAAAAGATCTACTAGTGAATTTAAAGTTGTTGTTGAATATTCAAATGAAACCAAGGTGTCTAATATTGAAGCTCATTACTCAAAGGTTGAAGGTGATACGAATGCAGGAAAAGATAAAAACATCTTTGGAAAGAAGAACAACACTTCTGGAAACAAGAAAAGCAGGGGTTTGCAAACTATTGACGAAGAAGTTGAGAAAATGAACAAAAAGAATTTTGCTTTTACGAAGGTACAGACTGGAAAAGATATGACAAATTATTCTGTCGAAACTCCGGAAAATTCAGTAAACAGAGATGCAACTGGAGCTTATAAGACACAGACAGTTGTTGCTCAGAGGAACAGTAATATGTCAGGTCTAAGAATTGATCAGTACAAAATTACGGAGAAAATAGAAACAGAAGTAAATAAGAAAAATGAGTCAGTTGCCATTGTTCAAGATTTGAACAAGGAAGAAAGTAAGACTGAAATGAAAGACACTGAGACCATGGCTGTTGCTCAAGGCTCTGGAGTTACAAGAAGTAAAATTGAAACAGAGACTGAACACATTTCAGGACAACAAAAAAAAGAGTTAGTCAATGAAAATGAAATTACATTGAGGGAGACAAAAGGAAGAGCCATGTCAAAAGTTAAGAGGGAGTTAAAGCTTGACCTTCCAAACAATAACAACAATAAAACAGCTCTTCTTGATCAAGTATTGCTCAGGTAGGGATCATTGCAGTATAATACTAGCATTGTCTAACTTAGAAGCAAGAACTTTGATGAAGACAAGAAATTATTAGAGGATTATTATTTTTGTCCACAATTTCAAGCGTTTTATTTAGGTTCTAAAGAGAAAGCATTACATGTATTAAGATTTTTAATTCTAAGATGGTAAAGATTCTTAGATTCTAAAAAAAAGTCTTATTTAGCATGATTTTCAACTCAACGAAAAGAATGTGCCTCTATTCCCTTATTCTAATGTGAAAAAACCAAAAAAAATTTTTCATTATATAACCTACAGTGCAGGAGTAAAATAGATAAATCAATTGAATATTTTTATGTTAATTGGGCAATATTGAGTATGCAAATGAGTGAAAGCCTCTAGAAAGTTACCCAAAAATGATGTCATACTGAATATGACATTTTGCAATTGGTGTTACATGGTCAGTGGATTACAGTTGATCTTGCTGGAGTGACCACTTCTATTAAGTAACCATTTCTATTAAGTGGCCACGACCAAATTCCCCGTCTGAAGTTCGTTTATTTCACAAAAATGTGTTTTAAGTGACCATTCACAAATTTGACTACTTTTTGGTCATCTCATTGAGTGGTCACTTAACCTTTGTCAGAATTATTTTAAAATCAAAGCACTGACAGCATTGGAAGACCTTAAGAGGGTAAATACATGTATTTTGAAAATTGATTATTTAAACAACTCGGGCTTAAAGGGGACAAGAAGGAGCAGGAGACAAAGATCAGACTGCACTTATCTGCAGGCTGATCTTTGTCTATACCTCCTGCCAAAACAGGAATATTCCAGGTTCAGCATGATAAGGGTTAGTACAAGATTTACCGTATTACTTATTGAAAATCTCAAGAATTTTGTCAATTGTTTGAGGTCATTTATAAATAGAATATCAAGAATGTGTTCTTGAAATACTGCATTTGTTTAACACATAATCTTAAGCAGCTCATCACTCAGCAAAGCGTTGTTTTTATAATGTTTATAGATGACTTGCTTAGTACATTTACTATTATAGAACTATTCTTTCAATGTCTGCTATCTTCAATCATGTGACAGTGCAAGTCCTTTCTGACATTCGTCTCTCACCTTTAGGTGGATGATTGTAAACCTAAGTGGGATAGCAGCTGGAGGCTAGGAGAGGATGCAGTGGTAGTACTGGTTATGTGCTCCAGCTGATGAGATATGACTGGAATACTGTTAAAAGTGGTGTTAAATCCAATTCAATCAATTAATATTCACTATTAATTTTCAAACAATTCTCAATTCTCGATTAGAAATAAAGTCTGGAACCTCTCTGAAATTGGACCAGTCTAATATTTAGGTTACCACCCCCCTTCCCAAGTAAAACATTTTGGAAAACATTGTGTATAATCAAGAAATTGCTTGCAACAAGCAATTTCTTCATTTTCCACAATGTTTTCTACCTAGGAAGTTGGAAAAATCTAAAATTTCGTAAACTTTAATTTGTCGTCTACATCTCTTCCAATTTGGACCAGTCTAAAATTTAGGTTATCTGGACATGGGTAAGAGTTAATCAAGTGTCATCCTGAACTACTTAATGAATGAATGTACGCAGGAAATAGTTGTATTATTAGGACATTCTTTCAGATATATTGTTTTATATTGGACTTAACAAATTGTGTTATTTTACTATAAATCTTTAAAGAAAAACTAGGAATAAGATTAAAATTTCTTGTAATTTCAGGTAAATTTTGCAAATGAATGGAACTTAACCCCATTACAACTCAATCCCACACTTTTAACTCAATGAAGAATAATAGCTCTGAAAACATTCTGAGAAAAGTAAAAGTTGTAAGAAGCAATTTCTCCTTTTCTCATATCAAATTCATAATGGATTTTATATTTCAATTGATTGACACTTTGAAATGTTGTCTGCAGCTTTATTGAAGTTAATCTAAAATTTTGTCCTTTGGTAATGAGGTGAAAAATATCAGCTTGTTTTGTCTGAACTTATTCAGTTATAATGCAATGAAAATATAAAGCTAGTACAATTTTACTAAATTTAATGTTCAAATCGATAAATAGCTGAAAATTTAATATCAGTTCATAAGCATTCATGAAAGTACTGTTTGTCAAGTTTTTGTTGTAAGTAGTTAAGAGCTGATAGACTATGATACAATATTAGCTTTTAGATATAATGATTAAAGGTAAAACAATTTCTTTTTGTTACACTTTCTCAAATATTCTCCAGCAGTTTTTATAAGCAGTATAACTGTGGAGTAGTACAGTGCTAATATAATTTAAGTGCCCCAAGAAATATATATATATAGCCACCTACATTAGTTTTGCACTAACTGTCCTCAAATTGTCCATTTGTTAATTATGTGGGCAATATAGGCCTAAATTCAGAAATCATTTAGGCCAGCCTAGGGAAAACTAATGCTATGAAATCAAAGGAATTCAAATGATTTTTCCAGTGTAAGAATAAACAAGAGGACCATGATGGTCCTAAATCGCTCACCTGAGGCATCTCCAAATTACAGTACTTTTTAGTATAAAAAAGACACAACTTGAGCAAAATTAATAAAAGATATATAAGATTTTGGGCTTTGTACAAAACAATCCAGTAATGCTTTACAATAATAATGAATGCCTTTGGCTTTATAGTTTAATCCATTACCAAACTATCCCAGAATTTGTCACCTTCAGGGAAAACAGGTTTGAAAAATACATAGTGAGAAAGGGAGTGACAAGCAATTTATCCATTCTCACAGTGTTTTCTACCTGAAATTCTTTGTATTTAGATTTCAATCAAACTCTTATTACTGTCTGCAACTTCAATGGGTGTAATTTTAGCAACCTTGGTAGAGAACAATCTGGATGTACTATAAATCAAAATATGAATGCATTACAACTTATACATGAGGAGTGGAAAATATTTGAACATGCTCTTATTGGGCGTTTTTCATATCCTTGGATGCCTTGGGAAGGGCCATGTTTAAATATTTAAAAAAACTTGGATGAGAACAATATGATTGAGCTCTATATAAAATACAAATGCCTTTGGCCTTGTAGTCTGTTAAAAAAAAAGACAACAAAGATTTTCTAAAATTTCCATTTTCATATGCCGCAGTTACAAGAGTTCATGGAATTAAATTCTTTTAACAACTTTTGAAGAGCTTCACCTAAAAAACATCCCTGCAAAGTTTTAGATTGATTGGCCCAATGGTTGAGGAGGAGAAAAATTTTAAAGATTTTTACAGATCTACTAAAGATTCCCATTTTCACATGCCGCGGCAACCAAAGTTTTTAATGGAATTAAATTCTTTTAACAACTTTTGTAGAACTTCACCCGAGGAACATCCCTGCTAAGTTTCAGCTAGATTGGCCTACTTGTTTAGGAGGAGAAAATTTTTAAAGATTTTTACAGAATTACTTAAGATTCCCATTTTCACATGCCGCGGCAACCAAAGTTTTTAATGGAATTAAATTCTTTTAACAACTTTTGTAGAACTTCACCCAAGGAACATCTCTGCAAAAGTTCAGCTTGATTGGCCTACTGGTTTAGGAGGAGAAGATTTTTAAAGATTTTTACAGATTTACTACAAGATTCCCATTTTCACATGCCGCGGCAACCAGAGTTTTTGACGGAATTAAATTCTTTTAACAACTTTTGTAGAACTTCACCCAAGGAACATCCCTGCAAAGTTTCAGCTTGATTGGCCAACTGGTTTAGGAGGAGAAGATTTTTAAAGATTTTTACTGATTTATTCAAGATTCCCATTTTCACATGCCGCGGCAACCAGAGTTTTTGACGGAATTAAATTCTTTTAACAACTTTTGTAGAACTTCACTCAAGGAACATCCCTGCAAAGTTTCAGCATGATTGGCCTACTGGTTTAGGAGGAGAAGATTTTTAAAGAAATTGTGGACGGACGGACAGACGGACAGACGGACGGACGGACAGACGGACGACGGACAACGACCGATCACAATAGCTCACCTCGCACTTTGTGCTCAGGTGAGCTAAAAACACTAAAATTGTGCAAGTAATTGTGAAATATTAGCTACAATAATTATTTAGAAGGAAGTAATGAGGATGTTACTGATAAATAGAATTTATTGTTTAACCCATTACCAGACAACAAGTTTTAGACTGCTCCAAATTGAAAGGAGTTGCAGACGACAATTTAAAGTTTATGAAATTTCAGATTTTTTTCAACTTCATGAGTAGAAAATATTGTGGAAAATGAATAAATTGCTTGTTTCAAGCAATTTTTTTTATTTTCCACAATGTTTTCTCAATTGTTTTCCTTGACGGATGTCCAAAAGCGTAACTGTGTGGGAATGGATTAACTACAAATAGAAAAGTTATGGAAGATGGTAATCATGCAGATTGCATGTAGTGACTTTATTATTTTCTGATCGCTCATTAAGTAAAGACGATACTGACATTTATGATTGAATTACATTTGTATTATTGATCTTTTATTTGGCTCAATATTATCAACCAATACAGGAAAAAATCAGAATATATGAATTATATTGGAATTTGTCTTTCCTAATTATTGGAACCTTACACATTTTAAGCTCATAATAAAACCTTGATATAAAATTCAAAGGCAAAACATAAAACATTAACCCTTATCACGATGAATAAAATGCTCTAAAGAATTGCATTTAAAGATCAAAGGGTTGAATACACCGGAATCACTAATTGTTGGTTAGTATTAATTTCAAAAATTTATCTTTTAGACAACTCTCACTGAAAAGGGACAAGCAGGTGACATTCATTTTTCCCCAATGTTTTCCCCATTGCTTTCGGGAGTGGGGTGGGGGTCAAAAAGTGTCATTGGGTTAAATTGGGTAGTATGCCATTTTGAACTATCTTATAGTTATAATGGAGGCAAAGTTCACTTGTTCACATGTTTCCTCTGTATCACAAGTAATAGGCAAGGGCTCGGTATGGATAGCCCAAGGACACACCCATATGACCAGTGGTGTAGCGGAGATTAAAACCTGAAAACCTCAATTTCTCTTGGATTACTCAGGTCCGCTGCCTTAAGCACTGAGCAATGTAGGACTGCTAGATGTTAAATGTAGTAAATTTTGTTCCTGTGAGTTGGGACCAATTGATCTTTTCTTGGTTAGTTATGATGTTTGCATGATCAATACTGGGCAAGACTTGATACTCTGTATCATAGACAGCATTTCAGAAAACTGCTGAATTTGTCGGAATATTTATTCTGTGTTGGAAACATTCGCTTGGTATATGGTTAAATTGTTCTGAATTTTCTATAGGCTTCATTAACCAATTCACATGCATAATAACTATTTTGATGCCCGCCAGGAAAAGGAATTAGGAAATAATTGTTCTAAGTTGAAGAAATTGCTTGCAATTGGCAATTTCTTCAATTTCCACAAAGTTTTTACCAGGAAAGTATAAAAAAAAAAAAAATCATCAGCTTTAAGTTGTCGTCAACAGCTCCTTTCAATTTGGACCAGTCTGAAACTTTGCTGTCTGGTAATGGGTAATACAGCAATATAACATCGTAGGAAAAGAAGAAATTGCTTGTAACAAGAGAATTCTCTTTTTCTCACAATGCTTCCTACCTTATGACGCTTATTTTCAATTTATCTACACTTTAAATGTTTTCTGCAACATCTTACAATCTGAGCCGGTTCAGAGTTTTTACCATCTGGTAACAGATTAACCCATTACTAGACAGCAAAATTTCAGACTGGTCCTAACTGAAAGGAGTTGCAGACGATAATTTAAATTAAAAGTGTATAAAATTTTAGGATCTTTCAACTTGCGGTTTGATCCACGGCGGCACATATTCTTTCCCACTCTTGTCTCTCACCAATGGGTGGATAATTGTAAACTTAAGTGGGATAGCAGCTGGAAGCTAGGAAAGGATGAAGTGGTAGTACTGGTGTGAAAAATACCAGGAATCCATTGTTAGGTGCTCCAGCCGCCACGATATGACAGAAATAGTGTTAAAAGGATTGTTAAACCCCATACAATCAATCAATCAATCAACCTTCAACTTTCATTGTAGAAAACTTTGTGGAAAATGAAGAAATTGCTTGTTGCAAGCAATGGGAAAGCGTCTTTGTGTGGAAATAGTTTAACTTGAATAATGTTTTATTTCAAGTTTTGTTTTTAAAAAAAAGATTTAAAAGCAAAATATGCAGAATCAATTTTATTAAAATTTACAATATAATGCACAAAGATTTAAAGAAAAACTTATAAAAAACTGAATGACTTTTATTTCCCAAACATGCACAGTTAAAAAAAATTCAATGAATGAAATTGCATAGAAATAAGTTAAATGAAGAAATTTTTTATATCAAATCACAATAGGTAACACAGTATTTGATTAAATCAATACCTCAAAATCCCACATTTTTGACTAGCTTCATTCAAAACAATATTGAAAATAATTTGCATTTTCTGCTTTTCTCACAATCAAATGTTGGTGCTTAACCCATTATCACACAATCCCACTCTTTTGATGCCCACAAGAAAAAAAGCTTTGAAAACATGGAAAATGAAGAAATTGCTTGTTTCAAGAAATTTCTTCATTACCCAAATGTTTCTCCCCTAAAAGATGAATGAAATTAAAGTCATCCACTAAAAATTGCTGTCTGCAACATTTTATAATTTAGACCAGTCTAAGATTTTGTCATCTGGTAGTTGGTTAATTCAGAGGTGTATAATGATTACTTATTTTACAACCATCACAAATTCAAGACTTTACTGTTAATGAGTGATTTTTAAAAAATTGTGACAAGAGGTAAAATTGATAAAAAAGTGGTACAAAGTGACTTCATCCAGTGGACTTGTTTCACAATGGCCAACACTGCAGAACCGAGGCAGAAGACCAGACTGTCTGACAGGTAGGAGTGGATAGTTTTCTTTTCATTATACCAAGGGAGACAAATACAAGATTTTTTTCAGCAGGAATTATGAATTGTATCCCTTCAATTTCTGTCTTGTGCCTGGTTCTTATGGATTGCCTATTTTAATTTTAATACTAGTCTGGCTACCAGACTCTTAACTCAGATTAAATAGACATACTTAAGGAAAATATTTTATACACAAAAGGTCCAAACAAAAACACCTGGAGCCAGTCTATGTAAATACACACATATTCCTTAAATAGCAGACGGTGAAAAACAAAGATAAGCCTGCAAAAAAACACAGTCTGATCTTAGGTTTTACTGCAGCTAGTAATATCATTTGAGATTCATTGTAGACAATGGGAATTTCAGTTTGATTGTTACCCAAATATTTTCTAATTAACCCCTTACTGTTTTTCAAAATTTTAGACTTGTCCAATTTCAAAGGGGTAGCAGACCACATTGTAAAGTATGTACCATTCAAAAAGTGACCACCCTATAAAGTTGAAAAAAATGTGGGAAAAGAAAATATAGCTTGCTACAAGCAATTTTTTCTTTCTCAACGTTTTCTCGAGTATAATTTCACACGGACATAAAAATCCATGATTGTATAGGAAAGGGTTAACTGTATCATAGCTACAGTCAAATTACACAAGCCCTTAGGAAGCATTTCTAAATTGAGATGGCTTATTTGGAAGCATTTCAAAGTTTGTAGGGCGCTAACTTAGGAATTGGGGTACTTTCTTAACGGGTCACTAGTCACTTCAAAATATTGTTGTTTTCATTCTTGTCAAAATCATTAAGGAGCTATGTCCCCCCTTCACCCCTACCCAACCCCCTTGTTCCTACAGGCCTGTTACACTCAAAATTTTATAGCTGTCTGCAATTTCTTCCAGAATGGTCAAAAAGAGAATATGGGGTAATTCGTTTCCTGATCTGAAAAATTCTTTACCTTGGGGTAATTAATTGACAGGTGTAGTAAGATTTAATCACCACAGGTGAGGACCGGTCATTAGCAGCTTGTAAATCAGGCTACAATTGGTAGTTTGTCAGTAACATTCTATCTGATGCTTGCATTAGCTGAAGTTATGATGTTTTCGCAATCCATAGTGGAATTGTAACTCGGGTAGGCCATACAAACCAGAATGTAGGTGGGCTGTTTTTCCATCCCATACAATCCTGCCTTTTTACACACCTCAATAAAAAGCTTTTAAAAGCATTGTGCATAATGAAGAAATTGCTGATTAAAAGCAATTTCGCTCTGTTCAAAATGTCTTCTACCTCAAAATATGAAATAATATAAGTAAAGATCAACTAAGAATATGTGTTACCTGCAACGACTTTGAAAAGGGACCAGTCTAAATTTTATCCATCTTCTAATGGGTAAAAAAAGATTGTTGTCATTAAAAATGAAACTGTCAGAAACATAATAGTCATACTTAGATCAATTTTTTTTTTAATATACTGAAATGCCAAAGTGGACAGCTTTTGTAATGTCCGCATGATAATGTGACAGCAAAAAAGTAATTATACAAAAAAAGTAAATTTATTTGTTGTTGTTGTTGTTGATTTAATGTTTTTAATGATGCGTTGAACACCTTTCAGGTATTTTTTTGGGAAGTTCAATCATTCATGTCAGTTCTTGGTCTCACACAATCCCACACTTTTACACCCTCCAAGAAAAGGCTCGAGGAAAACAAGGTTGCAATTGAAAAATTGCTTGTAAAAAGCAATTCCTTCATTTTCAACCTAGTTTTCTACCCCGAAAGATCAAGATTCTCATAAAACTCTCAACTTGAAATTGTCATGTGCAACTTTTTTGAATTGGTCGAGTCTAACATTTTGTTGTGTGGTAATGGTTTATGATTCTGAATAAATTTCTTTCTCAGAACTGCATTCAAATCAAAGGAGTGAAAGCATGGGCTTTTCTGATTTTGGATCAATATATCTTTTGAAAATTAATTTTATGAACAACTTTGGTTTAAAGAGGATAGACAAGCAGTGAAGACCAAGGTTAGACTGCACATAACTATGTGCAGGCTGATCTTTGTCTGTACCTCCTGCCTAGATAGGAATATTCTGGGTTCAGCATGACAAAGGTTGAATTAACAAAAGCAGATATTTCAATCAGATTATTCAAAATGAAAATAAAGTGCTTTATTTATAAGGATGTATCATCCTACAGCTAAGCAAACCGAGACTGGCAGTAGTGAATGCTTGGATGTACATGTCTTACCCATTACCAGACGACAAAATTTTAGACTTATCCAGGTTGAAAGAAGCTGCAGACTACATTTTCAAGTTTATGAGATTTTAGATTGTTTCAGTTTTCTAGGTAGAACTAATTGTGGAAATGAAGAAACTGCTTGCTGCAAGCAATTTCATTTTACACAATGTTTTCCCAATTGTTTTCCATAGGGGTGCCAAAAGGCGTCATCGTGTGGGAATGGGTTAACCAAAAGAATCCCTGTATAAACATCTTTTTATTAAGCAGACTGTGCAAGTGTTTTCCAGTCTTGAGTGGCTCTTTTGTACCTTATGATTATTTGAAGAATTAATAGTCTAGCAAATATCAGGAAATGCACTGCTTTATGAATGATTTTCCACAGTTCATTATGTAGAATTTTCATATGAATATTGGGCAAAACCTAATTAATAATACCCCTGGTCTAGAATCTTTGCCCTTGCAGAACCCAATCATTTTACTCACCAAGGAAGTAATTTACAGATGAAAATGTGATCCTATTTTAAATATATCTAATAGATTGCTCAAAGTGCCTTAAAACATCATACAAAAAGTCATGAAAATAGGTTGACCTTAGGTTTGTCCTGTGACTCATGTCCATTTATCGTGTGGAGATTGTAGTAAATACCTGACTGAGTTAAGTACCATGAAAATAGTAATAACCACCATAATAAATTTGATACTGGATTTAAAGTGACATCCTTTTATAAACCTTTCTGTTTAATTCTGAAATTGTGGAAATAAAGTGTTGTGAAGCAAATAATGTGATTTGTTTCAAGTAAAATTTAGTGATATAATCTTTTTTTTTTCATAAAAGGGTGGGTTTGCAGAGGTATCACGGTGGTGATGTTGTGTGTGTGTATGTGAGTGTGTGTGTTGTGTCGGGGGGGGGGGGGCGACCAGCTGTTAGTAAATAACATTTGAGTCAAACCTGGAAGAAAAATAGAGGGGGATGCATTGCAGAGTAAAAGTTGATTGGTGGTTGCAATACTATCCTAAGTGTTCATGTAATAAAAATGCACTTTAAATACTTATTAAAATAACCTGCTTTTAACTGTTGCAGATTTCCAGTCAAATTCTAACGATATGTTTTTTTATTTCAAGTTTGCAATGCACTAGCCAGACAGCTTTTAACCCTTTCCTGTACAATCACTGGTTTTTATGTCCTTGTGATTTTAAACTTGAGAAAACATTGTGGGAAAAGAAGAAATTGCTTGTAACAAGCAATTTCTTCTTTTTCCACAATATTTTCTACCCTACTGAATGGTTATTTTTCAAAATAAATCCACTTCAAATTTTCGTCTGTAAAACCTTTGAATTTGGACAGGTCTAACATTTTGCAAAACAGGAAAGGGTTAATTAACCCATTCAAATACAATCCTGCTATATGACCCACAAAAAACAGCTTTGAAAATATAATGAAAAAGGAAGTAATTGCTTGTAACAAGTTATTTAGTCATATCCACAATGACAAAAGACAAAGACTTTAAAGTTTCATTATAAAATATTTTTGTCAGTGACTTCTCTAAATTTAGATTTGTCTTAAATTTGTCGTAAGATGTTTCTAGCTCAGATAAATATTATGAGTTATTAGCTAACCCATTCCTACACAGTGACGCTTTTTGATGCCCCTCGAGAAAAACAATTTTGGAAAACTTTGTGTAAAATGAAGAAATTGCTTTGCAACAAGCAATTTCTTCATTTTTTACGTTTTCAATTCAGAAAATCTAAAATTTCATAAACTTTTAGCCAGTCTTATTCACAAGCCTGTATTGAAGAAATTACTTTCACCATGTCTGTCTTTCTGTCTGTCTGAGACTTTTTGTTACCAGGCTCTTACTCAAGAATCAATTGACCTGCAACCATTGAAACTTCATAAATTGCTGGAACGACCCAAGGAAGTGCCCTATTGTTTTGGGTCACATAAGTCAAAGGTCAATGTCATAATTGACCTTTTATTGGAAACCGTTTCCGGGCTCTAACTCATAATCACTTTGACCTAGTACCATGAAGCCTTATACAAATGTTGTCCATGACCAAAGGAGGTGCCTGATTGTTTTTGGGTTACGTAGATCAAAGATAAAATTAACAGTTGAACCTTAATTGAAAACCATTTCCAATTTTTGGGTAATGAAGGTCAAAGGTAAACTGTTCTACTTGGGTTACAAAGTGCTAGGGGGTATTAGTCCACTTTGGGACAGTTCTAGTTTTGTTTCAGTTCTGAGAAAGGATTTCATTCAGCATGACAGTGGTTAATACGGTTGATTATCGTCATAAGATGCTGTATTTTTTTATGCTGAGGTAAAAAAAGAGTAAAATAGAAATGGCTTATTACAAGCTCCTTCTCTAACAATGTTTTCTACCCTATTTAGCACCTATTTTTGAATTTAAATGCCTTTTATATTGTCGTCTGCAACTCGTTTGAATTTGAAACAAACTTAAACTTTGTTGTCTGGAATCCTTAAACAGAACAGAAAGGGTATACATTACATGCATAATATTTAGGTCAGTTTGACACATTGAAAGATACCCAATATTAAGGTTTGATATTAAAGATAACTATCATTAGAAAAAGGGTCCTATTCTCATATCAATCTATTAACCCATTCCCACTCAGAGACGCTTTTAGACGCTCCTAAGAAAAATAGCTTGGGAAAACATTGTTACAAGCAATTTCTTCATTTTGCACAATATTTTCTACCTAGAAAGTTGAAAAAAATCTAAAATTTCATAAAAATGAAATTGCCATCTGCAACTTCTTTCAATTTGGGCCAGTCTAAAATTTTCAGTCTGGTAATGAGTTAATGAACAATCTGACTTCATTAGCCCAGACATAATTATGTTTTATCAGAGCCAATATTATGAAATTTTAAACTGGAAATGTAAATTAGACAAGTTAATTAACCCTTGTGATACTGAAAATATTCTTTTACAGAACTGCATTAAAATCAAAGGACTGAAAGCACTGGTAGTACTTATCGTTTCTTTGTCAATACTTCGTTGGAAAATTTTCCATCAATGGATGGTTAATCGTAAACCTAAGTGGGATGAGCAGCTGGAGGCTCAGAAAAGATGTAGTGGTAGTACATACCAGGAATCCAAAGTTAGGTTCTCTAGAGTTGTAGATGTGCAAGACACAATTTCTATAAAAAATCCATTGAGAAATATTGAGTTATTGACCCTGATTACATATGCTTGTCCCACAATTTATGTCTGATTCATTTCAACTCAACAGAAATGGTCAATAGGAGCTGTAAGAGCTGTAGATGTGCTTGGACTTGCAGATGTGCAAAAGGCAAATTGTGTGAAGATGTTATCAAGAATTACTGGGTTATTGCCCCTGATTTGATTTTATAATGCTTGTCCGGCCAACTTCTTCTACATGAAAAGCCTATGAAGAATCAATAAGTAACTGTCCTTGATTTACATATAAAATGCTTGTCCAGACAACTCCCCATATATTTTCAGTCTGATTCACTTAATACTTGGCAAAAGTGTCTATTTGGAGTTGTAGATGTGCAACATGCAAATTTGTGTGAAAATCCATAAAGAATTACTGAGTTAGTGACACTGATTTGACTTTATAATGCTTGTCCGGCCAACTTCTATGATTTCAGTTCGATTTGCTTGATACTTCGCACAAATTTAGGAGTTAAAGATGTGCTAAACACGTTTTTTTTTAAACTTCTATCAAGAATTAATCAGATATTGCCCCTGATTTGATTAAGTTATCATTGAGAATCACAGAATTTTTCCCACTGATTCAGAGACTCAAGTTTCACATGGTTGCTGGCCCAGTGATCAGGGAGTAAATACCCCTAAAATGGGATTGCCAAGGTATTTCCCCTGTGGGAAGAAATATAAAGGGGGTGGGGGTATCTATCACTTTTAATGTTTCTTATTCTAGTAGTTTCTTGAGCTCCGATTTTCTTTTTGTTATTCAGGACAGAGATCCGATTGAAACTTCAGTTTAATGAAAAATACACCTGCATGAAATACAATATCCATAGGGTGAGAGTATATAAAAAATTGAATCTACCCTGCAGCCAAGAGTAGGTATATGATAGAAATGAACCCACAGTGTGGCTTTTTTGTCACCATCAGATCTTTTTATTCAAGAAAACACTGTTTAAAAATAAGATATTACCTGTTTTTAGCAGTTTCTTCTTTTCTCACAATGCTTTCTCCTCTATATGATGTCTATCTGCCATCATAGCGCTGACGATAGCGCACCAGACTCCTAATCTTCAATCATGGGATGTCATGAGTTTGATCCTTGGCAGCTACACATATTCTTTCCGATATTTGTCTCCCACCAATGGGTGGATAATCGTTAAACTACACAGGATTGCAGCTGGAGGCTAGGAAAGGATGAAGTGGTAGTACTGGTGTGAAAAATACCAGGAATTCATTGTTATGTGATCCTCTGCCTAGGTCAATAATCTTTCTGATATTTGACATAGACATTTGTTGCTTATTAACTGATGAATAATAAGCTCCTTAATAGAATAAACAGCTAGAGTTTGACAGAGTGTTCTTGGATAAGTGCTCCTGCCACCATATGACTGAAGTGATGTTGAGAGGAGCTAAACCCCATATAATTAACTCTTTCCTGTTCAATCCCTGGATTTTACACCCTTGTGATTTTATGATGGAGAAAACATTGAAACAAGCAATTTCTTCTTTTTCTACAATATTTTCTACCCAACTGAATGGTTATTTTTCAAATTAAGTCTACTTTAAATTTTCGTCTGCAAACCATTGAATTTGGACCAGTCTAAAATTCGTTAGAAAAGTCAAGCATAGGCATGACAACGTTGGTTATACAATTAAGCATCTGCCGCCGTCATAGCATAGTCAGTAGCGCGCCAGACTCCTAATCTTCAATCATGGGATGTAATGGGTTCCCCGGCGGCAGCACATATTCTTTCGGATATTTGTCTCTCACCAATGGGTGGATAATCATAAACCTAAGTGGGATAGCAGCTGGAGGCTAAGGAAAAGATGTAGTGTTGGTACTGGTGTGAGAAATACTAGGAATTTATTGTTAGGTGCTCCAGCTGCCACGACATGACTGGAATACTGTTAAAAGTGGCGTTGAACCCATTCAATCAATCAATCAATCAATAATTAAGCCTCTGGCACAGTAAATTGTATATAGAAAAGAAGACTGCAAAAACTTGATATACACTTACAAGTCTGGAAATCAAAGTCTTAACCCTTGTCATGCTGTATAAATTAACTTGTTGAACTGCTGTAAAATCAAAGGGCTGAAAGCACTGATAGAACTTGTTTTTCAAGAATCAATATTTCTTTTACAAATGAATTCCATTAACAACTCTGGCAGGAAAAGCACAAGCAGGAGGTGTAGACTAAGATCAGACTGCACTCATGTGCAGGCTGATCTTGGTCAACACATCCTGCCAAAACCGGAATATTCCGGGTTCAGCATGACAAGGGTTAAGATTTGCACTTGTTGAGGGGTCACATAAATGTTAAGGAGCATATTTATTTTCTACAAATTTGGGGGTACTTTGTATTTTAGATTTAAATATTTCACCAATCATAAATGCCATAAACCCCATGTTGTAGGCACTCATTTGACTCGTATCGACAAGACAATTTAAATGAGTACCCACAACATAGGGTTTCACTGAGAAATAAGGACTTTGGAATGCTGTCACCCCCTCTTATCTAGACCTCTTGTGGTATGAGTAAAATCCATTTGGTCAAAGTCACAGTTGCAGATCAAGAGATAAAAACTTTTACAGTTGTCTGTATGGGACCTAAACATTTAAATACATGGATAAAAGGGTATACATTTACATATGTAAGGTATACATTTCTGCATCCTGACAAGCTGTCAGGTATCCTGTATCAGTGTGGTTTGTATTTACCAATGTCACTTGTTCAGGATTACAGTAAAATCAAAGAACTGAGAGCACTGAAAGACCCTTATAGGAGGGGGGGGGGGTCAATACTACTCTTGCTTACTGACTTAACACAGTCTTAAAATGTCAAACAGGTGGTGTAGACTAAGATCAGACTGCTCATATGTACAGTATGTGCAAGCCAAAGCAGAAATATTCCAGGTTCAGCATGACCATTTTATGTCTTTTCTTGCAACTCGTTTATAGACATGTTCAACTAGGCAGACTAGTCATAGGCTGAGACAAATCTAGGCTACACTTTTGATCATTCAGTCCTGTCATGAGATAACCCCTACTTTAGCATTCGGATAAATTAGCTTGGCTGTTTGCGGAGAAAACTCGAGGTACTGCGATAGCCTTGGTGTCGTCTTTGTTGTTGTTGTCGTTGGTGTCGTCGTGGTAGTGCAAAAATTTTAACATTTTGTGATATCTCTGGTTCTACTAAAAGCATTCACTTGAAACATGGCACACTTGTTCACTATCAAAAGAGCAACCTATACTATCAAGGCAAATAACTCAAGATTAATTTTGTTCACTATCCAGCACCTGACAGCCAATTGTAGGCACCTGTAGGCAGTGCTCTTGTTAATTTTTCTATGAACGCCATTGAAGATTGTTTGAAGAGACTTTAAACCATATTCAAAAGCATCAACATGTGTATTAAAGCAGCAAATTTCATCGATATCTATCCAGAAAACCAAACTCATTCCCTCACTGTGACATTTTTTGATGTCCCTTAAGAAATATGATTGGGATTACTTGTAACAAGCAATTTCTTTATTTTACACAATGTGATCTACCCAGAAAGTTGAAAAAAAAAATCATAAACTTTAGATTCTGGTCTGTTACTCCTTTCAATTGGGACTGGTCTTAAATTTTACTGTGTGGTAATGGGTTAAAAGGCTGTGATGCTACTACAAAATGACGTGGAAAAGACTCTTATTTGTTTCTGTAACTTAGAGATGTAGTCTGTCTTGAAAGTACATGAACAATATCTCAGTACTGCAATTACCCATTCTCTCTCTCCTACTTATGTTAATAAGATGTAAATAACACCTATTAGTACATGTATTTTGCAAGTAGCAGGGGGATTTAGTAATTTGACTACTTGGTAATGATGGAAAAAATGTTTTCCTATAAGATAATCCTTTTGTTCTGAATTAACCCATTACCACACAATCTTGTGAAAAAGAAGCAATTGCTTGTTACACACAATGTTTTCTACCTCATATGGCCCTTATTTTTCAATTAAAACCAACTTAGTCTTGTCGTCTGCAACCTCTTTCAATTTGGATCAGTCTAAAATTGTGTCGTTTGGGATTGGGTTAGATATCAAGCAGGACAAAGATCAGTTTGTCAGCTTTTCTCATAAGAATGGTAATCAAGTCTGCATAATCTAGTTCATTTCTTTGCTTTTGCATAGCTTTGCATTGTAAAAGTATCAAGTATGGCTGGGGTATGACTGTTTACTGATAATTCGTTTTTGGTGCTCAAATATTTGATTATGGGTTATTCTGCTCTTAAAATTTAACTTTTATTGGGACAACCTTGGAATGTTTACATTAGTGTCAGTGTATGATTTTTCGGGTCCCACTTGAAGCAATAATTTGGGCATTAAAAATTGTGATTGGTGTTGTGGTGATTCTAGTGTGAATACTCCTCTTTCCAGTATGTTCAAGGGCAAGTGTTTTCGAATGGCTTAGTAATATAGTACTAATGACTTCTATAGGTTTGCAATGAAATAACTTAAAAGATTGTCCAGATTTTCACACAATCCCTTTCAAAGTTCAAACACATTCAATGATCCCATTTTACTTTAGTTCTCTCTCAAGGGACTCCGACAGAAATTAAGTTCTACTTTGATATTAAATGTAGATACAGCCAGTAACATAGTAAAAAATTAAATTGTTGATTAAAGTTGAATTAGCTGTAGTTACAACATTTTAGTTGCCAAACCAATATAAATACTTCTCATTAATGTCAGCTAATGTCCGAGATCAAAGTTCACTTCTAGTTTAAATTAATTATTTGATCAGTCAATTGATTCTTTGAATGACAGACACAATTGGTCATTTATTGTAGTAACAGGTAGGAAGTAGATTTGCAAAGAAAGAATTGAAATGTATCTCAGTTCAGTAGGACAAGTATAAAGGCCTTTTAAGCCTAGATTTCTAGAGTATTATACAGACATATTTCTGAATTTTCAGGTTGAGTAAATTAAGCCTTGTTTAATCCGATCATAGATAAGCTGCTTTTTTTTTGAAAAATTATCAAATACTAGTGACAGGTCAATAGAAAAAGGGGACTGTTTTTACAATAAACTTCCTCCAAATACTTTTAACCAAATACCCAGACGACAAAATTTTAGACTACTTGTGTGAGAAAGACCAGGAATCCATGGTTAGGTGAAGCCGCCACAATATAACTGAAATACTGTTACAAGTGGGGATAAACCCAATTTAATCAATCCAAAGTTGACCTCTGATGAAATGTGTCAATTGAAGAGTAAAATGATGCTTTATAACTTATGAAAAAATCAAGGGAAAAATGGAAGTGTGCTTTTTACGAGCAATTTTTCTTTTCGTTTGATGTTTTCAAAAGTATCTTTTCTTCAGTGCATTACCATAAGTGTGCTAAACTTATGCATATACATGTGATCACCGATTTTAAGGCTGGATGGTTATTAATAACAGCAGTATTTAAAAAGTTGACAGCATGGAAAAGAGGAATTTCATGGTTGAACATCTTCCACTTGTCCTGTTGACAGTAAATATTGTTGAACTACCCTTGACATAAATGGGATCATCCCAGTGCTTAGAGGTCTAGAGCAGAGGATTTAAGAAGGATTTAATCTATCCCAAATCTTCGAACTTTCAGAATGATTCAAATTCAAAGATGTTGCAGACGACAATTTTCATTTGGTGAGATTTTAAAAATCATTGTCGTTTAGGGTAGTAAACCTTTTGGATAATGAAGACATTGCTTGTTGAAGCTATTTCTTCATTATCCTTTATGTATTTCAAATGTTTTCTCGAGGGGTATTGCAAAACAGGACTGTATGGGAACAGGTTAATGCCACTATGAACAATCAAATTATTGCTGCAAAACTGACTTATTTATGTGCCTCCTTGGCACCACAAATACATGTAATAAGTTAGGACTCTAAAATACATTGCCAAAGGATGTACCTAAGTGACAAGCAGTTTGGTCCAGATTTGAACCAGCCCTATTCCTCTTGGGTCACGTAGGCCAAAGCTCAAGGTTACAATTGACCTCACAAGCCATTTGACTTAGGCCCTTGAAACTTTTACACATGTTGTCCTTGCCCCAAGGAGGTGCCCCTTTTGGCTAATGTAGGTCAAAGGTCAACTGTGCTACTTCAGTGACAAAGTGCTGGTGGAGGGTATGAGTACGCTGTGTGACATGTTTTTCCTAGAGTTATGGCCCTTTGTTGAAAAACTTGCTAATTTTCTCTTCAACTGTAAAATGCATTTCAATCAAATGTTACATGTGCAATCAGTATCAAGCAAAGATGAATATACAGAATTTTATTTTAGTTATTGTCTATTTACTTTCCTTAGTTGTGGCCCTTTGTTGAAAGTTCTGAAAAGAGGCTTTATTCAAGTGACAAAATGTTTTTTTCTTTCACATGTAGCCTTTAGGTGTTTGTATATCCCTTTCTTTAATAGTTTAGTAAGAATTCTGCTGTATACATGTATTTCCTCATGCTCAACTGTTAACCAATTCCCACACAATCCCTCCCTTTTATGTCCCTGAAAAAAAAGCATTGGAAAACATTGTGAACAATGAAGAAATTGCTTGTTTACTACCTTAAAAGGTATAGATTTCTCAAATTCCACCAACTCAGAATCTCTTTCAATTTTGACCAGTCTAGAATTTTATCTTGTGGGAATGGGTTAATATAGGACAGGTGTGAAATATACATACCTTATAATAGTGTCATTCATTACTGTTTGTCAGATTTTTAATACAATATCATTACTATTTTGCCATCATTCAGAAGTTCTTGTGTTAGCGTTGATAGCTCTATTATATAAACTCAGAGAAAAAATAATGTAACTTAACCCTTTCCTGGTGAAAACAAGGATTTTACTTTTCTGTGATTTTATACATGGGAAAGCATTGTGAAAAAAGGAGAAATTGCTTGTAACAAGCAATTCCACCTATTTCCACAATATTTTCTGCCTTAAAGGATGGTTTCATTTCAAATTACATCCAATTTTCATACTCGGCTACAACCTCTTTCAATTCAAACCGGTCTAAAAATTCAAAAACGGGAAAGGGTTAACCATCATCTTTTCTTGATACTCTGAGTGCCTGTGTAAAATTTGAATCACAGCTATCATGCAGTTAAGAGAAAACGGCCAAATAATGAACGTTGTGGAAAATGAAGAAATTGCATTGAGTTTCATTTGTGGGGGCGTCTAATGTGTGGCAATGAATTCAATACAGGATAAGGTACCCATTGTTTGATGGGCTATTGGAATAGTGATGGTAGTTTTTGCAGGTTCACGTGTTTCAACTGTTTAAGTTAGTAAAAAGATCATGTTGGATTAAATGAAAGTGGTGTGTTTCTGTTGTTTATACAAAAGGTGGAAATCTTCAAAAAAATAATTTAGAAATTTATGATTTCTTCCTGTGGCCTGTGTGATAGGTTGTAAAGGATATTTTCTCTTGGGTGTATACTGAATTGTGTCAGATTAGTGCAAATCTGCTAAATTAATCCTTTACATGGGAACCACAGATATTAGGAGAAAATACTGATAAAAACTTATGATTGAAATACAATATTATTATGCCCCTCAAAGTTTGGAACATAGTAGTTGTGCTGTTTAACCTTGGAAGTCAAAACCCAATCATCTGGGAGTCGATTCCCCCACGAAATAAAGTCAAGAACCTCTTTTTAAATGGTATAGAACTTCAGTTAACCCTTTCCCGTTTAATCCCTGGTTTTTACGTCCCTGTGGTTTTATACTTGGGAAAACATTGTGGAAAAAGAAGAAATTGCTTGTGACAAGCAATTTCTTCATTTTCCACAATGTTTTCTTCCCCATTGAATAATTATTTTTCAAATAAAATTGAATTTATATTGTCGTCTGCAAATCTTTTAATTTTGGACAGGTCTTAAATTTTGCAAAACAGGAAAGGGTTAAAGAATGTTCTTAAATGTTGATGAGCATAAAATGGTATTACAAGAACTTTTAGTTCTAGAACTGGGCCAAGAACTAGTTGAACTACCAATTAATGTTCTTGAACTTGGTCTGGAACTTTAGAATTCTTGAACTGGTAGTGAGCATTTTGTGGCTCCGAAAGATCATTATTGTTTGAATATCATATATTATAGGCATAGTAACCAGAATGACATCTTAGCTCTTAGCCCTTTCCTATTTTTCAAAATTTTAGACTTGTCCAAGTCCAAAGAAGTTGCAGACGATAATTAAAAGTGAGTGCAACTTGAAAAGTAACCAACCTACAGGGTAGAAAATATTGTGGGATAAGAAGAAATTGCTTGTTACAAGCAATTTCTTCTTTCCCCACAATAATTTCTCAAGTATAAATACTCAGGGACGTAAAATCCAGGGATTAACCTGGAAAGGGTTAAACATACACATTAACATTAACATAAACACTTTAACATTAGGACAAGTTTATATTGATCCATGGCCTGGATTGCAGTAATATGCACTTCATCCAAGTCAAGAACAAAAACAAGTCACCTGCTAGCAGCCTAGACAAAAGGAAGTAGTACCATCTGAAACGGCATTTGTTTCATTGAGATGATTCCAAAGAGTGTAAACTACACAAATCTTTGGGCAGAGTTGTTAATATATTTATTTAGCCTATCACCAGACAACAACAAAAATACACTGGTCCAAATTGAAAGAAGCTGCAGATGGCAATTTCAAGTTGAAAGAATTTTTTATTTTTTTCATCTTTTAGGATAGAAAACATTGTGGATAATGAAGAAATTGCTTGTATCAAGCAATTTCTTCATTTTCTGCACTGTTTTCCATAGCTTTATTCTTGATGGGGCGAAAAAAAGGAGAGATTATGTGGGAATGGGTTATTTTTTACCTCAGTAGCCTAAATATCTAAGAAGAACTATCTGATAATACATGTATCTTCAGATTTATAGTCATTCCTTCAATTAAGTAATTCAATGATTGTAAAAAATGTTTAATAAAGGTTATTGAATTTGATCAGTGAATAAAGATGTTTTTGTGTTTCACACCCAATTCTATAGCCGAGATAAACCACCCGTTTAGAATTTCAGGGTATTGCTTACAACTGCGCATAAATTTACCTGGATTTTAAAACATCTTGTGTGCGCTCTAATCGTTACTCTTTATAGATGGTTTTCAGTCATAGAGTGTGCTAACGAAAGACTTAAGTTAACCATTGTCATACTGAATAATATTCTCTGTAAAAGTTGCATTACAATCAAAGGACTGAAAGTTTTGATAGACCTGGTTGTGTGTGAACATTTCTTTTTAAAAGTTTTATAGACAACTCTGGCTTAAATGGGAAATGCAGGTGGTGTAGATTAAGATTAGACTGCACATATGTACAGGCTGATCTTTGTCTATACCAGCTGTCAATACAAGAATACTCTGAGTTCAGCATGACAAGGATTAAAATGATATCAATTAGGCTCATTACCTTAACCCATTACCTGATGACAAAATTTTTGACTGGTCCGAATTGAAATGAGTTGCAGACGTCAATTTAAAGCTTATGAAATATTAGATTCTTTCAACTTTTAGGATAGAAAACATTGTGAAAAAAGGAGGAATTGCTTGTAACAAGCTATTTCTTCATTTTACACACTGTTTTCCAATTTTTTTTTCCTTGGAGGCGTCCACACGCATCTGTGAGTGGGAATGGGTTAAATAAATGTATTAAAGTGATCCATTTGGAATTGCTCTAACAAAATGATGTGTAGATACATGGTACTTGAAAAATGGCAGTTTCTTTAACCTGTTTAAATCAGTGATTCACCAAGGCTATGTTTTTGCACCTTTAATTGTCTCTTAAAAATCATAATTGTCTCCAGGTTTTTTTTTTAAACCACATAGTCCATGGGTTCCAAAGCTCTATTTGTGTGGCCTATCAATTTTGCAAAAAATTGCAGCTGCGCAACCCTGTATATATTTACTATAGAGAGATATATTTTGTATTCATGAATGAAAGTGCCTATGGCCTTTATATTTACATTACAAGATGCCATTTTGATCCCATGATGCTCCTTCGTCATTGTGGATACATCATTTAGGACTTGACATTTGAACAAAGCTAGCCAAATCATAAACAATAAGTAATATGGCATGAACCCAGAGGTCAACATTTAAGACTAGACCAAATTGAAAGAAGTTGCAGATGGCAATTTCAAGTTAATGAATTTTTTGAAAAAAATTCTTTGTTAGTAGAAAACATTGTGGGAAATTTATAAATTGCTTATTATAAGCAATTTATTCATTTTCCTCAATGATTTAAACTGTTTTTCTTGATGGGTATCAATCAAAAAGCAGGATTGTGTGGAAATGGGTTAGATGTCTTACTAGAATTGTGTGTGTGGGCTTAGCCAAATAATGTGCTTCAAATTTACATGTGCTTGTCTTTGGTTGAAAAATCTTTGTTTAATTCAATCTCTGCCTAATTACAATGTGAAGGTCATCATCTGAGATCAAGATCAAATAAAAACATTACTTTTTGAGAATATTTATGTGGTGTGTGTGGTAAAAGAAACAACTTTTCTATTTGTATAGTGATTTAGACAAAACTCTTGAACACATAAGTGCAACTTTTACCTGTGGCTGACTTAATCATAAGACAAGAAAAATGCCTTTGGCAACACCCACAAGACCGCCACAGCCATTACGGCTGCAGTCATTAAGCGAAAGAACTGAGAGTGGCCTCTTCCAAAGGAGGCGTTTGCATCACCATCAGGAGGAAGAAATCCACAACCCACCAGCTGTCAATCATACAACAGTTAATGGGGTGGGCGTGTCTGGATTACCCAATGGACTTTGGTAGGTAGTAATAATAAGTACATGATCGTTTAACCCATTATGACAAAATTTTAGACAAGTGCAGTCATTAAAATGAGGGATGTGGCAATTGGCCTGCTATATTGTAATTTTGTGTTTCTTGAGATCAGGGAGGTAACTTGGTACTTTTTATTTGTCAAAATGATATTTCAGTTACTTCCCTAATAAGCAAAGAAAATATGTTTTCTTTTTGTGTAACTTCAAACATTCTTTTACCCATTAATGGATATTCCAAAGATATGAAACAAACTTAACCCAAGCTACCTGTACACCCTTTAAGTAAAAAGCTTTGTAAAACAATGTAGAAAATGAAAAAATTGCTTGTTTCAGGAAACAAGAAAATAAAAAGAAAATGAAATGAAAGAAAAATTGCTCGGTGACAATTATTAACATTTGAGATGCAAGTTTTTGAGAACAAGAATCCTGTGTTAGTCTTAATATAATACCAGCCTTTCCCCCTGTTCCTACAATATTTAATCCATATTGATTGAATATGTACTTGATAATTTAAACTCAACTCCAACTTAATAAGTCTACAATATTACATCTGTAACCTACAACCTCTAACCTTACAGAAACAGTGTTTGCTATCACTACCGGAAGGAATTTCTTAGAAATCCATTTAAAAAAAAGTCTTCTCCTAACCTATAAGTCCAAGAGCTTTCAAATTTTGTTTGCAGCACGGCCTCATGGTCCTCTACCGAAATGCTTCAGGTTATGGTGAAGTGATTTATTTAAGCCCTATATCGTGGTTACTTGGAATTTACATAGGAACAAATTCTTATAAAATCATCGCTTCCGAAGCTTACCTTCATTCTGATTTAAATTGAACATTACAGAAATGATTCTGGGATGATGGTCTTTCTGAAAACTTAAGAGAATCCATGAATAACTCTGGTTTCTATAGTAACCAAAGGGAATTTCTTATGAATTTAAAGAATAATGCTGTGAAACTATAAGGCTTAGGGCTTTCAAATTTGCATGCAGCAACGCAATTGTCAAATGTTGTGCCAGCACCTTTGTGGCTTTCAAGGAAAACTTGCTGAATAGATTCTGACATAAGTTATTTAAAAATGGTTGCTGTCCACTATGCCCAATTTCAGTTGAGTATTTAACCCATTCCCACACAGTAACGCTTTCTGACGCCCCTCAAGAAAAACAATTGGAAAAGCACTGGGTAAAATGAAGAAATTGCTTGTAACAAGCAATTTCTTCATTTTACACAATGTTTTTTCTCTAGAAAGCTGAAGAAATCTAAAATCGTCTGCAACTCTTTTCAACTTGGACCAGTCTAAAATTTTGCTGTTTGGTACTGGGTTAAGAGAGATCATTGAATTAGGAAGGAAGTCAAGTTGGTTAAAAAGGAAACAATTTGGGGGGGGAAATTAGTTACAAAAAAGTTCAAATATTGCTAATATTTTTTACTTTTGCAGTATCTCAGGTGAGCGATCTAGCCCATTACTAGAATTAACTCTTTACTGTATAATCACTGGGTTTACGTCCATGCAATTTTATACTTAAGCAAATATTGTGATAAAAGAAGAAATTGCTTGATACAAGCAATTTCTTCTTTTATCACAATGTTTTCTACCACATATTCGTTTCAAATTGTACGCACTTTTCATTGTGGTCTTCAATATGTTTCAAATTGGACCAGTCTAAAATTTCGAGAAACAGGAATGGGTTAAAAGGGGCAGTGGCCAGAAGGCAGTGGTTGCACATAAGACTCCTAATCATTTGGTCCCTGATTTGAACCCTGGCTGTGACAAATATCCTTTCTGACATTTGTCTCACTGCCGTCAAAGCGCAGTTGGTCGCGCGTCGGACTTTCAATCTAGAGGTCCCGGGTTCGATTCCCGACGGCGGCACTCATCCTTTCCGACTATTTGTCTCTCACCAATGGGTCGATAATCGTAGACCTATGTGGGATAGCAGCTGGAGGCTAGGAAAGGATGTAATGGTAGTACTGGTGTGAGAAATACCAGGATTCCATTGTTAGGTGCTCAGCCGCCGCGATATAACTGAAAGATTGTTGAAAGCGGCGTAAAACCCCATTCAAACAATCAAACAAACTGACATTTGTCTCCCACCAATGTGTGGATAATCATGAACCTAAGTGGGATGAGTTGCTGAAAGACTCAGAAAGGATGTTGTGGTAGTACTGGTGTAAGAAATACCAGGAATACATCGATAGATCGTGGCATATGTTTTACTGGTGTCTGTCTGTCTGTCCATCTGTCTGGCTGCAAAACTTAACTTGCCAACTAAACATTTCCTATAACTTCAACCCTGATTAAGTTACAATGCTAATATTTGGTATGTAGATAGGTCTCAACAAGGTGCAACTGGGGAAGGTCATTTATTAAGGTCAAGGTCAAATATTTAACCATTTTCCCTAAAACAAAGAAAAAAAAAAAAACAATAAAAATCACCCATTTCTAAAGAATTCCTTTTTCGGGTTCATGGTGTTTCACAAACACATCTTGTTTCTACCTAAAATGGCAAAAACACAATAAATTTCATACTAAGAATTGTTGTCTATAAATCTTTGAATTTGGACCAGTCTAAAATTGTGTTGTGTGGTAATGGGTTTTAAAGAAGACCAATATTGTAATATCTATTTATTTTCCAAACTCTGAGTGCTTTCTGAAGTATTGGATACAAATAATTTCGAGGGGGAAAAGGAAATGGAAAAAACAGCTAATTCCAGTTACAGACAGTTCCTGGTTTCCGATCTTATAAAATATTAATATTAAAATGCAAGAAATTTAATTTCTGTCTAATTTCCTAGAATTTTACCATATTTAACTCATTACCAAATTTAAAATCTTAGACTGGTCCGAATTCAAACAAGTTGCCGACAACAATTTAAAATTGATAAATTTTACATATGAAAAACAATTTAAAATTGATAAATTTTACATATGAAATAATTTATGATAAATAAGTATTTGTCCTATTTTGGTAAGAAAAATTATGAAAAATTAAGAAATTGCTTGTAACAAACAATATTTTCATTTTCCACATGGTTTTACCGAACTCCTTTCCAGAAAGGTGGGATTATGTGGAAATGGGTTAAGTTTACTTTTGGTAAAGGAACATGTCATCAAAAGAACTATTTATAAGAGTCATTTGTGATAATGACCCTAAGACTATCAGATTATCACATTAAAGTGTTTTAACTGTTTAGATAATGATTGTATTTTTGAGGATCATATTTTGAATGAAATTCTTTAGGTCTTTATTTGCACTCTTTTCACTACAAAATGCAACCATGTGCAAAGAAACCTCCTCTGAAACCATGTACAGACCCAGAATGTCCCCCTTCCACCAGGAATTTCGGCAAGGTTATAACATTCAGAAAATCTGGAAATCAATGCATCATATTGTCAGTGGGCAACCAAAATGTTGTAACTACAGCTTTGTTCAAGCTGTAGTTACAACAGTTTGCTCACCACTTAATAAATAATATAAAAAAAGAATATTTTGGCCGGACAACCTCCTGAGAATGAATTCTAAACAAAATAAGTTATGAAAATATTGTTGACATTGAAGCAATTGTTTGTCACAAGCAATTTCTTCATTGACTACAATTTTTTTTCCGCCCTAAATGACAAAGATATTTGTAGCTAGTAAATGGGTTGAATTTCGTGAAAAGCAGACAAATGCTGATTCACCCAATAAGTGTTGCATAATCAAAGAAAATGCTAAAGAACAATTATTTATATAATATTCACCTTGGCCGTTTTTAGAGAAAATCTAGTGAAGTCCGCTCTGCTAGCAGTCTTGTCAAAGGATTTCTAGCTGGTAAAGGATTTGATCAATTGAATTGTATTCTTAACCCTTGCTACATTCAGGAATTTGACTTTTAAAAATTGCAAACAATTGTTTATTATTTATAATTAAAGCCAATTCCACATATTCTCCCGGAAAACTGGCCTGTTCCTACAAGGTGCAGCAACCTGTACTCACATCTGGATTTAAATTTGTGAACAATATTGTCAACATTAATTCCTCATTGAGTTACTCAAAGTTGAATGACTAACTCAAGTTTTGTGAAGTGTCCAATGTCATTGTTAGACTTGTTTAGACGTAATAAAAAGGCAAATCTTAAAAAATTCTGTGCATTTAATTGTTCTGTGTGATTGTTTAAACCGATAATTACAAGAAATTTAATTGATCTTGTCTTCAAGGTTTATTTAACATTTTATGCACATTATGCACTATATTGCCTATTGGTGTTCAAATGTTGTAGCCACAGCTTTAAATTAGCTGTAGTTACAATATTTTATTCACCGACAATTGATAGTTTTCGAATTATGATAGATTGCTGGTTCTGCTACTTCAAATAAATGTGAATTGCTAGTGTTCGTAAATTGATAATTCATCGTGACTCTAGGGAAGTTAATTTGTTAGTGACAGAATTGTTTCATTTGTGAATTAAAACTTGGAATATAGCATTGTGTCTGATTGACTTGAAAAATTTCTCTGTGTTCTTTTTACTGCGATAAATTTGGCACATTAACCCTTTCCTGTTTTTCAAAACTTTAGACTAGTCCCAATTTGATAGAAAGTGCAGACGACAAATAAAAAAATCAGGGTAGAAAATATTGTGGGAAAAGAAAAAATTGCTTGTAACAAGTAATTTCTTTTCCCACAATGTTTTCTCAAGTGTAAAATCACAGGGACATAAAAACCAGGGATTGAACAGGAAAGGGTTGTCTCATTCCAACACAATCCTGCTTTTTGACACCCCTGAAGTAAAAAAAAAATGGAAAACAATGTGAAAAATGAAGAAATTGCTTGTTACAATCAATTTCTTCATTATCCACAATGTTTTCTAACCAAAAAGACAATATTTTCTAAATATGGACAAGTCCAAATTCTTTCCGTATTGGAATGGGTTAATACATGATCAAGAAGGGATGGCATGATCATCAAGAAATTCTTAAGTTGTCAATACCATTCCAACTTAACCCATTACCACACAGCAAAATTTTAGACTGGTCCAAATTCAAAAGTGTTGCAGGCGACAATTTAAAGTTTATGAAATTTTGATTTATTTTTTTTTACCTTTAGGGTAACAAGCAATTTCTTTATTTTCCACAATGTTTTCCTCAATCTTTATTTCATTGGGGTGAGAATGGGTTAAATGATTCTAATTGTTTTCATTGTATTGTGAATTACTGGTAAACAAAACAATACTTGTGAATAGTTTAATACTACAAAAAACACATGACAGAGAGTATGAAATTACTTAACCCTTGTCATGCTGGTCCCAGAATAATCCCTGATTTGACAACAGCTGTGGCAGGTGTAAAGACTAAGATAAGCCTGCACAGACATGCAGTCTGATCCTAGCCTACACCTGCTTGTTCTTTTATTGTTGAGGAAATAATTGAATACAAAGTAGACGTAAGTCTGACAAAAAAATCAGAATTTTGCGATGAAAGGATAGATATTCAGCAGGACATAGGTTTAGATTTTGAAAAAAAAAAAATTCAATTCATTTTACTTACAGTCAATTTTAACAAATACAGTTAAAAGTTACTATATATGTAACAAGAATCGACTTAAGCATGTTGAACTGTTTAAAGAAAGTTATTATTGCTTGTCAATGAGACACCATGTTACATCTGCAACAGTTGGACGAGTTCACGCAGTCTGAACTGTTCCAACGCAGGAGGTTACATCGTCAGGAGTCATTACCAAGTCCAATACGGGAAGCTTTAAGGTAGATAGATATTCAATTTGTCGTAATTCTCTCAAAAATCAAAGATAACATATTTACATAGCGTCAGTTAGGTTGAATCTTTTCTAGGCAAACTATTATTCTGACAGGCAAGCTTCTCCTTTTCAAACTTTGTTTTATGTTCTATATTGTTTACATACTGTTAAAAATAAAAAAGTATTTAGTCCATTAACCCATTACCAGATAAAAAAATTCTAGAATGGGTTAACCAATTACCAGAAAGCAAAATATAAGACTTGTCCAAATTGAAAGGAGTTGCAGACGACAATTTAACTTTGTGAAATTCTACATTATTTCAACTTTCTGGTTAGAAAACTTGTACAAAAATGATGGAATTGCTTGATTCAAGCAATTTCTTCATTTCAGACAATGTTTTCCCAATTCTTTTTCTGGAGGGGTGTCAGAATCATAGTGTGGGAATGGGTTGAATTTGACCTAGTCTAAAATTTAGCCATGTGGTAATGGGTTGAACCTTTACCTAACAAATAATTAACTGATTCAAATTAAAAGAACCCACAGACGATAATTTAAGATTTTACGAAATTTAAAGAAATCTTTGCCTTTTTTGGATAGAATACATAAATATTGTGAATATTAGAAGTAATTTCTTCATTATCCACAATGTTTTCCTCCCCAAAAGACATTGAATTTTAAAATTTCATCAACCAAGAATTGTCCTCGGCAACTTTTTTGAATTTTGACCAGTCTAAAATTTTGTTGTCTGGTAATGAAGTAAAGTGTAAATTTCTATGCCTTGATCATCATTCGGCATTAACCCATTTTGATTCAATCCTGCTTTAACCCATTCCCACACAACAAATTTTTAGACTGGTCTAAATTGAAAGAAGCTGCAGACGACAATATCAAGTTGATGGAATTTCAAAGTTTTCCGTCTTTTTTTATGATAGAAAGCATTGTGGATAATGAAGAAATTGCTTGATACAAATAAATTTCTTCATTTTCCACAATGTTTTCTAAAGCCCCTTTCTTGAGGGGTGTAAAAAGGAGGGCTTGTGTTGGAATGGGTTAACGCCCCTCCAGATAAAAGGTTTGGAAAAATAAACAATTTCTTCAATGTCCACATGTTTGCTACCCTAAAAGGCAAAGATCTTCTAAATTCGTTAAGTTGTCGTCTGCAACTTCTTTCAATTTGGACCAGTCTAAAATTGTGTTGTCTGGTAATGGGTTAAAGCTCTACATATTCAAATAAATACATGAAAGGAAGTAAATTTTGTGAAAGTGAGTGTCATGGGTTGATTTAGTACATTGATATGGCCTTGAGGCTTTTTATCATCATCAAGATTTTTAGAAATTGTTTTTCCAGAAGTAAGTTTAATTTGTTTGAATTTGCAAATTATTTTGCCATTTTACTATGTTTTTAGTTTTAGTAAGTTGTTCTGTGCAGAGCAGGGCTAGCTCAGTTAGTAACGCACTGTACCATCAAACTTGGGTCCGGACATCCAACCTTGGATTGTGGTCATTTGTCTCTTGCTGATGGGCAAACAATAAGTAGTGTAGCTAAGTGGGATGAGCAGCTGGTAGCTTACCCTCTATTTGGGACTAGGCTCAGATGTTATTTTTCAACATCAGAGGTCTAGATAAGAGGGGGTAACAGCACTCTAAAATCCTTAAATCGTAACAAAACCCTATTTTGTGGGGACTCATTTGAATCGTCTCGTTGAGACGATTCAAATGAGTACTTACAACATAGGGTTTATGGCTGAATTGTTGAAATATATAAATCTAAAATACGAACTATGCCCTCTATCTGTAGCTCTGAATAGGTCTCTGCTGTTGTCTGGTAATGGGTTGATATGCATCACTTTCTTGTTGTGTAAAGAAGCAAATGATCCATTTGATACAGATAAACTGTAGACTGAAAGATAGAGGGGCTAATTGTATTTCAGAATTTGAAACATCAGAATTATTGTCCAAACACTTTATATTGTAGGTTCTCATTTGATATAGTGTAGAGACAATTCATCTTTGGGCATGCAAAATGCCAAAACTAAAGTTTCAACAAAGCTGATTTTACATGCCTGATGAATTCAAATGAGTGCGTATTCATATATAAGAGTGATTAGGCTTTCTTCTTTATACCTAGATGAAAAAAAAAATATTCTCTTCATTTCTCATATTTTAATGTTATCAACTGATACAAAAGTGAATATTTTGATAATTCCTAAGAAACTACTTTGTTCGCAAGCATATAAAACAGCCCAGTACTTCATATGTTTTTTTTAGGGGTAAGAAACCAATTTGTCAGCAAATCAGAGTGTTTGTTTTTGAAAGTGGAAACCAAACATTAAATTATTTTTGAATAGCACTAACCCCACATATCTCAACCCCTTTGAATTATAATGTTAAGAAAAATTGAAAAAAAAAACTTCCTGGAAAACTACTCATTTATGTAAAGGCCTTTTTTCCTTTTCTCTTTTCAGTTCTGATATGTCCCAGGGTATCGGTGTGTGCTGTCGATGCGGGGAAGGATTTGGCACACATCAACAGATTGTCAACTCCAATGGAGAAGTTTGGCACCCACAATGTTTTGTGTAAGTCTCTTCAGAAATGATAAATTTCCTTCTGTGTGAAGCATCAAATTTTGAAGAAAAAACATTTACCCTTGTATGTATTACCTAAAGTCAATTTTTTAGTCTGATGTCAATTAACCTTTTCCAATACATCATGCTTTTCTACCCCCGAACGAAAAAACAACTGAGGAAAGCATTGTGAAAAAATGAAGAAATTGCTCAAAATCAGTGATTTCTTCATTTCTGGCAATGATTTCTACCAATAAAGATAGACATTTTCAAATTTCATTTTCTTGGAATTGTCATCGTGAACATGAACCAGTCTTAAAATTTTGTATACTGGTGATGGGTTCAGGGAAGTTGATTACCATTTAGGGTTGATTAAATTGTGAGGAATGGGGATAAAATTCTTGTTAGTTCTACTTTTCTTGTTATGTTTTTTTTTCAGCTTGAAAAAGTCAATATTAAGTAGGAAAAGGTAACAACGGGATAGCTTAACCCATTACCAGACGGTAAAACTTTTAGATTTGTCCCAATTGAAAGAGTTGCAGACGATAATTTAAAGTTTGATATTTTAGATTTGTTCAACTTTATGGGTAGAAAACATTGTGTAAAATGAAGAAATTGCTTGTCACCATCCGTTTCTTCATTGTCAGAAATGTTTTCCTAATTCTTTATCTTGAGGGAAGTCAAAAATCATCAAAATGAGGGAATAGGTTAAACTGTCCATGGGAGAAAGTCTTCACTGATCCATTTTGACAGAAAGATGTTACTTAAACTATTGTCATTTCTAGTCAGTCTGTGTGGAAGCCGAAGCCATAGCGCAGTGGTAGCTCATAAGACTCATAGTCAAGTGGTCACAGGTCTAATCCCCTGCGGCGGCGATTATCCTTTCTAACATTTGTATCCCACCAATGGCTGGATAATCATAAACCTATGTGGGATGAGAAGCTGGGGGCTTGGAAAGGATGTTGTGGTAGTACTGGTGTGAGGTATATCAGGAATCCATGGTTAGGTGCTCCAGCCACCTTGTTTTGACTGAAATACTGTTGGAATTGGGGTTAAGCCCAATTCATACAATAAATAGTGACCTTTTGACCTTGACCTTACACCTACTTTGTCTTTGCATATATATTCTAGTCCTTACATCTAGGACCCTCAAAGTTTATATCTTATATACAGAAATTTATCAGGTCATTGGCTTTAATTAAGTAACCCTGACTTTTGGTCATTGTTTAACCCATTACCAGATGATGAAATTTTAGACTGGTCCAATCTTAGAAAATGTTTGCATTTTAAGGAAGAAATTGCTTGCTACAAGCAATTTCTTCATTGTCCGAAATGTTTTCCATAGCTGTTTTCTTGAGGAGCTTAAAAAGCATGTTTGTAAGGGAATGGGTTAAGCACTTTTTGTTAGAATCAGCCATCAGACTGAGCCTCGTTGTCTGCTAAATGCAGCTACCTTTGTAAAAAATCTGGTTGTTTCATAGAATTACTCATCACAAATATATATAATCATGGGCGAGCATTTCATAGCTACAGCTTTAATAAGCTGTGGATATTACATTTTGTGAGCCTATGGAAGATACAGTATTTGTTTGTCTGAGACCATTTTATTGATCTTATGTTTTAAAACCAACATGAACAAGTCTTCCCTCAGGCTTTCGATGAATCTGTACTATTAAAATGATTTTTCAGGTGTGCTCAGTGCTTCCAACCATTTCCCGAAGGGGTCTTCTATGAGGTGAGATTAAGTTTAAGACAAAAATTTAGACTAGTCCAAATTCATGCAGACGACAGTTTAAAGTTGATGAAATTTTAGATTTTTCAACTTTTCAGGAAGAATAGATTGTTGCTTGTAAAAAGCAATTTCCACTCTTTTTCCCACAATGTTTTCCCAAATCGATGGCTCAGCATGAAACAGTTGTAACTGGCAATATGTTCATAGGCAGTTACAACTGTTTCACACTGAACCATCAAATTGATCTTATTGAGGTGTGTCCAAAAGCGTCATTGAGAGGGAATGGGTTAAACTATCAATGAAACGAAAAATACTGGTAGTATGAATTACATTTTAGCTCACCTGAGCACAACATGCTGATAAGGAGCTTTGTGATCCTTGAATGTCTGTTGTTGGTCATCCACGGTGTGGCATCAACAATTTAAGTTCTTGACATTCTAGAGGCTGCAGTTTAACTAATAACCAGGTGGCAAAATTTAGACTGGTCCAAATTAAAAGAAGTTGCAGATGACAATTTTGAGTTTATAAAATTTCAGATTTTCAACAGTCTGGGTAGAAAACAAGCTTGTTGCAAGCAATGTCTTTATTTTGCATAATTTTGGAGTTATTGCCCTTTGTTATTTTAAAGACTTACATTTTGTCCAGAGCATATCTCTGAGAGTATAATAGCTATCAACTTGAAACTTCACAGGTGGATAGACCTTATTGAGGAGAAGTGCAGTGCACAAGAACCACAACTCTTGCTTGCATAATTTTGTAGTTATTGCCCTTTGTTATTTTAAAGACTTAAATTATGTCTGGGGCATATCTCTGAAAGTGGATAGATCTCATTTAGGAGAAGTGCAGTGCACAAGAACCACAACTCTTGCTTGTATAATTTTGGAGTTATTGCCCTTTGTTATTTTAAAGACTTACATTTTGTCTGGGGCATATCTCTGAAAGTACAATAGCTATCAACTTGAAACTTCACAGGTGTAAAGACCTCATTGAGGAAAAGTGCAGTGCACAAGAACCACAACTGATGCTTGCATAATTTTGGAGTTATTGCTCTTTGTTATTTTAAAAACTTACATTTTGTCCCAGGCATATCTCTGAAAGTATAATAGCTATCAATTTAAAACTTCACAGGTGGATAGACCTCATCTTCAATCTCCAGACATCATAGGTCCGATCCCTGGCGGCAGCATATATTCTTTCCGACATTTGTCTCTCACCATTGGGTAGTTAATCGTAAACCAAAGTGGGATAGCAGCTAGAGGACGTAGTGGTAGTACTGGTGGGAGAAATACCAGGAATCCATTGTTAGGTGCTCCAGCTGCTGCAATATGACTGAAATACTGTTTAAAGCAGCGTTAAACCCCATTCAACCAATCAATCTAAAATTTTGTATTCTGATGACATCTAACCAGAGCCTTGGGATCTAGGCAGACAATTATAGTAAAAGATTTTTTAAAAAAAATGTGAAGCAATTTGATCATCTTTTTGTAGACATCAGAGATAAGTAAAATGTCTACAGTATAATCCTACAATGATATAGTTTAACCCATTCACACTAAATAAAATTTCAGACTGGTCCAAATTCAAAGAAGTTGAAGACAACAATTATTTACTTGGTGAAGTTTTGAAAGTCTTGGTCTATTAGGGTAGACAACTTTGTAAATAATGAAGAAATTGCTTGTGACAAGCATTTCTTCATTTTCTACAAGTTTTTTTCAAAGCTTTTTTTTCTCAAGGGGTGTTACAAAGCATTATTGTGTGGGAAAGGGTTAATGAAAATTGTATGATTATGACTTTTTGTGTTTTGAATATTTCTGACTATGATTTTCATTTATTTTAAATTTTTCAGTATGAAGGCCGGAAGTATTGTGAACATGATTTCCATGTATTGTTTGCCCCTTGTTGCGGTAAATGTAGTAAGTATCTAACCATACTATGCCATTTTTAGCTGCACTGGCGGAACACAAAGGTGTCGTGCCAATTGTGATCATCTATATGTCTGAAAACTTTTTCTTCTTCTCAGGAACCACTGTTTTAATTCCAGCCAAATCAACCAAAAGTGAATCTTGGGTAGCCCTTTATCAGGTACCTTGATTTCATTGTCATGGAATGTATAACATGTTTAGGGCTAATTTCTGTGATTTCCAACAATTGATAATTATACACTTAATGGAACTTATTTTGAGGAATTCATGAAAGGGAAATGAAAGGGTTAAGAAATTGCTAGAATTGGTCCCCAAATTTCACATTAAAGCTATGTAACTGATTTTTGAGGAGACCCTTTTCCAATAGTTACTAGAGATAAAAATGAGGTTTTTTTCTGTGCGAAATTTTGGGAAATTACAGTAACTGAAAATAACCTTATTTTCCTTTTACCTGTTTTGAAAAGACAAAATTTTAGACTAGTCTAAATTAATAGAAGTTTCAAAAGACAACTGTCAGTTGCTGAAATGTAAAAATCTGTCTTTTCAGGTATGAAAAATGTAAACAATGAACAGGTCCAAATTCAAGCATTTTGAAGATGGTAATTTTAAGTCCTTGAAATTTTTAAGATGTTTGTCATTTGGGGTAGAAAACATTGTGGAATAAGGAGAAATTGCTTGTGACAAGCAATTTCTTTATTTCCCACAATGTTTTCTGTATTGCTTTCATTGAGGGGCATCAAAAGGTGTCATTGTGTGGGAACAGTTAAGAGGTGTCTAAAAGTGGTATTGTGTGGGAATGGGTTAAGAGGTGTCTAAAAGTGGTATTGTGTGGGAATGAGTTAAGAGGTGTCTAAAAGTGGTATTGTGTGGGAATGGGTTAAGAGGTGTCTAAAAGTGGTATTGTGTGAGAACTGTTAAGAGATGTCTAAAAGTGGTATTGTGTGGGAATGAGTTAAGAGGTGTCTAAAAGTGGTATTGTGTGGGAACAGTTAAGAGGTGTCTAAAAGTGGTATTGTGTGGGAATGAGTTAAGAGGTGTCTAAAAGTGGTATTGTGTGGGAATGGGTTAAGAGGTGTCTAAAAGTGGTATTGTGTGGGAACAGTTAAGAGGTGTCTCAAAGTGGTATTGTGTGGGAATGGGTTAAGAGGTGTCTAAAAGTGGTATTGTGTGGGAATGGGTTAAGAGGTGTCTAAAAGTGGTATTGTGTGGGAATGGGTTAAAAAAGCAGGATTAGGAATGAATAAATCAGTAAACCAAGGCCATTAGAGTGAAACAGACACTCAAGCACCTAGTTGTTGAGCCGGCATTTGTTAACTGAGTCAGCTAGCTGTTAAAATATCAATTCAGTCAACCAATGATTTAAAAAAGTTTTTAAAATGATCATAGTTTTGCAGATTCTTACATATGCTTGTGACAGGCAATTTGTCCTTTTCTCACAATATTATGTTATTCTTTAGAGGCACGAAATTTTAGGATGTGGTTATGAGTTACCGAATTCCGAAACCAAAAATATTTAGACTTGTCCTAATCGAAAATGCTGGCAGAAGACAAGACAAAGTTGGTTTGAATTGAAAAATAAAAGCTTTATGAGGTAAAAAAACATGGTGAGAAAAGAAGAGATTGCTTTTCACAAGGAATCTCTTTTTTTCTAACCATGTTTTCCATACCTATAATCCTTTTGTGCTTAAAAATGTGGGATTATGTGGTCATGGTTTAAGAATAGCTCTGCCAGGTAAAATCTATTGTTTTATATTGAAAAGAAAACTAACACCATTTTTCCCTTTATTTTTAGATGAGTTTGTTGTTGGGCGTGTGATCAAGGCCATGAACAATGCCTGGCACCCAGACTGTTTTCGATGTCAACTCTGTACTGGTCCCTTGGCTGATGCAGGATTTGTTAAAAATGCTGGAAGGTAGGGGTATATTGGTTCAAAGATTTGAGATTGGGTAAAGCCTGGCACATTTCTCATGAAATGAATTGGATTTCCTCATAGAGGATGATGCAATTCAAACCCTTTCAATCACAGCCAACACTGTAATGTTCATGTCAAAATATATCTGTTAAGCAGACAATATGACTAATAGATACAGTTTAAGGTAGTAATTATAATCCTGTCTAACAAACTTTTGACGCAAGTCAGATTTAATTAGTCACTGAAAATGGTCCAAGATGTGAAAAATATGAAATCACAGCATGTCATTGTCATTGTCAAAATCTTGGTGCACCCCGCTATGATCATAGTGTTTCACCAAAACCTAGACTTTCAGAAAAATCTTCAGGTTTGACGATTGAGCTTTTTATCTCACCTCAAAAATTGATAAAACAAGTGTCAACTGTTTGTAACTAACTTGACTTCCACAATATCCAGTGTTTGAATGCCCTAGAGAAATAGGTATATACAAAGAGTTTTATACCTTGGACCAGTCTTAAATTTAGCCCTCTGTTAATAACAGTAAACTCTTGTTACAATATTCAGGGGACCAAAATAGATATTTTTGTAACAGAATATGGTAAATCTTTGTACTAAGCAACCACTCAAGGGATGGCCGAATAGTGGTCAAAATACATTTTTGTGACATGATTATGATAGATTAATTTGCTTGCATACATGAAATATTGCAGAATTTTCACTCAATCCTATGTTGTTCTAACTCTTTCTCAATGAGATGATGCTAATGTGTTCAAATACCATAGGATTTAGTGTTGGTATTGTTTTTTTATTTTATCAAATTCTTCAATTTCTCAAAAGCTAATGCTTTTTGGAAAGGAAACTATAGTCGCTTAACAAAAGTGGTTGCCTAATGAAGGTGGTTGCTTTAGCAGGATTGACTGTATTCTTATAACCAAAGATTTCTCTTACAATAGACCCCTTGGGACCGTGAAATATCAAAGCTATAACCAAAATATTGTAAGCTGAGACTATTGTACACCTTGTTTAAAATTTAAAAACTTTTTCAGAGCCCTGTGTCGTGAGTGCAATGCAAAAGAAAAAGCCCGTGGATTGGGTAAATACGTATGCCACAAATGTCATTCAATCATCGAGGAAGGGCACATAAAGTATAAGGGAGAAGCCTATCATCCCTACCATTTTAACTGTAAGAATTGTGGGTAAGTAAATATGTGTGCAAAATGTGTCATTCAATCATTGAGGAAGAACACATTAAGAATAAGGGAGAAGGCTATCATCCTAACCATTTTAATTGTAAACATTGTGGGTAAGTAAAAATGTGTGCAATATATGTCATTCATTCATTCATTCATTGAGAGAGGGCACATTAAATACAACGCAGGAACCTATCATTCCTACCATTTTAATTGTAAAAATTGTAGGTAGGTATATTATATTATGTGTGTCACAAATGTCATTCAATCATCGAGGAAGGGTACATTAAGTATAAGGGAGATGCCTATCATCCCTACCACTTTAACCTATCCCCACTCAATGACCCTTTTAGATGCCCCTCAAGAGAGAATGCCTTGGTAAACATTGTGTAAAATGAAGAAATTGCTTGTGACAAGCAATTTCTTCATTTTACACAATGTTTTCCACCAAGAAAGTTGAAAAAATTTGGAATTTCATAAACATTAAACTGTCGTCTGCAACTCATTTCAATTTGGACCAGTCTAAAATTTTCTCTTGTTGGAATGGGTTAACTATAAAAATTGTGGGTGAGTAAATATGTGTGCCATATATGTCATTCAATCATTGAGGGAGGTACATTAGATATAAAGAAGAAGTGTATTATCCTACCAATTTAATTGCAGAAATTGTTGATAAGTAAAAATATGTGCCATAAATGTCTTTCGACCATGGAGGGAGGGCACATTAGATATAAGGGAGAGGCCCATCACTCCTAAAAGTTGTTGGTAAGTCAAGTATATACTTTCATGATACAACTTTAATGACAATTTAATTACACTAGAGCAAAACAGACTCGTTTTTTTACAAGCAATTTCTTCGCTGTCTACAGATTTTCTACCCCAAAAATCTGTAGACTTTATGAAACAACATGAAATTAATATTTGCAACCTCTTTCATTTTGGAACAATCTAAAATTTTGTTGTGTGGTAAAAATTTGAAAAGTTGCCTGGAAGTGACAAGTTTGGACCTGATCACAAGTTTGCTGAATTGTTCTTTATCATGAATGATGTGCCATTTTGAAAAAAGAAATCAGATGTGCCATTTGGAAAAAAGAAATCAGATAGCTTCAAGGTCACAGCTCAAGGTTGAACAATAAAATCACCAGAGTTTAGCTCCTTCATTTATGGATGGATTTCAAAATAACAATAATAACAATATAAGGTCAAGGTTAGAGCTCAAGACATTCACTCAAATTAAGGATGTCTTTAGAGAGGCTAGCATTTAGCCACTACTTCGTCTGTCTGAACCCTTTTCCATGTTTATTTTATACTTTTTGTAACAGGGCTATATTTAGGGGGCATTATCAGTCTCTGATGGCTATTGTATTAACCCATTCCCACATAAGCCCTCCTTTTTACGCCCCACAAGAAAAAAGCTTTGGAAAACATTGTAGAAAATGAAGAAATTGCTTGTATCAAGCAATTTCTTCATTATCCACAATTTTTTCTATCCAAAAAGAAGAAAAAACTTAAAATTCCATCAACTTGAAATTGCCGTCTGCAGCTTCTTTCAATTTGGACCAGTCTAAAATTATGTTGTATGGGAATGGGTTAATAGAATTCTGCAAGAGTTACATGTATCACATAATTAAGCCAAGGCAACTTTTACGCCAAATCTATTTCAGTATTGAGTTGAATGCTGATGCGAGAGAGGTGAATGGGGAGCTGTACTGTCTTAGGTGTCATGACAAAATGGGAATACCGATCTGTGGTGCTTGCAGGTACAGAATTGTATTCATATCTACGATGCATTCTAATAGAATTAAGTTTAAATTCTTGTTTCCCTGTCACACTTCCCAAAGTGTGACAAGAAAAGGAGATAGAAATTTCAGCTGAAAACATGAAAATTGTCTTCACTTGGATGAGAAGACAGATTAGAGCTAATTGAAATGTATTTTCAACAGGGTTAACTTACAGATATATCCATGTATACATTATGTTCTCAGGGTTGGCAAAACTTGTCAAAATGGCTTTATTATTTATTAGTAAAGAAAATGTTTCTTTAATGTCTACAATGTATTTGACAAGAACAAAGGTTTTGATATATATATCTATAAAAAGTCCAATGGACTTTTAAAAAACTATAATTGATGAGAATATTTTAATCAAATTTCAGACGTCCAATTGAAGAGAGAGTGGTTCATGCCTTGGGTAAAGCTTGGCATGTTGAACATTTTGTGTGTGCTAAATGCGAGAAACCTTTCTTTGGTACTCGTCACTACGAGAAGAAAGGTCTGGCATACTGTGAGGTACACTACCATCAACTGTTTGGGAACATCTGCTTTGTGTGTAACACAGTCATCTCAGGAGATGGTAGGTACTATATTTATGTTATGATATTTAAAATGTTTTTAGCTCACTTGAGGTATTGTGATTACACTTCATCTGCTATCCATCAACAATTTTTGAAACAACATCTCCTCCCAAACCACTGGGCTAATTTCAACCAAATTCAACAGAAATGTTCCTTAGGTGGCCCCCTTCAAATATAGCTAATAGATTTGAAATCAGTTGAAAAGTCTGGTATCATAACCATAGCCTTAACATTAAATGTGACTATTTAGAGAAAAAGAGAGCACCAGAGCCAATGGTACAAGCAATTTCTTCATTATCCACAATATTTTCTACCACAAAAAACATACATTTTAAATTTCTGTCAACTAAGAATTGTCATCTGCAACTTCTTTCAATTTGGACTAATCTCAACTTCCGTTGTTTGGTATCAGACTTCTTTACTCTAGATAGACAACAAAATGGTAGCCATTCCACATATTTAACACACTGAAGCTATTTACTGTTCAGACAGATCTCAGTGTGCATCTCTAATAACAAAATCTATGACAAATTCAAATGTGTTACATCTGCATCTCCAAGTTTTCAATAAAACAGCTATTGTTTTACAAATCCTTTGACACTCAATTTTCTCTTTTGGAGGCAGATATCATTCAAACTTGTGTATGCATCTATTAGACAAGTCATTAATTTTGCATCCCACCTACAAAGTAAAATGAGGTATATTGGATTCATCATGGCTGGCTGTCTGTCCATTCATCTGTCTGTCAACTTTTTTTCTTCCATGTTCTTACTCTAGAACCTATTGACCTACAACAATGAAAGCTGTTGCCAATGATCCAAGGAAGAGCCCTATCGGGGTCATGTAGGTTAAAGGTCAACTATGCTACTTGAGTGACAAAATGCTGGTTTAGGGGGGGGGGGGGTGTCAGTTCTCTGCAACACTTGACCAATCGCGGCTGTCAATCAAAGAATAAACCGACCAATCAAAAAATTCATTCAGCCCAGACCTGGGCTTATCAACTCCAACATTGGCCCCATTTTTGTTTTCCTTAATTGTTGGTTTGGTGACTTAAACGTCGTAACTACAGCTTATTCAGCTCATTGTGGGAAATGACATTTATAGATTGTTTGTTTAGCTTCAATCACTATATTGGCATTACAACTATGCTGTGTTTTCAAACACTATTACCTTGTTTATTTTCAGTGTTCCATGCCTTCAACAAAGCCTGGCACGTCAAATGTTTCGCTTGCTCTATCTGCGATAGAAAAATGAGTCAAAAGTAAGTACACTCAACACTTTATTTGAATACTCTCCTACCCACTAACCCATCATCTGGCCTTTGATCAGATAAAGAGATTTAGTAATGAAAATTTCAAAAAGAGAGATATTGCTTGGAACGAGCTATTTCTTTTTTAACCCTTTCCTGTTCAATCCCTGGTTTTTACATCCCAGTGATTTCATCAAACATTGTAGGAAAAGAAGAAATTGCTTGTTACAAGCAATTTCTTCTTTTTCCACAATATTTCTACCCCACTGAATGTTTACTTCTTAAATTAAATCCACTTTAAATTTCCGTCTGCAAAACCTTTGAATTTGGACCAGTCTAAAATTTATTAAAACAGGAAAGGGTTAAGGCTCCATTTGGAAGAAATTCTAGCAGATAATTCTGAATTGTAAAGACATTGTGCCGGTAATACATCCTAACATGTACATGAATAATTTGTTTAAAATCTTCTGCTCAGAAACTGCTGGCTTGACTACTTCCTTTATCCTTGGATAACCCTTTATCAGATTCCTTGAAGAAGTTTTGATCATTTAACCCATTCCCACACTGACGCTTTTGGACGCCCCTCAAGAAGAACAATTGGGAAAACATTGCGCAATTTCTTCCTTTTATACTATGTTTTCTATCCAGAATATTGAAAAAATCTAAAAAAATGTCAACTTTACATTGTCGTATGCAACTTCTTTCAATTTGAACCAGCCTAAAATTTTGTTGTTCGGTAATGGGTTAAGCCATTACCAGAAAACACAGACATATTGAAAGAAGTTACAGACGGCAGTTTAACATTGATGAAATTTTAAAATCTCATAGAAAACCTTGGGAGAAATATAGAAATACCTTGTTACAAGTTAGTCTTTCCAAAATATTGTCTCCAGCCTTTTTCAATATGGACCAGACTTAGATTTTATCAAAGAAGAGCATAAATAATCAAAGATGTGATTTACATGAAAAAAGAATATTGTTGAGACCAATTATATAAAAAATAATTCAAACAAACAAGTCTTATTATTTTGAATTTCTATTTCAGGACCAAGTTTTTCGAATTTGATCTGAAACCAGTGTGCAAGTTTTGCTATGAGAAGTTCCCTGGTGAACTGAAGAAACGACTGAAAAAAGCTTATGAGGAACAGGGAACCAAGAAATAGAAAGGAGAAAAAGAAAGTCATAGAGCTAGGACTGCCATATTTGTCTTTATTAGAAATTCAAGGATGCATAGAAATAAAGAGTTTAGGACAATTTTATTTTGGATGTCTGAACCCTTAGCCCAATACCAAACAATTAAATTATGTAGACTGGTCCAAATTCAAAGAAGTTACAATTGACAATTCAAAGTGCAATCGAATTGAACAAAAAGTTCTATGAAGGGTAGAAAACATTGTGGGAAAGGGAGAAATTTCTTGAAACAAGTAATTTCTTCTTTTTTTGCACAATTTTTTGCATAAATACTTTTCTTTAGAGTGTAAAATGTAGAGTAGAAAGATGCAGCATAGTGTGGGAATGGGTTAAAGTATGTTGTCATTAATTAAGCCATTAGGAGCCTACAAAATTTTACACCAATCAAAATAGGAAGAGGTATCAAAAAGGGTGTAATTTAAAAAAAAACATTGTAGGAAAATATCTTTTAAAACAATGTTTTCTTAAAACATAATAATTTAGGGTTGTAAAAAATGGGATTGAGAGGGAATTAGTAATGTGCCGGTAGTGTAGGTCAAGATCAGACAGTATATATATGCTGGTTGATTCTTGTTTATTATGCCTACATTTGTGATCAGAGGATGGTTTGTAGAGGAAAGAGTTAATAAGTCCAAATGTCCATATAAAGACTAAGTAGATTTCTTTCTCGAGTTATCATTAGTGTCACTGGAATATGGTGTGTAAGAGCTGGATTAACCCTTGTCATGCTGTATAAAAAAACCTTTTAAAATTGCATTAAAATGAAAGAGCTGAAAGCACTGGTAGTACTTTTTCGATCATAAATATTTCTTTTAAAATTAATTTCATAAACAACTCTTACAGGAAAAGTACAAACAGGAGGTGTAGACTAAGATCAGCCTGCACTTATGTGCAGGCTGTTCTTTGTCTATACCTCCTGCCAAAACCGATATTCCGGTTTTAGCATGACAAGGGTTAGCACACTACCAGACTAGATTTTGAAAATAGTAGATAACAATGTAAAAAATTGCTTGTCACAATTTTTCCATATCTCACTTTATTTTTATGAACAATGTTACAGAAGCAGTCGAAATGTGGGACAGCATAGTTATGGGTTCAGACATTGGATTAGATATAGTGTTTAGACATTTATTAAGACAACATATTGTATTAATAGGTGAGTGCATGACTGTACCTTGTGTATTTACTCTATAGATACTAAGTACAGTTTTGATCTCATCTTATATGTGTAATTGAACTATCACTTTAGTAGGGACTAATTTGGAGGAAAGTTACAGAATGGACATAATTCGTTTGAGTGCAATTTTCTGAAAATTCTTCGATATCTAGAATGATCATTCTGTTATCTTTTCAAATTTTCTTTTGTTCCAAGATAGTAACTTACTGGAAATAGGTCACACAAAAGAAACAAAGGGCATTTTTCTCTTCAAGTAAAGGTAGAGCAATAGAAGTCAATGTTTGTGCCAGACTGAACGTTTATATTTGTCTTAAGGAACAAACGTGATCATGGTAATTTGGGTCCATATTTCATCACCAACTCAATCAAAATCTCTCATAATCCAGGATGATCAAGGAAAATGCTAGTTTCACTTTAATCCAATACCACACAATCCGGCAATTTATGGGCCAAAGAAATAAAGCTATGGAAAACAGTGTGAATAGAAGAGATTGCTTGTTACAAGTTATTTCTTCTTTTCTCACAATTTTGAACCTTATATAGTCATAATTTTCAAATTCAAACAACATTGTTTTGTCGAATGTAACTTATTTCAATTTGGACCATTCTGAATCTTTTTTGTGTGGGAATGGGTTAACCCATTCCAACTCAATCCCTCCTTTTTACGCCCCTCAAGAAAAAAGCTTTGGAAAACATTGTGGAAAATGAAGAAATTGCTTGTATCAAGCAATTTCTTCATTATCCACAATGTTTTCTATCGAAAAAGATGAAAAAAATTATAATTCCATCATCTTGAAATTGTCGTCTGCATCTTCTTTCAATTTGGACCAGTCTAAAATTTTGTCAAGTGGGAATGGGTTAAGACATGATGTGAATAACCAAGTCATATTTAACAATGAAGATGATTAAAATCCATACAGAGATTAGCCCTTCATTGAACATTAAAATCATACACTTTCTTTGATTGAAGACTTTGCAGACGACATTAAAAGTGAATATAAATTGAAAACGAGCATTGTTAAAGTTTGAAAATATCATAGGGAAAAGGAGGAGTTGGTTAATAAATGTAATTTCCTCATATCCTTGTCAAGTGTTCCCGTATAAATAATCTGAAAACTTGATTGTGGAAGATTGGATGAACAAGAGATGTTTGTTGTTAACCCACTACCAGATTGCAAAATTTTAGACTGGTCCAATTAGAAAGGAGTTGCAGACAACAATTTAAAGCTCAAGAAATATGGGTAGAAAAATTGTGTAACTGAAGAAATTACTTGTTACAAGTAGTTCGTTCATTTTACCCAATGTTTTCCCAATCGTTTTTCTAGAGGGGCATCAAAAAAGTGTCATTGTAGGGAATGGGTGAAAGGAATCAAGCAGAAAATAGTCTAGTCTTAATTGTTTTGTCTTGTTATTTGATGTTTGTCCATTAGTTAAAGTTTCTTTTTCATATCAAAATGATGAATACTTCTCACCAAATTTATAAGGCTGAACAAAATTTAGAAAATACACTTTCGATAAATTACAGGATTATTGAACATTGTGGAAAGAGTAAAAAAAACAAACTATTGAATACAAAAAAATAAGTTGAAAGAAAATTAGTCACATTTTGAGACACAAAGTATTTCTAAAGATGAGTTTTTCAAGCATTTGATTATGATTCATGCAATTTAGTCAAGTTAATTTTTCTCGTTTTATGGATAGAAAGAGTTGAAAAAAACAAAGCAAAATGTTTAAACACATTTGTTGTGAGAAAAAAAGACTTTGAAGGTCTGTTATTTTTGAAGAATTTATTAGAGTCTGTGCATGGCTTTCCAACAATGTCATTATACTTGCTGAGTAGACATAGATCAGCTTGTGTTACTGTACAGTCTTTCAATGTGTAAAGCTGGTATACAAAGCCTATCAATTCAACAAAATTGATACTCAACCCTAAATAGGTGGACACTGTCTATAAATAACTACAAATAGTCACTAGTCTTCCTTGAGGTCTTCTAATTTTCATTAACTCCTATGAAATCGTCGCATTAGTCTCCCCTCCAAGAAGAAGACTCAACGAAATTGAACATCAACCATTAATATATATCACTACCAGTAGTCACTTTTTTCTCTGGAGGACATCATGGCAAATTACCTCCCTTGAAACCATCTAAGTTTGATCAATCTTCACTATACCCTCTGTAGATAATTACTGATTAAATGTTTCTTTAGATGGTCAGAGTATGTTCTAATGGGATAGCCTCTGATCTGTCAGTTGATAGAATTGCATGCACAAGTTTACTTTTTAGGTAGAGAATGATGTTGGATTGTTAACCCATTACCACATGATAAAATTTTAGACCAGTCCAAATTGAAAGAAGTTACAGACAACAATTTTAAGTTAGTGAAATCTTTTAAATCTTTGGATAATGAAGAAATTGCTTGTAACAAACAATTTTTTCATTTTCCATAATGTTTTCCAAAGCTTTCAAATTAACAGGGGTTTAAAAGCGCCATTGTGTGGGAATGGGTTAATTCATGTAAAATGGACTGTTGATATATATAGTCATGATAAGAAGCATTTGTTAGCCAACCTTCTATGTGCTCTTTGATTGGAACTAAAAAAATTGGCTCTTTAAAACTCAATCCTGCATTTTGTAGGTTGAAGAAATAAAGCGTTTGAAACCATTTGTGATAAGATGCTTTTTATTAGCTCACCTGAGCACAACGTGCTCAAGGTGAGCTTTTGGTATCACCTTTTGTCCGTCGTGCGTCGGAAGTCGTCAACAATTCTTTAAACATCTTCTCCTCAGTAACCACTGGGCGGAATTCAACCAAACTTGGTAGGAATGTTCCTTGGGTGACCCTTCTCAAAAGTTGTTCGCGGATTTTTGATTGACCCCCAAATATGGGCGTGGCAGGGCGTGGCAGTTTTTAACTAAGGAATCTTTAAACATCTTCTCCTCAGTAACCATTGGGCCAATTTCAACCAAGTTTGGTATGAATGTTCCTTGGGTCACCATTTTCAAAAGTTGTTCATGGAATTTTGATTTATGCCCAAATATGGGCGTGGCAGGGCGTGGTAGTTTTTGACTTAGGAATCTTTAAACATCTTCTCCTCAGTAACCATTGGGCCAATTTCAACCAAATTTGGCATGAATGTTCCTTAGGTGACCCTTTTCAAAAGATGTTCGTGGAATTTTGATTAACGCCCAAATATGGGCGTGGCAGGGCGTGGCAGTTTTTGACTTAGAAATCTTTAAACATCTTCTCCTCAGTAACCATTGGGCCAATTTCAAAAAAACTTGGCATGAATGTTCCTTGGGCGACCCTTTTCAGAAGTTGTTCGTGGAATTTTGATTTATGCCCAAATATGGGCGTGGCAGTTTTTGACTTAGAAATCTTTAAACATCTTATCCTCAGTAACCATTGGGCCAATTTCAACCAAATTTGGCATGAATGTTCCTTGGGTGACCCTTTTCAAAAGTTGTTCGCAGAATTTTGATTTATGCCCAAATACGGGCGTGGCCGGGTGTGGCAGTTTTTGACTTTGAAATCTTTAAACATCTTCACCTCAGGATCCATTGGGCCAATTTCAACCAAACTTGGTATGAATGTTCCTTGGGTGACCCTTTTCAAAAGTTGTTCGCAGAATTTTGTTTCATGCCCAAATATGGGCGTGGCAATTTTTGACTTTGAAATCTTTAAACATCTTCTCCTCAGTAACTATTGGGCCAATTACAACCAAATTTGGTATGAATGTTCCTTGGGTGACCCTTTTCAAAAGTTGTTCGCAGAATTTTGATTTATGCCCAAATATAGGCGTGGCAGTTTTTTTAACTTTGAAATCTTTAAACATCTTATCCTCAGTAACAGTTGGGTCAATTTCAACCAAACTTTGCATGAATGTTCCTTTGGTGACCCTTTTCAAAAGTTGTTCCTGGAATTTTGATTCATGCCCAAATATGGGCGTGGCAGGGTCAGGCACTTTTTTGACTTTGAAATCTTTAAACATCTTCTCCTCAGTAAGCATTGGATCAATTTCAACCAAACTTGGCATGAATGTTCTTTGGGTGACCCTTGTCAAAAGTTGTTTGCAGAATTTGGTTTCACGCCCAAATATGGGCGTGGCAGTTTTTGACTTTGAAATCTTTAAACATCTTCTCTTCAGTAACTATTGGGCCAATTTCAACCAAATATGGTATGAATGTTCCTTGAGTGACCCTTTTCAAAAGTTGTTCTAGAATTTTGATTGATGACCAAATAAGGGCTTGGAAGGGTAGGGCAGTTTTTGACTTTGAAATCTTTAAACATCTTCTCCTCAGTAACCATTGGGCCAATTTCAATTTTGAATCATCTTACATTAGTCAGGTGAGCGATTTTAGGGCCATTCTGGCCCTCTTGTTATAAATTTCCCTTTTCTAACAAAATTTTATACCAAATATGGGGCTTATTTCTCAGTGTGAGTTTATCTGCGACCTCTATGAATTTGACCAATCTAAAACTTTGTCTGGTAATCTGCTAAGTGCCTTACATGCCGTATTGCATTAACTATTTATTTTTCTGACCTGCCAAATGTTGGATATGAATTGACAATATGGTAAGAGAAGAATGACAGAAAAAAAAAGATATTTGTAAGTATCTATTTCTCCACTTTCAAAATTGCTGTGTGATGCCAAATATGATTATCCAAGCTGGTGATATGCTGTGCTCACAACACTTGAGTCTTTAGTTAAAACCCTAGCTCAGCCAACATTTGTACCAACAATAAACAAAAGTCATTGCAACATGTCATTTAAGATACAAATGAAATATTACTGGAAGTTATCCCCATATAAATACCAAAAATCTTTTTCTCTAACAGATTAGATAGTTTTCAATGGGGGCAAGAGGAGAGGAATGACCTTTTCAAATTAATGTCTGAATTTATAACAAGATTTTACTTCCTAACCCATTACCAGACAACAAAATCTTAGACTGGTCCTGATAGCAAGGAGTTGCATAAAGCTCATGAATTTTTAGATTTCTTTTCATATTTCTGGATAGAAAACATTGTGTAAAATGAAGAAATTGCTTGTGACAAGCAATTTCTCCGTTTTACACAATGTTTTCCTATAGGTGCATCAAAAAACGTCATTGTGTGGGAGTTGGTTAATTAAGAGCGCTTTGTGCATGTTTTGAAGCACAATGTAATATAATGAATTTCTACTTATGCAAACATGCTTTGAAAGCAACTTATATTATTGTTGAAGTATTATTATTTATATACATGTATAGTTACCTGTTCTTTTAGCAATGCATGAAACCATTTTGTTGTCATATTTGTACTTATATATTTGACCGGGCACACAGGAAGGGTATTTCAGGGTGTTAGTTTTTAACTTTCTGAGAAACATGCCGGGGTCAACCATGGTGATCACTAACTACCCGAGGTCTAAGTGTCAACAACTACTAAACTATTGTGCCACTTTGAACTTATTATTATAACTTACCATTAAACTTCAAGTCTCCACAGGCATAAATATTAGGTGGCTTGTAGTAAGTAATTTCTTTTTTTTCCCCAAGATGTCTTCCAAAGCTTCTACAAAATGTTCATCTATGTATTTCATTAGAAAACATACTGGATAATGAAATTTCTTTAAGTGGCATAAAAAGGCAGGATTTTATTTCTCAAAAACTGATAAGCAGTCAACTTGTGGCAAATGACTATCTACAACCTTGAAATCCTTTTTGGTGTGACAGGTCACAATTGGAAGATTATTATGGAATATGTTTGTTTGTTAATGAAATGTAAGAAATATATATTAGAGATTATACTTTAGCATTTATCAGCTACAAAGGTATTCTTACAGACAAAATTCTAGACTAGTCCGAAATAAAAGAAGTTGTAGAATGGTTAAATTGGTGTCATATAGGTAGAAAGTACTGTGTATAAAGGAAAAAATATTTTTAACAAGCAATTTCTTCCTTGTACCACAATATTTTCCACAGCCATGTGGTGCATTAAGATGCACGATTATGTGACAATTATTTAAGTCATATGATAATAGAGATACCTTTAGATAAGGAAAATCACTTTTATGCAAAACAGGTTAATGTCCTGTCAACTTTTAGTACAACTTTGAAAATCTATGCAAGATTAACAATAATACAATGTAGCAATATGCCTGAATGATTTTTAGAAAAAAAGACTACATTGAAATGTTTTTGTACAGGTAATTTAATCCTTTTTCTGTTTCATAGTGCCTTTATTGACAACACTCCTATAATAAATTTCTCAATGTTGGAGGTATCAGCAAATCAGATGAGAAATAAGTGCTGAATTATTGTAAGTTCATATATATTCATCCCATTACCACACAACAAAATTTTAGAATGGTCCACATTGATAGATGACAATTTCACGCTAAAGAAATTTTAAAAAGTCTTTGTCTTTTGGGTTAGAAAACATTGTAAATAATGAAGAAATTGCTTGTTACAATCAATTTCTTCATTTTTCATGTTTTCTAAAGCTTCTTTCTTCAGGGGCATAACATGGCGATATTGTGTGGGAGAATGTTGATACTACATTTAAAACTTTTAAAGATGCCTTAAGATGTAGCAAATTTATTGTGAATGTACACAACAAATGCTTACTTAACCTAATCCTAGACATCAAAGTTTGGGAGAAGACAAGATTGAAAAAAAAAAACAAAAAAACTGAAGACACTTATTCAAAATGCATTAAAATTGATACAATAAGAGTAGGGAATATTCTGATAAAAGCAGAAATCGCTTGTTACAAGTGATTTCTACTCATATTTTTGTTGTGTTCTCTATATTCTTCAGGAGCCGCCGTCGTAGCACAGTTGGTTGCGCGTCGGGCTGTCAATCTAGAGGTCCCGGGTTCGATCCCCGACGGCGGCACTCATCCTTTCCGACTATTTGTCTTTTACCAATGGGTCGATAATCGTAGACCTATGTGGGATAGCAGCTGGAGGCTAGGAAGGGATGTAATGGTAGTACTGGTGTGAGAAATACCAGGATTCCATTGTTAGGTGCTCCAGCCGCCGCGATATAACTGAAAGATTGTTGAAAGTGGCGTAAAACTCCATTCAAACAAACAAACAAACTATATTCTTCAGTGCAACAATGAGGTCAATTGGATTAAGAGTTTATTAATTGACAAGATAACTTTTCTTTGGCACGAGCATTGCTATCCAGTGTTGTTTATAATTTTCTCTTGAAATATTGATGTGTTTAGAAAACTGCTTTCATACATTTTGCCTTAATAACCACGCTGAGATATACATATTTCATACAGGTATCTGTTATTTATTATGATATACAATAAAACATTGATTGAAATAGTAATAAAGGACTTGTTGTTTTTTTAGCTCACCTGAGCACAAAGTGCGAGGTGAGCTATTGTGATCGGTCGTCATCCGTCCGTCCACAATTTCTTTAAAAATCTTATCCTCCTAAACCAGTAGGCCAATCAAGCTGAAACTTTGCAGGGATGTTCCTTGGGTAGAGTTCTTCAAAAGTTGTTAAAAGAATTTAATTCCGTCAAAAACTCTGGTTGCTGCGGCATTTGAAAATGGGTATCTTTAGTAATTCTTTAAATATCTTTAAAAATCTTCTCCTAAACCAGTAAGCAAATCAAGCTGAAACTTTGCAGGGATGTTCCTTGGATGAAGCTCTTCAAAAGTTGTTAAAAGAATTTCATTGCGTGAAAAACTCTTGTAACCACGGCATATGAAAATTGGAATTTTGAGTAAATCTTTGATGTTATTTTTTCATAGACTACAAGGCCTAAGGCCTTTATATTTTGTAAAGAGCTTAATCATATCGTTCTCTACCATGTTTTTAATTATTTAATCTCTGGGGTCAAAAATGGCCCCACCCCTGAGGTCCGAAGTTTGGAAAAATTCTTAATAAGAGCAATTTCAAAAGGCTTCTTCTCTTAAACTATAAGGTCTAGGATATTCATTTTTGGTATGTAGCATAACTAGATGGTTTTGTACTATATCACAAAAAGTTTTCATCCAAGGGTCAAAAAAGGCCCTGACTAGGGGTCCAAAAATTTGGAAAAACACAAAATTTGAGTATGTTGAAAAAAAATCTTCATTTTAAGGTGTAGGGCATTTATATTTTGAGTGTAGCATAGCCTGGCTGTTATCTATCAATTTTGATTAAATTATGCCTGTAGGTTAAAAAACATCCCTTCCCTGGGTGTCCAATGTTCGTAAAAATGCTCAATTAGACCATGTTCAACAGTCTTCTCCTCCCAATCTACAAAGCCTAAGCTATTCATATTGATATATAGCATAACCAGATGGTTCTCTACTATGTTAGCTAAAATCTTAGCCCTGGGATAAAACATGGCACTGCCCCAGAGGGACAAAATTTTGGAAAACACCCAATTGGAGCAACTTCAAAAGTCTTCTTCTGAAATATAAGATGAAGGGCATTCATATTTGGTATGTAGCATGACTAAATAATTTTGTACTATGTTATAGGAAAATATGCACTGCTCCTGGGATTGAAAATTGCGTAAATCGCATTGAAAGGATTCTTCTTAAATAGAAATGAAGAAATTGCTTGCTTTCTCACAATGCTTTTTTAAACCTTTTTCCTTGAGGGTGACAAATTCTGGGATAGTTTGGTAAATAATCGATTAAACTATGAAGCCAAAGGCATTCATTTTCATTTTAAAGCATTACTGGATTGTTTTGTACTAAGCCCAAAATGTTATATTTGTTTTATTTATTTTGCTCAAGTTGTGTCTTTTTTATACAAAAAAGTACTGTAATTTGCAGATGCCTCAGGTGAGCGATTTAGGACCATCATGGTCCTCTTGTTTAATCACCAGCGCAACCCATTTCTACATAATGACACTTTTGACATCCCTCAAGAGAAGAGCTAGGGAAAACATTGTGGTAAATGAAGAAATTGCTGGTAACAAGCAATTTCTTCATTTACCACAATTTTTCTTCCCAAAAAGGACAAAAAATCTTAATAGTTTGTCAAATTGAAGTTGTCGTCTGCAATTTCTTTCAATTTAGACCAGTCTAAAACTATATCATCTGGTAATGGGCAAACAAATCATAAGAAAACTGTTCAATGCAGAAGGCTTTTAGAGGGTACAAGTAGAAAATACATTGGACAAGGGATTAGCAGAATCAAATTACTGTAAAGGTCTATTTGCGAGGACTTTTGATGGTGTAAAAATGTGATAGGACTATTTGTACCTCACTAATTTATCATCTTTGCGAAAACTTTCTGTGGACAACTTTCTAGTTCAAGATAGGTGTCAATACTTGTGTATATTGCTGTACAAATTTATAATTGTTCAGTTTTCAATGCCAATTTTCAGAGGTTTTACGAAGCATTCCTGTTTTTGATGGCCCTCGAGACAAGAGTTCAGGATAACAGTGTGGAAAATGAAGAAATTCAGCTGCAATTTATTCATTTTATATATTGTTTTCTACCCAGCAGGACAAAGATATTTAAACTTCTTTGAAATTTGACTGTCTAAATTTCTATAGTCTGGGAATGAATTAAGGAGGTATTCATGCTAGAAATTGGTTGTATCAATGTGTGAACATTTTGTTAAACAAAGCTGGTATTAGGTGAAAATGTTTTAAGACAGAAACCATTGTAGAAAATAGCAAAATAGGTTATTACAAGCAATATCTGTATTATTTCCATAATATTTTCTATAACTTGACTTTAGTAAGACAACAAAAGGTTTTAAACTTTTCTCTAGAGCTATTTAAAAGTTTCAGTGACTAAATTTATTGGCCAAATTCGGCAAAGATGATTTACATTGAATTCCTAAAAACACTAATTGCTTAATAAGTACATTCGGGCCTGTAGAGCAATACAGACGCTTAACCCTTTCCCGTACAAATATGGGATTTTACGTGGCTGGGATTTTATATCTTAGAAAACATTGTGGAAAAAGAAGAAATTGCTTGTAACAAGCAATTTCTTCTTTTTCCACAATACTTTCTACCAGATAGGATGGTTTCATTTCAAATTGCATCAAATTTTCGTTGTCTTCTGCAAACTCTTTCAATTTGGGCCAGTCTAAAATTTTGAAAAACAGGAAAGGGTTAAGCACCCCTAGTTCATAATACTGACAAAAATATAATCTTTAGAAAAGATATTCTAAATATTAAGACAAAATGAAATGGGAAGAACATTGTGTACACCTAGATCATGCTAAACATATGTGCTACATAAAGTGACAAAAAACCTCCCGGGCAATACGCAAGTCTTAACTCTAGCCAAAATGTGCAGGCTGACTATGGTCAGATTTTCTATAGTCATTCTACCTCAATATAGCTTTAGTTTGAATATGCTCTATCTTATTGACCTCTTGTTTATCAAATCTCTTGTAACTTTCCTACCTGTGAAACTGGCCAATGCTTTAGGTTTGCACTATGTCAGTCAGTTCTGCAAATCAGTTTTCAAAGCTTTTATACTAAGCATGTTAAACCATTCCCTCACAATGATGCATTTTGATACCCTGAATAAAAACTATTGGACAAACATTGTGTAAAATGAAGAAATTGCTTGAACCTAGCAATTTCTTCATTTTCCACAATGTTTTCTCATGAGAATGTATTTGGTACATAGCATAAATTGCGTAAATGGCTAATTTGAAACAAAATTTATTACATATAGGGCCAAGAGCATTTATATTAACATTGTTATCTACCATGTTTCTTGAAGTTATGCCCCTTTGGATAAAAATGGCCCTTCCAGAGGCATCTAAAGTTATGACAAACGCTCAATAAGAGCATTTTCAAATATCTTCCTCTCCCAATGTATAAGCTGTAATGCATTCATATTTGGTTTATAGAATGTCCTGATTTTCTCTGCCAAGGTTGCTATGATTATACCCATTGCGTCAAAATGGCCCCACCCTAGAGTTCCCAAGTTTGGTAAAATGCTCAATATGAGCAATCTTAACACTGGTCAATATTAAAAGAAATTGAAAACGGTAATTGAAAATTGATGGAAATTTCAATACAAAGAGTTTTAAGAGTAGAAAACATTGAGAGAAATGGAGAAATTGCTTGTAACTACTAAGTTCTCCCTTTCTCACAATGTTTTTTACACCTATTTTCCTTGAGGGTGTCAAAATGTGGGATAGTTTGGTAATGGATTAAACTATAAAGCCATAGACATTCATATTTATTGTATAGCCTTGTACTGTGCCAAAAATCTTATATATGTTTTATTTATTTGGCTCAAGCTGTGTCTTTTACACAAAAAAGTACTGTAATTTGCATATGCCTCAAGTTAGCAAAGACCATTATAGTCCTCTGTTTTAGTTTGAATGTGATTAATTAATTGCGTGTTTGTGAAAGGATCAAGGTGATGAGACTTAAGAAGAACATTAGGAAATTAATTTCAATTTTTCATAGTTAACCCATTGCCAGACTGCATGTTATATTGGTCAAAATTGATTCATTTTCCACAATGTTTTGAGAAAGTTAAAAATCTAAATTTTCATAAAATTTAAATTGTCGTCTGCAAGTCCTTTGATTTTTGACCAGTCTAAAATCTTGCCATCTGGTATTGGGCCAATCAAAATTCACAGGTCCTTTTTCTGTCCAATAAATTCTGTCTCCATCAGGAATTTCGCGTAACTAACAAAAAATGCCTCTAGATCATAGAAAGCCCCTGCAATAGAATGAAAATAAACCTTATCTTAACACATTCCCACACAACAAAATTTTAGACTGGTCCAGATTGAAAGAAGTTAATACAATTTTATGATTTTTTGTCTGTTTGGGTTGAAAACATTGTGGATAATGAAGAAATTGCTCCTTTTTCAAAAAAACATTTCCAGAGCTTTTTCTTGAGGGGCGTCGTAAAAAGGTGGGATTAAGTAGGAATGGTTAAGGGTATTTCGATATGAATGTATAGTATGTGCAATTCTGATTGGGCCAAATATTCCTATATTGCTTATTATTTGTTTCACCAATTTATACATGATCTTGCATTATGATTGCTCTAAAGAATTATAATAAGAAAAAATTAGGGTGATGGAGAAATTGCTTGTGACAAGCCACAATGTTTTCAAATGAACTAGAAGGTGTTTTTCGATTGTTACAATATATGAGTTGTCGTCTACATTCCCTTTCATTTTTATAGGTTGAAAATTTTGTTGTTAACTAAATAGGGAAAAAGTATTGTGTAATTGTGACAAATACAGGATTTTCTAGTAATGGGATAACCCATTACAACTCAATCCCTCCTTTATACGCCTCTCAAGAAAAAAGCTTTTGAAAACATTGTGGAAAATGAAGAAAATGCTTGTATCAAGCAATTTCTTCATTTTCCACAATGTTTTCTACCCAAAATGACGAAAAAATTCTATCAACTTTAAATTGTCGTCTGCAGGTCCTTTCAATTTGGACCAGTCTAAAATTCAACTGTGTTGGAATGGGTTAAAAAGTATCTAACAGTGTTCACTGGACATCAGATTAAATTGTCTCTGCTATTTTTATTAACCCCATGTCATGCTGAACCTGGAATATTCCGGTTTCGGCAGGAGGTGTAGACAAAGATCAGCCTGCACATAATTGCTGTCTGATCTTAGTCTACACCTACTGCATTTTCTTTTCAAACCAGAATTGTTCATGAAGTTCATTTGCAAAAGATGCATTGACCATTGAACAAGTACTACTAGTGTTTTCAGCTCTTTGATTTAAATGAAAATCTGAAAAGATTTTATTCAGCATGAAAAGGGTTTAAATACATAAATTACTGAGAAATACATAGAATAGTGAGAAAGAGGTTGTTTGTGACCTGAATTTTATTCCTTTTTCACAATGATTTTGAAAGCTATTTTGGAGAGACGTTAGAAAGTGGGAATAGGTCAGAGCATCAAAATACTTACTCTGAACACTTTCAGTTGCATAAAAGTTGATCTCCCTGGCAATGATACTAGTAATAATGTTCATCTCAAGGATGACAACTCTAGCAAGATTCTGATGATTACTTCCCCTTGTGCTATCAGAGTTAAAAACCTTGTGTATGAGAGATTTCAACCAACAGATGTATTTGTTGAATTTTGCCTTCTCTGCCAATAATTGCTGAAACTCGTAGATACCTGATGAATAAAGTTATATAAAATTCTCTCGCAATTCCGTTTTTATATAACCAACAGCTTTGGAAAATATTGTGGAAAAAGAAGAAATTGCTTGATACAAGTAATTTTTTCATTATCCACCATGGTTTTCTAAAATACAAAACAAAGATTTTTTTCTTCTATTCCATCAAGTACAAATAGTAGGTTGTGTCTTCTTTGAATTTAGAGTCTAAAATTTTGACATGGGTTAAATTAGAAAGAGATGGGATAAATATTCTCTCCTTCTATTTGTATTTACTCATTTACAATCCGATAAGTTCTAAATTGAAAACAAGTGCAAAAGAATCAAATGAAATAGGTGGTATAGGTGCAGGCTAGTGATCTGGGGTCATGGGTTTAAAACCTTCCATTGCTAGGTAGTGTTCATTGGCAAGACACTAAACAGCCAAGCCTGAAAAATGTTGCAGTGGACTTATCTGAAAACTTTGTGGGAAAAGTAGAAATTGCTGTAAATAAGTATTTTCTCCTTTTCTTACAATGCTTTCTACCCTATATGGCACTTATTTGCCATTTTTAGCACAATTTTAAATGTCTGCAGCCCCTTCCAATTTGGACCAGTCTAAGATTTTGTTGTCTGATAAAAAAATGTTCAAAAGACATCGGAGTTTGGACAATTGTATGAATAGCAAAAGTCTTACCATTTTCTATTCTCTCAAATAACACACTGTAAGTAACACTTTGAGCCGGGAAACATGCTATATCTACCACAGATTTGGGTTCAAGCCTCTTTATCACATTTCTTAAACTCTTCGAAGTTTCACTACACTGAAGAGCTTCCCTGGCTTGGCCACACAAGAAATTTAGCTTCAGCCTTTCTGACAATTTCTTAGAGAACCTTACAGCCTCTGAAAAATACATAAGAAGAGATCTGTAAGGCCATCCTCACTGAGTATATCCTTACAAAAAATTTTACCCCTCGATCTGCACCTTTTTTTATATCAAAAGATGAGTTGAAAGTAGAAGACCAGTGAAAAAAAAAAGCAATAAAAATTTGGACTTCAACCATTATCTATGGAAAAAATATAGATTTATCACTGAAAGTTATTAATACCCCGAACAGCCCCAAAGAAAAAAACATTTTGATACTGAATGTGGATATGAAATTTGAATGAAGTATATTTATTAGTCGAAGAGAAAGGGAACCAAAAAGACTAATATGAATGGCTAAGTCTAGAAAGTTGTCCAGGGACATGTTGAGCTCATCAAATATTTGAGCTTGAGCTGTCACCTTGACCTTGGAGCTATCTAGTCCCTTTTTGCCTGACAAGTCATATGTATTTAAATTCATAAATTTGCATCACTTTTCTTCAACTGTGAACAAATTCACTGCAAATTTGCCATGATTTTATTCACAAAACAAAGTATTGCAATTTTAAAAATCTATTAGCAGAAGAAGTTTTACAGAGACTTCAAACAACATTGGTTTGCAAAATATTTTATCAGGGGTACAAATCAACAAGCATTCTAAAGTATTGGTTGACAATACCTAGTCAGCCACAGGCTGTATATATATATAATTTTTTTGTGAATCTATGTATATCCAGCATCTGTTTTTTCCTCAAAACTCATTTATGGAATAAATTTGATCCAATATTCATATTTGCAAAATCAATCATCAAATTAAGCTAAATGACTACAAGCATTTAGAAAAACATTCAGAAATCTGGAATTTCAGTGAATTTTTAAAGTCTAACATCTTTGTTTTCTTCAAAAGTCGATGAAACAGAATGAAACTCGGACTTGATCTCTATCTCACAAGCACTTTGAAAAAAAAAAAAAAAAAAAAAGGTGCCAAAATGTCACAAGATACGCCCGTCACACTGCTTAATATTAACTGGGGGTTTGAATAGAACTGAGCTTATTTTGAATGAATTTTTTTTGTCAAACAAAGTATGAAAAACAACAAAGGGCAATAACTAAAAATATACGCTAGGTAGAGTTATGGTTCTTGTACACTGCACTCTCACTTGGTGAGCTCTATCCATCCATGAAGTTTCATGATTCTAGCTATTATACTTTTAGAGATATACTCAGGACATGATTCAAGTATGCAAACAACAAAGGGCAATAACTCAAAAAAAGGCTAGGTAGTGTTATGGTTCTTGTACACTGCACTCCCCCTTGATGAGATCTATCCATCCATGAAGTTTCATGATTCTAGCTATTATACTTTTAGAGATATACTCCGGACAAGATTCAAGTATGAAAAACAACAAAGGGCAATAACTCAAAAAATAGGCCAGATAGAGTTATGGTTCTTGTGCACTGCACTCCCCCTTGGTGAGATCTATACACCCATGAAGTTTCAAGATCCTAGCTATAATACTTTTAGAGATAAACTCCGGACAAGATTCAAATATGAAAAACAACAAAGGGCGATAACTCAAAAAATAGGCCAGGTAGAGTTATGGTTCTTGTGCACTGCACTCCCCCTTGGTGAGATCTATACACCCATGAAATTTCATGATTCTAGCTATAATACTTTTAGAGATAAACTCGAGACAAGATTCAAATACGAAAAACAACAAAGGGCAATCACTCAAAAAATAGGCCAGGTAGAGTTATGGTTCTTGTGCACTGCACTCCCCCTTGGTGAGATCTATCAATCCATGAAATTTCATGATTCTAGCTATTATACTTTTAGAGATATACTCCGGACAAGATTTAAGTATGAAAAACAACAAAGGGCAATAACTCAAAAAATAGGCCAGGTAGAGTTATGGTTATTGAGCATTGCACTCTGTGTTGATGAGAAGAATTTAACTGCCAAGTTTAAAGTCAATCGGACTTACGGTGACAGAGTTATGCTCTGGACAAAGAAGTGGACACAGGCAGACAACCGGACGCTCGAACGACTGGACACCCGGACACCACGGGTGATCCCATAATACGTCTGGTCTTCGACGGGCGTATAAAAACTTATATTACTGTGAATTTTTAATTTCCAACACCCATTTTTACCTCAAAAAGCAATTGACTAGAATTAAACTCAAACAATATTTGTTACTTATGATTGCAAACTCACACAAAATATATCTTGTGAAGAAAAAAAGTTGGGAAAACTGATTCACCTGACAAACTGATGGATATATGAACAGACAGATTGATGGATGGAGTGCAAACCTAAAGTCCTATTTGGCTTTGCAGGAAATGTGACTTAAAAATCAAATTTTAGATCATTGACCTTAATTTCATAACTTATTTATGTAGTTACGACTTTCAAGTCATCCATCAATGAAGAAGTGATACATAAATGTTGTTAACGAACATTTTACTTCCAATCTGAGTGAATGATCTGATTACAGCAGGGATCCATCAAATACTAAGACAGTATCATGTTTTCTGAGAACAGACTGAGCCCAGTTAAATCATTTTTTTTTTCACCCTAAAAACTTACCTTCTACAGAAATATTCTGCACTGTTTCAGGACAAGTTGACAAAGCAGAGATATGCTGTGTGATGAAACTCTGCCCAAATGTTTTCTCCAGCAATCCTATCATTCTTAAGTTGAAATAGAATAAAACATAACTCTTATTGCAAGCATCACAACTTTGACAAGTCATCAGTAAAGAGTATAAGTATAAGGAATATGCAGAAATGAACACTCAAAAATTAACTAGCAAAGCTGGCACAACACTTTTCATCACACTCTTACTAAATAAAATGCGGGCTTGGTAAAAAAGTGGGGGAACAGGGGAGGGTGTCACTTGCAAAAGTATTACATTGAAAGGGGAAGATAAGGTTTTCAGTATCTATATTTTTTTAACCAAATTGAATTATGGGCAGGAATTCTAGGGGTTTCTCTTCCTTTTTAGTACAGTGTACGCTAAGTACAAACACCTAAACCCATGTCATGTTTTGCTCAGATAGGTCAGGCAGTCTTTCAAAGAATCTAGGCATGTATTTACAAGTTGGTCAACTTAGTAGATTCAAGTAAACATTTCATAACAAAGCATCTGATTGGACAAGACCTATCGGTATGTCTTGGCCATTCAGTACCCTCATGATAAAAATGGAAATTTAACACTTGTCATGCTGGATCAGAAGTACGGTATTCCTGTTTTGACAGGATATATAGACAAAGATCAGCATATACAAATGTGCAGTCTAATCCTAGACTACACAACCTGCTTGTACCTTTAAAGTTAAAATTGTCAATTAGAATTATTTTCAAAGGAAATACTGACCCGTTATCAGACCTAAAATTTATTTCAGTCCTTTGATTTTAATACAATTCTTAAAAAATTACTTTATTCTTAAATTTTGTTGATATGGACTATGGTTATTCAATAAAATAGTTGATCACCGATTATACATGCTCACCCAGTAGGTATCTGGACTAAAACACTTGGTACCAACAACTTAATCATGCAGTTATACATCATGGTATTGCAGGTACGTAAAACTTCCTGAGTATCCTTGTGTAACAGAATATCAATGACGTCACAGGATAAGTTCTTCCAAAATGATGAGCTTATCAGCTCAAGCTGAAAGGCAAGATCATTTTCATGAGTGGAAATGGCCATACAATATATCATATAGTATATTCAATTCCAGTTGAATTTTTTTTTTTATATTGTTAAAACTTCTAATTCCTTGGACAAGTATATCAAGCATCTTGCAACATAATTTTTCGTAAGAACTTACAACATATCATCTGTGCGTGAGCAAAATGTCATAATTACAGCTTGAAAAAAGCAGTAGCTACAACATTCTGCTCAAGCACCAACGATATCCTGTATGTTAACGGGTGCATAATACATGTTGTGTGACAATCCCACAGCAATCTTTGTCGTAAGATGCTTGATAAATGAGTCCCTGGACTTGGGGCTCTAGAGGATCATAGATATCAATAAAGTTGCCGTTAGGTTAACAATGATGGGCTACATGTCACGCCCACTTCAAAGGGAGATCATATGTGATTTGAACTTCAAAATTGTTTTTGCTGGTTTGTGGCCAACAAACCATTATCCTGTTTGGTCACATGTTACTGACTATAAATTATGCTGTCGCCATCATAGCGCAGTCGGTTGTGCGTCCGACTCCTAATCTTCAATCATGGGATGTCATAGGTTAGATCCCCGGCGGGGGCACATATTCTTTCCAATATTTGTCTCTCACCAATGGGTGGATAATCGTAAACCTAAGTGGGATAGCAGCTGGAGGCTAGGAAAGGATGTAGTGGTAGTACTGGTGTGAGAAATACCAGGGATCCATTGTTAGGTGCTCCAGCGGCCGCAATATGACTGAAATACTGTAAAAGCAGCTTTAAACCCCATTCAATCAATCAATCAATAAATTATGCAAAATCACAAAACACACTTCAGGTCAGAGCTCAGTGGGCTAGGCCAGCGATACTTCAATTACAGACAATGTCATGTGGAAAAAGAAAATTGTTGGTCAAGGACCTGAAAGTTAACGCTTTCCTGATATAACCCTGGTTTTAATGTCCCTGTGTTTCTATACTTGAGAAAACATTGTGGAAAAAGAAGAAATTGCTTGTAACAAGCAATTTCTTCTTTTTCAACAATATTTTCTACCCTACAGAATGATGATTTTTCAAAAAAATCGACTTTCAATTGATGTCTGCAAAACCTTTGAACTTGGACTGGTCTAAAATTTGGAAAAACAGGAAAGGGTTAAAAAGTTATTTGTCATTTAGCCTCACCATGAATGTCATGCATCAAATTAAGCCTTATCCTTTGTCACACTGATCCCGTTATATTCCTGTTTTTTGCAGGAGCTATAGACAAATATCAGCCTGCATATAAGTGCTGTCTGATAATAGTCTACGCCACCTGCTAGTGCCTTTGTGAAATTAATTTTCAGAAGAAATACAAATCCTCTATAAAGGCTTCCAGTGCTTTCAGTGCTTTGATTTAAAAGCATTTTAGGAAACCGATTTTTCATTCAGCATGAAAAGGGTTTGCCATGCTAAACCTAGAATATTTCTGATTAGCAAGGTAAAAATACTGATCAACATACCTAGTTGTTTTACACAATTTTCAAAAGAAATGTTGACCAAGAACTGAAGTGTTTCAAGTGCTTTCAGCATTATATAAGACTGGTCTAAATCAAAAGAAGTTGCAGACGACAATCCAAATGTGTTAAATTGGAAAATAAGAGCCTCATAGGGTAGAAAATAATGTGAGAAAAGGAGAAATTGCTTGTAACAAGCAATTTCTCCTTTTCCCACAAATTTTTCCATGCTTGTATTTCTTCAGGGTGTCAGAGAGTATTAATGTGTGGTAATGGGTTAAGTTTTTTTCATATAATGTAAGGTAATTTGAACATTATGATAGGCTCTGTCTTGGTGGAAAGATCCCATGAAAAATATTTTAACTCACTTATTTTTATATAGAAGTAATTTATTTTGACAAATACCTGTGTAAACTTTGTTTTGATGACAGTCTTCAGAATATCAACAACATAACATCTGTACAGCATTAGAAATAAACACATCTGGAATTTAAGAGAGGCATACAGGCAACTGAGGATATTGAATAAGCAGTCATGAAATATCGAATTTATCAGGCATAATGTAGTTACCTTGTAGAATATGAAAATAGAAAACAGCTATTGTATGAGCATACTATAAACCTTGCTGTCATTTCGTACAATTTTTCCCTAACTTAGTGTACAAAAAGAGAAAAATCAAACTGAATTTTCTGTCATGACACTTTTGTGGAAATGCCATGACTTTCAAACGAGCAATGTCAAGAAGCCATCTTAAGACATTTGACAGGTCAGTTCATGACCACTGTGGCCAGAGCAATGAATTGCTCTAGGCAAAGAATAATTAATTTTGGAACTTGTTTCCAACAAACCATGTATTTTTGACCACTCGAGACCTAGAATTGTATGAGTGATGTCAAATCTTGATGAGTGTCAAATGCAACTGTGACATCCCAAAAACAGATTTATATTAGCAACATCCATAAGTAGAGGGATGTTTGGTGGTAAGGTTACAGCCAAAACTGATAGGAACTGTATGCAAGTAGCTAGACTTAGAGCTCAAAGGCCACATAATGGACTGATTTTTATTCCTTATCATAGGCGCAACACACTGGCACGGGCCAAACGACATCTTAGGTTCAATCAAAGGCAATGAAATGTGTAAGTGACAAATCACCATCCAAATTGAGGTTTACTGATGACAGGGTATGTGTGTACTGCAGGCCTTGAGAATGTCAAGCTGAAGCATGTGTCCGAGAGGTGAATAGTTTTGTCAGAGGGAGTCTTATGGTATGGGGAAGTTTTTCTGCTAAAAAAATTCTCCCCCTGTTGTTTATCAAAGCAATTTAACCACTAACTAGTACAAGGATCAGGTATTGCAATCCTTTTTGCTACCCTTAACCCATTTCCACACAATCCCTCCTTTTTACACGTCTAAAGAAAAAAGCTTTGGAAAACAATGTGGAAAATTAAGAAATTGCTTGTATCAAGCAATTTCTTCATTATCCACAATGTTTTCTATCAAAAAAAGCTGAAAAAAAAAATAAAATTCCATTAACTTGAAATTGTCGTCTGCTGCTTCTTTTAATTTGGACCATTCTAAGAATTTGCCGTCTGGTAATGGGTTAACGCAGAGACACTGCCCTGGTCTCAGGCTTCAGCATGATAATGCCATACCTCTAAAGTCCTGTTGAATTTATTTCTATGCTCCGAACTTGAAAATAATCAGCTCAAAGAGAAAGAAAGGTCACATTGGTACATAACCAATTACCTTCTCACTTCGACTGCTATCCACATGTATAGTTCCAATGGTTGGAAACTTTGGTATCAAAGTAGTTATTAGGTGGTCAGAGGGGTAAGTAGGTCCAACGTCTACCTCTTGCCTATCCTAAAAGAAGTAAATCAAAAACATGTGTATGAAGTAAAAATTTAACCCATTCCAACACATTGATGCTTCTTGACATCCTCAAGAAAAATAATTTGGAACAGTGTGTAAAATGAAGAAATTGCTTTCAAAAGGCAATTTCTTCATTTTTACAATGCTTTCTACCACAAAGTTGAAAGAATCGAAAATTTCATATATTTTAGATTGTCATCTGTATCTCCTCTGAATTTGGACCTGTCTAAGATATTGGATTTTTTGGCTTAAAGCTAAAAGCTTTGGAAAACATTGTGGGAAATGAAAAAAATTACTTATCAAAAGCAATTTCTTCACTTCCTACATTTTCTACCCTGATAGACAAAGATTTTTTGTTGTATATTGGGTACGTTGGCACTAGGGTCTAAATAGGTGTTCATGCAATAAACCAACATGGATTTTCTTTTTGAACTGCCTTTAGCAGCAGATTCTCAGCCAGTTCTCACAATGATGTACGGCACAAGCATCAAATTTTAGAAAGATTGTTGATTAACAAATATGAAAAGCTTTTGCTTTGGATGTCTGCCACAAAAATCAAAATGTAAATTTATGACACTCTAACTGTCAGCTTTTCTAGTGCAAAAGAAGCATTGAAAACATTTCATCTTTTCATTAAATAGGCGCATGCTATTAATCAGGACACATTTTCTAACTAAACGAATATTGTTGAACTGTAAAACAATCTTGCAATAAGAAAAATCAATAATATCAAAGGCTTGAAATGCCTAAAATGCAGTCAGGACTATATATTAACAATTAGTTTGATAATTGAAGCCATTCTCTGATTTGTCTGTTAAGTTGTCCCTATTATGAAATCACATCTGAAGACTTCAATCTTTTCTTCCTAAATGTTTTGCATGCTACTGTGAGCTGGTTTCTGACAAAAAGCATGCTTGAATCAACTATCATTTAGTTACCCAGAGGACTTAAAATAAATTCCATCAGCTGAAAAGATTGCAGCTGTGAAATCTTGACATGCATTTATATGCAGAAATAGAATTTCTGTTGTTAAGTTCTGGAAACCATTAGCCTATTGGTCAGCACAAGGATCAAATCTATAACCTCAAAGGTAAAAGTCAAGTGCTCTAACCATTTGAGCTAAAAGGACTTACTTGTTTGGGGTTCTACTTGTGTCTCAGGTTTAAATGCGTTTTTAATCCAATGATTATTTTCGAAATACCTTTCAAGTGATTTGTGATACGTTTTTACTAGGGCTGTAATGATACAGAAAGTGACCAAAACCAATACACATCACAATACAGGGTCATGAATATTCATGAAATTGAATACATCTTAATCATTTATTTCTATATTACTTTTGATTAAAGAATGAAAAATAAACTGATACCTATCTGTCATCCTTTTGTTATTTACTCATACAAGAAAAGTTAAACGAATTGTCAATTGTAAACAGCAAATTCTGGCACAAGTGGGAGCTAAAGAAGGGAACAGTTTAAATGAGATTATTTTGAATATATGCTGTTCATTAGATCATCCTACCAAATTCAGGGAACAGATTAAATGAGATTATTTGAATATATGCTGTTCATTAGTTCATCCTACCAAACTTCTCTGGTGGTACTACTTTCGCCCATCTTTAAGTTAGGTTACTATTACAAGGATGTGTGGCCAATTAACTAATCTACTTTTACATTTACAGCCCATACGAGAGTAAGACTTTGACTTTAACAAAGTTTCTGACTTTCTTTGGTCTGGACATAAAATTTAATGAAATTGATGTTTAGTTTGTGTCGGTTGAAATCTGAACTCTTTGACATTTTTTTGACAAATTTCACAATTTGTTCTCGCCAATATCAGATTGACGAATACAATGCTACTGCCGAGAAAAAATATTCCATTCACCAGGGGTTGACACAAACAGTGTCCCGGGATCCCAAGGATCCCTGAAAATTGGAAGGGACCCAGCAATCTCAGGCTATGGATTCTGTCAGGATACTTCAATATTTCTACAGTACAATAGATCATAATGTATCAAGTAATGCTCCTGATTGTTTTTGTTTGCTTGTTTGTGTAAAAAAAAATGTGGATAATGAGGAAATTGCTTGTAACAAGCATTTTTTTTCATTTTCCACAATGTTTACCAAAGCTTTTTTTTTCAAGGCAAGTTTTGAAGGGCAGGATAGTGTGTGAATGAGTTAATGTATATCAAGGAGGGATCCCTGATTATCTTGAGGAAACCCTGAAGTGATAGGTAGGGATTCTAGTCTTTTATTCAAAGAGGACTTCGTCTCCCGCCAGTGAAATTGTAACTAAAACCAATATATGTGATTTTTTGATATTGTTGACCCAGCTTCAATCAGACATGTTTATAACAAAGAACCACACTAAACTTGTTATATCTAGAGTGCACTGTACATAATTAATCATGGTCCATTACCCTCCAATCAATAAATTTAAAGCTCTGAAGTATAGGAAACATTATGGTGACCAGCATTTTCTCCTTTTCCCACAGAAATTTTAACCATTTACTGGTTTTCAAAATTTTAGACTTGTCCAAATTCAAAGGGTAGCAGAAGATATTATAATGAGTACAATTAAAAAAGTAACCATACTATATGATAGAAAATATGGTGGAAAAAAAAAAGAAATTGCTTGTTACTTTCAACTGTCTTTCTTGGTGAAAAAAGAAATGTTGAAAATGAATAAATTAACTACTTGTAAAAGCAATTTTCCTCATTTTCACTATACACTGCAGCTCCACTATAACGCTGTTGGTGGGGTCCAAGAAATGTAACAGTTATTATGCTATAACGCTTTCCCCCCCCAGTTAACTCGACCGTCGGATCCAAAAACCCAGTAAAATCGTGAAAACACTACCACATTGACTAAAATGTAACAATGTTAATGAAAATTTCTAAATCCTACCCTTACCTTCCCAGTCAAATGGAACTAAATAATCCGTAAATTTCTACAGGTCTACAAATTATGTTTCTCGTTCGGTCCCCGAATATTAAAAAGCTAGAATTTATACCCGAGACATATTTTAATATCATTGATACTGGTTTGCGTTTTTATCTAATTAAATTTAGTTGTATATGGACGGAAATATTTCCATCTTTAAAGAGGGGCGATAAAATCTAAGTGTCCCACGCAGCGTCTCCTTGGAGACCGACGAGTTATTGAACACCTGGGGTAACTGACGCGTTGAGAAAATGTCACTTGGATCGACCCTCGAACCATTTTTGCGGCAATGGACTTGGTCTAATTTCATTACCATCATTAAAAATATGGTAACAATAAATCAACAAAGAACTCTATCTGAACCATGTCATTACGAATCAGGGTTTTACACCGACCAGCTGCAAGTGTACGAGAATGGATTAAACTTAGAAGTGGGTAATTTTTAATTTTGTTAATGAAGGTCGTGATAAACAAAAACAATCTAAAACAGCCAAATGTCTAGGTTCACTTTCTACTATGGCCAAACAAAACTGAACATCTGGCGGCGGTGCCTTTATAATAAAATAAACTGTACCCGAAAACCTTTACTTCATATAAATTTGTCAATGAGCTTTTAGTCGGTTGTTTAATTAGACAGAATGGGATTAAATTTTGTGATTATTGAAAGGAATGCTGAAAAATAATGGTATTTTATTTAAATCTATCAATATCATCTATCCTGTATCGGATGAGAAGCTTATGATTTTATGTATACAATAAAAATTCACACATTTTCTGTATTTAGCTAAAACGCAGCAACTACGACTGATTGGTTTCAAAGCATATTGTCGTGATTTTATCTTAATTTGTCATGACCAAAGCCACTACCCTCTATGAGCTCCAGATAAAGAAAATCAAAAGTAGGTTCAAGTCAATTTGTCTAATTTTATGATTGCACAATATTTTCAGTACAGGTTCTACCGGGGACTGAAGAAAATTAAAAACTCCGAGAGGGAAACAAAGTGTGATATTTCATCGCATCATCTTCAAGGCTAGTAACTGAAGGATACCGAGGTGCGTGCCTAATCTCTATTGATTTATCAATGACTTAAGGCATTAATCACCTCAATGTCTAACAATTTGACCAAACTACGAACCGAATTATAAATTTATCCCAAATTTAGGGACCCAAGCGGACCCTGCGTAATAATGGAGTCAGCCCTGTGCCGGGTAGCATTATAGAGGAGTTGCAGTATATATAATGTTTGAAAATTCCTTTTTTGAGTGAAGTAAAAAAAGCAAGATTGCGTGGTTATGAGTTAAGAAGCACTCATTTCCATAAGCAATAGATAAAATTATGATCCAGCAATTAACAGGCATACATAATTTAGGCTTTGGAAAAATATTAATGAAATTCAGTTATATTGTCAAAGATTAAAAATCACTTACATGGTAATAATCACATTTATAATCCCGCCAGTCCTCCTGAAGCTTTGAGCTCCTGTAAAAATTTTGGTAACTATTATGTTCAAAACATCTCAAAATGTCTGCATAAATCATTACACGACCACAAAATTTCAGACTGGTCCAAATTGAAAGGAGTTGCAGATGACAATTTAAATTTTAGATTTTTTCAACTTTCTAGATAGAAAACATTATGTAAAATGAAGAAATTGCTTCTTTCAATTAATTTCTTCATTTCTCACAAAGTTTTCCCAAATATTTTTCTTGGGAGGCTTCACTGTGTAGGAATGGGTTAATTAAATCAAATAGATTGGAAGCCAAGGGGAGAGTCTATGGCTTAGTCCTAAAACTTGAGAATAGCTGTATAAGAGTTGAATGTTTGCCATTGTTCCAACTTAAATTGTCTAATGACCAAACAGGTAAAGAATTAGTACATATAAATGTGATCTTGCAGTCAAAATGGAGAAAGCTGATATACTGGTATACTGGTACATGTACCAAAATTGATAAGACGTGTTTGTGAAACAACATGTCCCTGTAACAGCCTTTTTAGAAATGTGACCTTGATTAGTTAGCTTAATCTTAACAGATGACTTTGACCTTACAACCAACTGACACTATAAATGCAATGAACCTTTAAGCCAAATATGAGCTGTATATTTAAGGTGTAGTTACGATGTTTAGGTTGCCTATCAACAAATTACCTTTTATTTCATGTCACAGAAAAACACATTCACAAAATAAAGTTGATTATTACCCAATTTGAATTGCTATGTCAGAGTTCAGTTGGTGTGGCCAGTGGCCCATTAACCCATTACCGCACAATCCCGCTCAATTTAAAGGCTCAGGAAAACAATATGTACAAGATGTATTTCTGAAAAACAATGCCCCTGCAACCGGACTTATCTATGAAAAGTCTTGTTGACTTGTACATGAGCTTTAATAGAGAATTTTAGTGAAAGCAAAAAGGATTTTTTTTGGGGGGGGGGCTTTGTGACCTTGACCTTATCACATGACCTTGACATAAGGAGATGTGTATTATGGAGATGTATCATCATACCAAATATGAGCATTGTATCTTGAATAGGCTGGTAGTAATTGGCAATTAAGTTTTTTTTTTATGTTTTTTCAGACAGACAGACCGACAGACGTAAAGACTGAATGACTGACAGACAGACAGATGGACAATGGTAAAACAATATGCCCAAGAACTTTCGATACAGGGGCATGAAATGTAGAAGTTGCTTGTAACCAACAATTTCTGCATTTTCAACATTTTTTCCCCAGAAAGACAGAAACATTTAAAATTCTATCCACTTGAAATTATTGTCTGCAACTTCTTTCAATCTAGACAAGTTTAAATTCTTGTCGTCTTGTAATAGGTTAAATAGCTGTGTCTGTTGAGTTGGGCACTTCTAAAATGGTCTTTTTGTTTATAGGTCACAAATATAAGAAAAAAAAAATCATACCCATTCTTTTTTGGAATCAGTTTATCTGATACATTAGAATTCATCTTTGGTCGGAGGCCATCATAATGGTATCTGAAACAACAAATACATAAATACTTTCACGATCTGAGCACTGTAGGGTAAAATAGCTTTAATCCATTCCCACATAATCTTAATTTTGATGCCCCTAAATAAAAAAAAGATTTGTAATACATTGTGGAAAATGAAGATATTGCTTGTTACAAGTAATGTCTTCATTATCCAAAACTTTTTCTAACCCTAAAAATAAGATTCTTTAAATTCCATCAACTGAAAATTATCGTCTTCAAATTCTGTCAATTTGGACTAGACTGAAATTTTATTGTCAAGTTTTGGCAAGAACATTGTCAGGTTATGTCAAGAACATCGTCAGACAAACTTGAGATTTTAATTTTTTACCCTTTCCTGTACAAACCTAGGATTTTACGTCACTATTTTATACTCAAGAAAACATTGTGGAAAAAAGAAGAAACTACTTGTAACAAGCAATTACTTCTTTTCCCACAATATCTTTAACCTACTAAAGGATTATTTTTCAAATAAAATTAACTTTAAATTGTGGTCTGCAAAACCTTTGAATTTGGACAGGTCTACAATTTTGCAAAACAGGAAAGGGTTAACCTATATATGCAATGATGATATAGAAATTCTGCATGATTGTACTTTACATTTCAACCAAGGACAAGGTTTCATGAAAACTGACCCTTAAATTTTGTTTCTTACTTAAAAGAGTGTTTATCTAGGGCAATGTGAATTATTATGATAAATTATAGCCATTTTGACCTATTCCCACACAATCCCACTTTTGGACACCCCAAAGAAAAAAGCTTGGTGGTTAAGAAGGAGAGGAGTTTCTAAAGAATTTCTTTTGTATGCTATAGCAGCAAGAGCTATTTATGGATTCCAAGCTACGAAGTATTTTTGAAAATCATCACCCAATAATCATCTAATGATTTTTTTTTTAAATCTAGGTCCATATCAACCAAACTTTTCTAAATTTTAGAATCGGGCTTAGTCTAAATTGTAAGGTTTATACTATTCTGAGAATAGACTAAAGTTTGTATTCATCAACACAATTTAGAACAGTCTTCATTTCGAATGGATTTTTATTGCATAAGTGACAGCTTACCTGCACTCGTTACCTGACGTTTGACAAGTGCATATCAAAATAGTAGTCAGCTTTTCAGCCCTTTAACCCTCCCATGGTTTTATTCTCACAGCAAAATTTAATCGGAATCAATTAGATGGTTCTTGATCATAGATCAAAATCCTATATGGATCTATATGGCGGCGGAGATAAGTCAAATGGGCAAAACAAAGGGGTTAAACTACGGTGATTAAAAATAACATGAAAAAATGAAGCAGCATTCCAAAGTTTATTGATTATCTTTATTTGTCGATGCCTACATAGAAATCCTTTGAAATCTACTTTGATAGATCTTTTTTTATCAATTCTAAACCTGCCTGGGCTCATCAGTTCGAATTGAAAATGGCGTCAGAAAAACAAATAGGGGTTGTGCAGTATACTACTAGCTACTAGCATTGATTCAGATGATATTTTTTTCAATTTTGAGAATCAATTAAACAAACACCACCCGAACTGCAACAAGACCTACCTCAACTTCTTTCCAAATGTTCCAGACAATAGATACTTTTGAGGATGTGGACTGTAGCTTGACTAAAATTATTTAAATATTATTTTCCATAATTCTGTCTAAAAACAATGTTTTTCGACTATAATGAAGCAAATGGTGGACATTTTTCACTTACAGGATGTGTATTTAGTACGGTAGGAATTAGACCTGGAACGATGAAGAATTTTCCCTATATTTAGTTTTTTTTTCTAAAATTTAGAATGGGTTGGTGAATACGTAATAAATTCACTTTAGCCCATTCTTTGGATTTCGTTGACTAAATCAATTTAGAATACATTGGTGTATATGGGCCCAGATTGATACTCTTGGAGGAAAAGTACTTTAAAGACTTGTTCAAAGAAAGATGGATGGACAATGGACAGCATACCATCACAATAGCTCCCCAGAGCACTTAAAACTAAGGTGACCTAATAACAACCTATTACTCTACAGCAAAAATTCAGACTGAATTGAAAGGAGTTGCAAAGGGAAATTCAAAGCTTATGAAATTTAAGATTTTTTCAACTTTCTGGTTAGAAAACATTGTAGGAAATGAAGAAATTGCTTGTGACAAACAATTTCTTCTATCTCCACAATGTTTTCCAAATTGCTTTTCTTGAAGGGCGTCAAAAAGTGTCATTATGTGGGAATTGGTTAACCCATTCCCACTCGTTGACGCTTTTGGACGCACCACAAGAAAAACAATTGGGAAAACATTGTGTAAAATGAAGAAATTGCTTGTGACAAGCAATTTCTTCATTTTACTCAATGTTTTCTATCCGAAAAGTTGAAAAAATCTGAAATTTCATTAACTTTGAATTGTCGTCTGCAACTTCTTTCAATTTGGACCAGTCTAAAATTTTGCCGTCTGGTAATGGGTTAAACAATGCAAGTGCTACCTAGACTGTCCTCTGATGCCAATCCTGCGTGTTTTCAGATCCGGAAAAACAGCTTGAACAGATTTACCGAATGTGGCCTGGTTACATATGAACCTTATACCATGTTCCAAACAGTATTGTGTAAACATGTGAAACATATCCCCTCTAGGAACAGAGTAGTCTGTGTGTCTCTCAAAATTGTCTGCCAACCTGAAAAACAGTGTGTATTTTTGCTTATCAATCATCCCTACTTTAGCATTTGTGAAGGTACTGGGAACTCCACCTTGTTCTTTAAACTAGCTATTACTAGACAACAAAATTTTCAATCTTTAAACATTCAAAGAATTGTTAGTGATAGAATTTTAAATATCTTTGTATTTCTGGGTAGAAAACAGTGGAAAATAAATAAATTGCTTGTTATAAGCAATTTCTTCATTTCCAACATTGTTTCATCAAGTTTTTTTCTCGATGGATGTAAAAACCAGGGATTAAAATCAGGGAGAAAGGGTTAACAAAAACCGTATATTTATCCTTTATAAAAGCGCAGCCAAAATTTGAAGAAAAAATTAAAAGGAAGCAATTATAAGAGAGGTATCTCCTATTACAAGCAGGGATGGGGAAATCCTATGCATTGTCAGACTCAGATTTTTCTGCCAGCACCCAATAGATACTTATTATGTTTTTGCACAATGATATCATAGTATTTTTCCAAAGATGTCAAAGACTGCTCTCAGTTGATCAAATTCTTGTGCCAATTTATCATATCTGAAGACTATATTTAGAGTAAGGGGTCATTCTGATAACCAAACAAATATTCACAGCGTTTAAAAAAAAGATTGTAACACCAATATTTTCATCAAAAATCCCTTCATTAGATGTTAGCATACTCAAAATTTCATTTTCTCACTGCAATAATTACAAAGTAAGGTTAAGATAATATTGTAGAGTGAATAAATGCCGATCAAACTAGAACAGACATGGCAGTTTGTCTTGGATACCAGATGACATACACTTGTATTTTGGTTGCTGAGGGAAAACAAAATTAAATCATTGGTAAGCAGTAAAATGTCATAAACTATATAGCTTGAATTTAGCTGCAGCTAACAAATATATACAATGTATAATAGTTCTTTATTTGTGTCTATGGTAAATAATGATAGATTAGGACAGACGTAATTACTTGATTGGTGAATCAGATTACTCACAGACAACTAGAATATTAAACAACATTATGTTGTAAATGTGGCCAGGGACATGAAATTAAATCGTTGTTTAGCAACCTAAACTATGTAATAGTTTGAAGAAGCAGTTATGAGGTTTAACGCCTTCCCATTCAAATACGGGATTTTACGTTCCTGTGATTTTATACTCGAGAAAACATTGTGGAAAAAGAAGAAATTGCTTGTAACAAGCAATTTCTCCTTTTTCCACAATATTTTCTACCACAAAGGATGGTTTCATTTCAAATGGCATCTAGTTTTCATTGTCGTCTGCAACCTCTTTAAATTTGGACTAGTCTAAAATTTCCAAAAACGGGAAAGGGTTAAGTCACAAAATCAACTAAAATGTCTTACAAAAGTACAATGTATCAAGGTTCACTTCCAGCCTAATGCATGTTTTGACTTGCCAATCAATTTTTTGATTGACAGCAATGATTTGTCAAGTGACCAATCCCTGGTCCTGCAACTTACCCCAATTGCCCCACCAATTGACTCTAACAGGAAATGCCACTTCAAATCTAAATGGTGCTATATTGCAAAATTTATGGCCAGTAGCATGTAACAAAAAGGTAGAATGGTTGGTTGGCTTGGTTGGTTTGCAACCTAAACATAATAACTACAGCTCGACAAAGCAATAATTACAATGTTTAAGTTGCCAAACAAACAAAAATGCTGAACTTAAATGGCGTCTAATGTTGGAGTTCGAAGTAAACTTACATTCTATATGAATGATTTCATTGGTTGACTAAGTCTTGACAGCCGCATTTGGTCAATTGATTGCATGATAGACAACCTTGATATGGCAAGTGTATCAGCACTTCAAGTGTTTGCCTCAACTCAGCTTCTTACCATTTCAGAGTAACTGGATCATCCACTCTAGCACTGAAATAAATCTCTTCATCAGATGTGGTAACATCTCCAGGATGTCTGCATTCAATAATAACATCTGAATTATCCTTATTTTGATTCTTAGCATGACAAAAGTTTTCAATTTCAGCTTGTGTTGGACTCTTATCAGAAGCTATGTTGTCTTTAATGTATCTTTTATCCTCCGATTTCACCCTATCAGGGATTCTTCCTTGCACAAATTTGTGTATATCATCTTTAAGTAAATTTTTGGCAGCCTTCCTCAGATACACAACTGATAGTTCATCATCTGTTATTTAAGAAAACAAAACTATGACCTTTTGCAATAGATTCATAAGCCCATAGGGAAAAAAGGTCAAACACCAAATCTTAAAAAAAAATCTTCAGATTAAAAGTCTTATAAAATTTGTATTAAATTCCTTGGAATTTAAATAACAGAAGATAGATAGATTCAGATTAGGTTCATATAAAACGTAAATCGGGCCACTTTGGATTAATTTATGAAGTTTATGTTTCAGTTATATTGTGGTGGCTGGTAACCTTCCATGACTTTGTGTAATTTCTCACACTTGTAGAACCACAACAGATCCAAGTCCAACCATCTACACTCAGTTTGATTCTATTAAAGTAGTAAACATATTATGGAAATAAATGCTTAGTACAAATAATGGACAGTCTAGGCAATCCAATATGTCCATGTGACCTGAATGTGAAACAGATATGCAATGGAAATAGAATCTGTGAAACTGATACATACTGAAAATATCATTGTGTACAGTGTTCAGATATAGCAGTATTTATTCTACACCGGGAAGAATTCTGGCGGAGCCTCAAAAAGACATAGGTGGGGGACTAGATCAAACAAAGACAACAACTACAGATTGCTCAACCAATTAAGGCACACTACTCATCATTTGCCCATTCTTGAGACAAATGTTGTAGGCTCTTGGTTATTTAGTGGAATGAAAACAATTCAGTTGTCAAAGCCAAGAATGAGAATGCTTTAACTCATCAGTAATAATTCTTATTCATTCTCACGTATGAGCCTATTTTAGGTCAAAATTCTCAGTGAAAGAGCAACTTTTAATCTCTTAAAAAGAGGTTCTTAAAACAATCCCACTTAATGACACTTTTAGACACACCTAAAAGATTTGGAGAATATTTTTGAAAATGAAGAAATTGCTATACTGTAATGTTTTCTACCCCAAAAATAAACAAACTTACCACTGTCTGAATCTTGATTAGCAAAGAAAATTGGATCCCTGTCTTTAAAAAGAATATCTTCAAGTTCATCTGGAGATATTTTGATTTCATTTGGACTTGGAATCTTAAATACATTCATTGTAAAAATTTAAAATTTAACCGCTTGTCAACTCAAATAAGAACTAACAAGGGGGACAATCCATGGGGAGATTACCCAAGGGAGCAAACTTTGAAAAGAAACCAACGGTATCAATTTAACACCATAATAATGTTCCTGGGGGAACTGTTTAAACACTATATAATCTCCTTTATTTTCAAAATTCGAGTGATTACCTATATGGTATCAATTCAATTAAGGATTCTCGCCTATGCCAAGTTTTAGACTAATTGGTTGGATTTCGAATTGAGATATATTTACAGATATAACGATCGATCCCCTGTCACTTACTAGATAATAAATGCAAATACTGAAAATAGATAAAGAAATAAAATAAAATAAATAAAAAAAAAATTAAAAAAAAAAAAAACGGATATCTTGATTCAAGATGCCAGATGATTAAACGTAACATTTGATTGCATTAGTGCTACGGAACTGCCACCACTTAACCCAGAAAAATGTTTTTGTCACCATATAGGCCTACTCCAGTCCGTTTTTCACTTATTAAACATGTAAAGAATAGATAAGGTAAAACGTGAATGGTTAGACTATTCAACTTTTCGATAACATGCAAAGTACTTTCGATTGAAAGGAAAATAATTGTTGAAAATTGAGGAGTTACCCTTTGCAAAAATTGGTCTTTTATCCTGTTTGCGATTTTCCTATTATTTCATATAGAAATGTCAACCATGCACTATTTCAAGGTAAAGTCAAAGAAAGTTGCAGCCCACCAAAAACGAATGGTGATAGGAATAATAACAAAGAAAACAAAACAAAAATATAACTTTTAATCAATTAAAGCTGACCAAAATGTTTTTATTGTGTGAATATTTTCGAAATGTTTCCGTAGCTGATAACAGAATCACTAAAAAGCAGAGGACACAAGAAAGGCTGCATGCTTCCATAGTGCTGTCCCAATCGTTTTTGTCCCGGTAATCAAAACAAAATTGGTAAAAGTTCCGCAGTGCCAGAAAGAGGCCAATTTTATTGGTGTGTACTTTCACAAGTTTGTTGGTATTTAAACTTGCCTTTTCTAACTCAGTTTGTAGATCACTCACCACTTGAGCAGATGTGGCTTAGGGATTATTTATGATAGTTCAAGATCACACGTCAAATGTAAAAATCAATGTAAATGAGTGTAAAGGGAGCGTATCTTTCTGAATGAATTTCAAAATGATACGACAATTTTAATTGCACCCCATCACCAGCGGATCTTACATTTGAATTACATTTTCTATTTATTCATATTCAATGTCACACTTGACCTGAAAATTGGAATAATTACGTATTTCTAAATATTATAAAATCAAGTGATAAATCGTAGAATAGTGCTCATTTTCGATGTGAATTTCACTATTATCATCGTTTCCGTATTCAGGAGGAGATAACTCCGAAATGGATGTATAGCTTCGATAAAAGAACAACATAAGTTCCCGATTTCAATTTAAGGATACGTGATTAATATACGTGTGGTGTCTTTTCATTCTTCTAGTCCACTCGATTTTAGTATATAGCAGTTTTGCAACAGAACACTGATTCGTGGTGAATTAACGAACCAACATTTTTCAAGCAGTACTGCTGTAACCGACAACTTTAAAAGGAAACGTTGTCTCGGGGGATGTTCATTATGTCTTGATTTACAACACAAGATTGAATAAAAAAATCTGATCTAGCCATGAAAAAGCACTTATGGGGGCCCATCCCTGCAAGCATATTGATATTGGTCCTATTAGGACAAAAAAAAAAAAAAAAAAACACACACAAAAAACAAACAAAACGGACAAAATGCCTCTTGTGCCCATTGTGAGTCCTGTATGGGAAAGGTAGCCCATGTTAGATTAATATAAGGCTGATACTGATATGAATAATTAATGGAAAAGTACAAATGAAAAAAAAAAAAAAAAAAAAAAAGAAGACGAACTTCAAAATTCCAAACTCTGTCACCTCCGTTGTTCCTCAAATAAAACAGTCTCATTGTCCATAGAAATTGTAAAACGTTTTATCAACTATCAATATGGGTCCCATATTGGCTACATATTGTTACGAAAACAGGCGGAAACAAGCGAACACAACTCAGATGACAGTAAACAGCAACGTCTGAAAAGTGCTTTTTGATTTAATTTGTGTGGGCTACCAAAGTATCTGGTATAGTTTCCACCTTGACTGGATTACTGCCCCTAGATCTATCGATACTAGACGACATAATTTAAGACTGGTCCAAATTTATTGATGTTGCAGGTGACAGTCTTCAAAGTTTTCTTTGTCCCCAGCCCCCCTCCCCCATCGCTACAATTGTAGAACCTTGAAACCAACCAGCTTTTCAGTAGCCTTATTTTTTGTTTACAGTGTGGTTAAATTTAAAGACGAGATATCAATCTATGCAAGGGTAAACATAATTTCGAAGTATAGAAGATGTACTCAATAAATGGAAAAGTGTTTCGTTTTGTCTCCTACAGATTGCTTTTGGTGTAAGTTCGAGTCTTCAAAAAAAAAAAAAAAAAAAAAGAAAAAACATTTCTTGATTCAAACAAATGAAATCTGGTGTTTTACCTCGGTGGGTATCGAACAAAACCCAAAGTATAAATGTAACCTGAGCGTTTTCGTCGGCGGTGGTGTCGTTGTCTGTGTACACAACTTATAGTCCAAATCTGATACTTATACATTTTAACCCTTTCCTGTTTAATCACTGGTTTTTACGTCCCTCTGATTTTATAATTGAGAAAACATTGTAGAAAAAGAAGAAATTGCTTGTAACGAGCAATTTCTTCTTTTCCAATAATATTTTCTATCTACTGAATGGTTATTTTCAAAAAAATAAATCCAATTTGAAAATTTTGTCTGAAAAACCTTTGAATTTGGACAGGTCTAAAATTTTGCAAAACAGGAAAGGTTTAAATGATGGATCGCTGACCCCGCCCACTGACTCCGCCCACTGAATCTAACAGGAAGTTCCACTGATATATTGAACGACGTTATTTTGCAAAATTTATTGCCAGTAATATGTAACAAAAAAGTAAAAAAAGTTAGTTGGCGATCTAAATGTCGTGACTACAGCTCGAAAAGCTGTAGTAACGACGCTTAAGTTATCAAACCAAAAAAACAGATTCACATAAATGTCAACCAATCTCGAATATTTCATCGTTCAATTATTTTTTTGATTGCTCAATTAGAGCAACTGTGCTACGCTTGATTCAGGCTTTTTTCTAGAGGCCGATAAGTCACAAGGTTGTGCAGGCCATACAGGATATTAACATTTTCACAGATTTCCTTTATGCTATAAATATTCAAAACATGGGTCCATCACGCGACAGAGGGGCCTTCTGTGAAATGCAAAACGTATCTTAACTGGTCAGAATGCGCAGGTTTGCTTTTATGTGCGAGTGTGGGTGGTTTGTGTGTGTGTTTGTTTTCTTTAAAAGAGATGAAGCAAACCTTGTATTCAGATCGTGAACCAGAGTTTATGACCATAAAATACTTAAAATATCCCATTTTGACTCATAGAAATTTCACTCGGTGGGTCATTTGTCCCTTCCCCCCTCACAGAAATTTCAAAGGGTTAAAACATTTCGTTTTCATTGACCTTTGTTCGCAAGCATACAAAAAAACTTCTGCGTTTATTTTTCCGTGGGGAATGAAACAATGTTTCATATAGTCAGATTTTAGTATCTTTGAACTCATATTATAGTATCACAGACTAGTTAAAATAACTTAACCTTTGTCATGCTGAACCAAGAATATTCCGGTTTTGGCAGGAGATGTAGACCAAGACCAGCCTGCACATAAGTGCAGTCTGATCTTGGTCTACACCTCCTGCTTGTAATTTTTCCTTCCAGAACCGTTTATGAAATTGAGTTCTAAAAGAAATATTGATTTTTGAACATCAAGTTATATCAGTGCTTTCAGTTCTTTGATTTTACAGCAATTCAATGAGGTAAATTATACAGCATGACAAGGGTTAATGTATTTTCTTTTTCTGAAAGCTGTATCTGGTCGATGTATGCTTGAACCGATCGCATTTCCAACAGTTGTTTTACAGAATTGTTTCCGGATAGTTCTTTTTCGCTCCCAATCTCTTTTTCGCCCCTTCACGAGTGTGCTTTTACCGTTTAACCCATTACATGACGGTGACATTTTAGACTAGTCCAAATTGAAAGGATGAAATTTTACATGTTTTTTTTTTTTAACTTTTTGGATAGAAAACATTGTGTAAAATGAAGAAATTGCTTGTGAAAAGCAATTTCTTCATTTTACACAATGTTTTCCAAATATTTTACTTGAGGGGCGTCCAAAAGTGTCATTTTGCGGGAATGAGTAAGGAATTGGTGTTCGGTTTCTGCATTCACTATCCAATAAGCACCTCGTTGTTTACAGCCCCAAATACTTAATGTTTTAATTTTTTTTATGACAGCCGTGTCATTATTTTCACTACAGACCCATTTTCCAAGCTTAACTCACTACAGCATTAATTACTCGAAGTCAGCTATGGTTATCGCCCAATGTCATGCATTCTTTGAAGATCTTCTTGTCCTAAACTAGAGGGCCAATCTTGATAAAACTTGGCAGGAATGTTACTTAGTTGAATCTCTATCAAAGTTTTTTTCAAATTATTCTGTTTTCTAGGAAACAAAAAGGGTAAATAATAAAATCTTCAAAACATTCTCGTAAATGAAAAAAATAAGCCTCTTCCTTTTTAAACAGATCCATGACATGGTCTGCAGACAGCAAGACCCACAGGCTGCAAGACCCTAGGTAGTTAAACCCACAAACAGTGGGAACCATAGATGGTGAGACCCAGACAGCGAGGTCAACAGACAGAAAGACCCACAGACCGCAGGGCCCACAGACAGTGTCCTGAAATGTACACGTTCTCGGTGCGCTGCTTACTTGCCTTTACACTCAATGTTTTCTTACTATGCTCAATTTTTCTACGAAAATCGGCTCAAGACCAGCCAGAACCGACAGAGATGAAGATGACTTATCAAACTAATGTTGCCGAAAATGAAAAACTTTAAACAAGTTTATTAACTTTTCTAATGTCTGCAATTGATCCCTCTTATATGTGCCAAAAGAAGTTTGACAAGCAACCACTCCTTTCAGCGAATACTTTTTGGCTGTTCCTTGAGTGGTTTTTCGTATAGTTCATATTTATAAAACCCCAAATTGATACAGTAGCTTGGCTGAATACCTAGTGTATGCAGTAGGTAATGAAGATGCTCTATCGACTGACGCATAAAGAAATACTTAATCAATGTAAGTAATAAAAGTCTAATTTATTTTACTAAACTACTTCAATTGAAGATAGTATAATTTGAAACATAAAACGAGAATAAATAATAGTTTGTTATAAATGCAGCCATACCATTTATCATTTCAGAGAGTACATTCACGTCTTTGAAGGAATCTGATAAAGGGCCACTCAAGGATCATTCCTATAAAATTTGGTTGAAATCCATCAATTGGTGTCTGAGAAGAAGATTTTTAAAGCTTTCACCATATATGGAAATTAGTCCCGCCCATTTAAGCCATGGTTTTCACCCAATCAAAAATTCTTTGGTTGAATTCTGTTCAGTACTTTCTGAGGAGAAGATTTTTAAAGTAAAAGTTTACTGACGGACAGATGGATGGACGCACGACGGACACAATGCCATGACAATAGCTCGCTGGATTTCAGCCAGTGGAGCTAAAAATGAATCATTATAAACAAGAAAAGATCTATTGGCTCTCGAGCCTTGAAATATGCCCATATATTATCATTTGTATAAAAACTTTCCCTACATTAGCTAAAGAGTCTCAATCATTCCTCGTAATTCTTTTTTCAGTTCTATTTACCATAGAACTCATCTAAAATTGTACAGATTTCATATACAGCTTCATCATTGAAGAAAAAAACAAAACAAAAAAAACCCCAACAAAACATTTAGACAATTAATCATTAAAGAAGAGTTTGTCCAGGCCCTCTTTCACATGGCTGCTAATCTTTTTCATCAATCTGTCCATCTTTTCTTAGGTATCAGCATTAATTTGAGTATTTTTGGCAGAAAGAATAGTCAAAGGTGAGTCAGCAAGTTAAATGCAGTTTGATCTCTGCCAACAGTACCGGCTTGTTATCAGCAGGACACTAGTTAACCCTTTCCTGGTTAATCCCTGGATTTTACGTACCTGACTTTTTATACTCAAGAAAATATTGTGGGATACGAAGAAATTGCTTGTAACAAGCAATTTCTTCTTATCCCACAATATTTTCTACCATATAGGTTGGTTACTTTTCAAATTGCACTCAGTTTTAATTGTCATCTGCAACTTCTTTGAAATTGGACAGGTCTAAAATTTTGAAAAAGAGGAAAGGGTTAATCAGAGATTGTTTAGGTGAGAGCTTCTCCTTCTAACTTTCTTCTTCTCATGGCTGATAGTCTTTTCATCCACCTGTCCATCTTTTCTTCTGGGTCAGCATATAACTGAAAGAGTGATGAAATCATATTGAATTAACACAGCTTGCAACATGACAAATCAGATTATAAAATATAAGTTTGGTTTGTTTGTATGAGGTTTAATTCCAATTTCAAAAGTATTTTGGTTATATCTCTGTGACGGTTGGTACACCTAACCATAGCTTCCTGTCATTTCTTATACCAGTACAACTGCAACATTCAATCCAAGACATCACCAAACAACGCACATACACTGTCTTGTCATAGTGACAACTATATCTCGCTCACCGCAAGTGGGCTCGACAAAAATAACTCTGAGCTATTGTTTGACTCATTCAATTCATTTTCATGCAACATTTTCACTTGGTGCGTGTATTTATGAAAGCAGACAGTCCTAAGTGCAAGGAAACAGAAAATATGAGAAAGGTTAACCTTTTTGAAAAGTAGGTCAAGGTCATAGGAATTGGTTTGAAAGAAAATCTATCACCTGGTGAGTTTATATATAATATTTGATGACCCTAGGTGTAAAGAATCAGTTATATGAGCAAAATCAAAGTTTTTGAAAAGAAGGTCAATGTCACCACTCGTGTTATTTGGTCTAAAATGAAAGAATATCAATTTTGGTGATTGTATATTTATATTTGAAGGTCCCAGGTGCAAGGAATCAGCAGACAGGTACAGGTTGAGAGTTATATTTTGAACCTAAAGACATGTGCAAAAACTTGAGTGTGACGCAAAATTGAAGCAGACTCACATGTAAAATTTTGACCAGGAAGTTTCAAGTTATAAAAAGGTAGATAGGTCACTAAAATGATTGTCAGAGTAACAAATCCTTGCCCAGAGAGTTCAATTATGACCCTACACACCTGCAAGGTTTCAAAGCAAAAGCTTTTAACCCTTTCCTGTTCAATCTCTTGTTTTTATGTCCCTGTGATTTCATAATTGAGAAAAACATTGTTACAAGCAATTTCTTCTTTTTTCCAAAATATTTTCTACCCTACTACATGGTTATTTTTAGAATCAAATCCATTTTAAATTTTCGTCTGCAAAACATTTGAATTTGGATAGGTCTAAAATTTTCAAAACAAGAAAGGGTTAATAGTTACAGAGATATGGCAGGCACATAAATTGAAACTAAACTTTTCAGGCAAAAAGGCTCATAATTCCGCAAAAATGGATGTCAGAGAAACAAATCTTTGCCTCAGAGTTGGTATTGTGGTCACAAGAACATGTCAATTGTCAGCATGAAACAGTTGTAAATGCCTTTATGTTTATAGGCAGTTACAACTGTTTCGCGCTGACCCATCAGTGTGCAATGTTTCAAAGCAAATAGCAATAGTAGGAACAGAGATATGAAATTTGCATGTAAAACTTTCAGCAAAGTATTGTGCTGATGCCAATGCCAGGTGTGTGTGTCACTCTGTGTGTGTGTGAAATGCCCCCCCCCCACTTCTCTGAATAATTGATCTACAATTCTCATTAAAATTCAATATCATTACACTAGGATCAGCCAGCTCATCTGTTTCTATATTCACTAACACAGGTTTCTTCTGTAAGGAGTCTAGCCTTATCTCTCCTGCAGTACCAAAGGTGAACTCATCTTTGATGGGAACTTTGTCATCTTTCTTGTCCTAAATAGAAATGAAGGAAAATTACCTTAACCCATACCCACACAATCCCCTTTTTAGACGCCCCTTAAGAAAAGAGCTTTGCAAAACATTGTGGAAAATGAAGAAATTGCTTATCACAAGGTTTCTTCATTGTCCCCAAATTTTAATCCCCAAAAAACTAATATATCTCAAATTTCATCTACTACAAATTGTCATCTGTACATTATTTGAAATTGGACCAGTCTAAAACTTGTCATCTGGTAACTGTTAAAAAATAATGTTGAAAGGAAGAAAACTCTTGATTGCTTGAGTGACAATGTATGTTAATCCATTCACTCACAATTTGACCTCTTCAGGACTCTCAAGAGTTTAGTTTATACTTATTTATTTCAGTTCGATTGCTTAATGCTTATACAGTCTCTCTCGATCACACAAACCAGATGTTTTTGAGTCCCTGAAAGAGAAGCAATGGCTTAATCCCACTGCTACCCACTTCTACAGCTGGGTAGACAGAGGCTAGCTATTAAGTGTCTTGCCCCATAAACACACCTCGGTGATGGCAGGGCTCAAGCCTGTGACCTTCAGGTCACGAGTCAATTACCTATACCACTTGGCCGTCGAGGCAGAAAAGAGTTTGAGAAAACAATATAGAATATATGGCTTGATACAGGCAATTTCTTTGCATTCAACTCAAAAAGACTGAGATATTTAGAATTCTGTCAACTTGAGAATGTCCCCTGCAACTTCTCTGAATTTGGACCAGTCAACTTTGTTGTTGTCTGGTATTGAGTTAAGGGACTACCTTCACTTAGCAACTCGGAATTATGATATAAATCTCTCCCCAGACAAACAAGAGAGTGTATTTGCCCTTTAAAACATTTTTTTCACATATGCACACTTGTTTCCTACAACATATATCCATCACAAATATCCTTGTCTAATCTCATAACCAGAATACAAAATTTTAGACTGGTCCAAATTAAGAAAAGTTGCAGACAATAATTTTTGCTTTCGGTTAGAATATATTCTGGATAATGAAGTAATTTCTTACAACAATGCAGCGCATAAATAAATCTAAAACAAAGATGGGGAAAATATTTCTTGTTAGAAGCATTTTTCTTTTCTCACAATATTTTCTATCAAATTGAATACGAATTTTTTCAATCTATACATGGTTTCAAATGTTCCCTGCGGCTTCTTTATATTTTGACCAGTCCAGGATGCCATCTGGTATTGAGATACAGATGTAACCGACTTACCCCCCTGCTGGACTTGAAGTACTGAGACTCAAACCCAGAGGCCTCTATGTCCTGTATGGCTTGACTGAACGCTAGCTGGTCTTTCAAACTGGTGGGTCCCTGGTGCTGTGAATTATCTCCCTTTAATTTCTCATCTGCTGCAGCTGTTGATGCAAATGTTAACTTTGTAAATTATACAAAAAGAAAAGTGAGTCAGGTTTATTTCACTTAAGAGATGAAGAGAATATTTTTTGTTTTCATGGAGGTATGAACCGAAAAACTTAATCACACTGTATGAATACACGAAGCGGATTCATACATTGTGTGATTAGGTTTTTCGGTTCATACCTCCATGAAAACAAAAAATATTATCTTCATTTCTTATAATTTAATAGCATCGAGCGAAAACTGCAAGAACTTAACAAATTTTGATACCTTTTTGTAGTGAACTATTTTGTGCGGAAGCATTCAAAATGGCTGCGTACTCAAAATTTTGTTCATGGAGGTATGAATTAAATTTTTCGACCAATCAGATCACTCGTTTTTGATAGACAAAACTAACAATTAAATTATTTGCAGATAATAATTCAAAGAATGGACAGTAAATTGAACAGAATGCATTATACAGGGTATAAACATTGAGAATAAAGAAAAGGTTCTTGAAGGATAGATCCTCATTATGAAAGGGAAAGAATGTATTGACCAAGGTGTTTATCATTTCCTCAATTCCACATTTTGACACTCTTGAGAAAATATGTTTGGAAAAAATAGGAGAAATGGAGAAATTACTGACTACTAGAAACTTTCTTTTCTCAAAATTGAAAATCTTGTTATCTGCTAAAAGTTAAAGCAGTATAGAGAAAGATAAAGAGGATAACTGTTTGTTTCAGTGCAAGATTAAAGCTTTCCCATTTTTTTTGAATTTCAAACTAGTTCAAATCAAAAGAGGTTGCAGACGACAATGAAAATTTGATGCAATTTGAAACTTAGCCATCCAACGTGGTAGAAAATATCATGGAAAAAGATGAAATTGCTTGTTTTCTCAAGAATAAAACCAAAGTGAGGAAAAAACCCTAGGTTTGTGCACAATGTTTCCTATCCAAAAAGACAAAAATTGTCATCTGCAGCTGCTTTCAATTTGGACCAGTATAAAATTTCATTGTGTGGGTATGGATTAAAGAAGGTGTACTAACCTGCTGCTTTCAGTGCCATCTGCATCCGTATTTTAGCTTGTTCTACTGCAGGCTGTAAAACAGAAAAAAATTATAGTTAATTATTGAGATTACTTTACAAATCTTGAAACCATAGCATCAATTAACTCAACATTATACATTTTTTTCTTAATTTCAAACAATAAAATCCTTATGTACCTAGTTAACCCTTTCTCGTTCAAATACGGGATTTTACGTTCCTGTGATTTTATACTAGATAAAACATCGTGGAAAAAGAAGAAATTGCTTGTAACAAGCAATTTCTTCTTTTTCAAAATAATTTTCTACCACATAGGATGGTTTCATTTCAAATAGCCTCCAGTTTTCATCCAGTCTGCAACCTCTTTCAATTTGGACCAGTCTAAAATTTCCAAAAACGGGAAAGGGTTCAACACATGACTCATCACCTAGGGCAGATATTCCCCGATCAGTCAAGATCAGTGTTTTGTCTTCAAATTTTTGAAATAATGAGGGTTGTGATAGGAATGTGTTTTCTCCAATCAGAGGTCTTGATTAAACCCTTTCCTGTTTTATGAAATTTTAGACTGGTCCAATTTGAAAGGGGTTGCAGACAAAAATGAAAAATGCATGCAATTTGAAATCTGACCATCCTATGTGGTAGAAAATATTGTGGGAAAAGGAGAAATTGCTTGTTACAAGCAATTTCTCCTTTTTCCACAATGTTTTCTCAAGTATAAAATCACAGTTTGTCCAGGAAAGGGTTAAAATTGTAAAAAAAGACCTATAAATAAGAATGTCTTTTGAAAATGGACCCAGGGTAATAAGCAAAAAGATCTGAAAATAAATCACACAGTTTTCACCTCATTTTGACTGTCCAAAAATTCAAATTCCAATCAGGGGGTTATATTGAACTATGTAACACTTCCCATACAATCCCTGGTTTTTACGTCTTTGTGATATTATACTTGAGAAAACTTTTTAACAAGCAATATTTCATATATAATGGCTACTTTTTTTTATTTATACTCAATTTACAATGTCATGTGCTAGCCCTTTAAGTTTGGACATTTCTAAAGTTCTGAAAAAAAGTATAGGGTTAAAAGACAGAGACAGCATTAGAGACCAAACAATTATACTTACAAGGTCTGAAAAACCTGGAATCAGCAAGCATGGGTCCCTGTAATGTTTAATGTGATTGATTATCGTTGATTGTTCAGTAGAGAGTACTTTTTTAATTTCAATTGCATGTAAAATTTCAATCAGATTTAACATACTACTTTACAAATATGGTTGGCATAACCATAACTTCTGTTATTTATGCTTCATTTACATGAAAAAAACAACCATTAATTCTTAGTCGTTCTATAAATCATATAACCAAACAAAACAAAATACAGCTTTTTTGTCTGGACATGTTGGCAAGTTGAAAATTGTGCAAATTCCTAATTGTATAGAGAAATATGCACATTCAACATAATAGATGTTGGATGAATATTAAAAGGAAAGAAATGAAAAGAGAGGGAAGAAATGCTTGCAAAAACAAGAAAGACTTAAATGTTACATGAAGTACTCCTATACAGTATTCCTACCTTAACCCTTTACTGTACAAATCCGGGATTTATGTCGCTGTGAATTTATACTTGAGGAAACATTATAGAAAAAGAAGATATTGCTTGTAACAAGCAATTTCTTCTTTTCCCACAACATTTTTCACCGCATAAGATTGATTGATTGAATGGGGTTTAACACCACTTTCAGCAGTATTTCAGTCATATCACGGCGGCTGGAGCACCTAACAATGGATTCCTGGTTTTTCTCACACCAGTACTATCACTACATCCTTTCCTAGCCTCCAGCTGCTATCCCACTTAGGTTAACGATCATCCACCGATAGGTGAGAGACAAATATCGGAAAGGTAATGTGCCACCGCCGGGGATCAATCCCATGACACCCTATGATTGAAGATTAGGAGTCTGACGCGCTACCGTCTGCGCTTTCACAACTGCCTACCACATAAGATGATTTCATTTCAAATTGCATCCAATTTTCATTATTGTCTGCGACCTCCGTCAAATTGGACAAGTCTAAAATTTTGAAATATAGGAAAGGGTTAACTTGCTAACTCCAACTTCTTATATGTCATCAGTGAATGAATAAACCCATTCCTAGCAAAATAAATCCATTCCTAGCAAACAAAATTCTAGACTTGACCAAATTGAAAAAAGCTGCAGACTACAATTTCAAGTTGATACAATTTTCAAAGATCTGTCTTTTTGGGTAGGAAACAATGTGGAAAATGAAGAAATTGCATTTTCCACATTGTTTTCCTAAACAATTTTCTCTCGGAGCGTAAAAAAAGTGTGACAACAGGTTAAGAGACCATGAAAAGTAAGCAGAGTTTATTCTAGGCAGGGGGACTGGGGGATTCCCCCACTGTTTTCAAAGTTTCCCCAACATTGCTAGGGGATTTTATATAAACAAGCATAAATAAGCATGAAATACCAAACATTTATTCATTGTGTAGATTCTGGGCTGAAATTCCTAACATTCTTGAAATCCCAGAATTATCACTGAGTAAGCAGTTCATCCATTATCATACAATCCTACTGAAGAAAAATTAGTTTTTAAGCATTGTAGGTAAAGGAGAAATTGCTTGTATTAAGCAATTTCTCCTTTTCCGACAATGCTCTATTCTATTTAGCACTTTAGTCCATTTATACAAAGTATGAATTACAGTCAAACTTCATTTACTAGAACACGGGAATTCTCGAACACAGCGGAAATTTCGAACAAGAAACTCGGTCCCAGCAAAAAGTATCAATGATTCATACTGTTCAACTTCGAAAAACTCGTACACCTAGAATGTCTAACTTTCGAACTCATTTCAAAGTCCCGAACTACACATCACTGGAACAGTCGAACAAAGGGTTGATTTACAATCATAAGCTGCCTTGTTTGACAAATTTGCACATATTCGACATGTTAATCCGTTTATGACACCTTACTGTCAAACGATGCACCGTGTTTGATAATAACCTGTTCCGTGAAAAATACATTTTTTCTATCATTTAGGAATAATTATACCTGGCTATTGATTGTTTGCATATTCACCGACAAAAAATCTAAGAAGGTTATTTCATTGGAGAATTTTTCGTACCGATTCTATACACCTTCGGAATCTGATGATAAAGTTATTCTACGCCAAGGACCGCAACTATTGACGGCTGCCGATACTCTTGAAAAGAAGCTTAATGGCACTTGTTGCACTTGAAATGCATTCTGCTCTTTTCAGATAAGATGAAATAACATGCTGACGTAATAGGTGTAGTATTTTTTATGCTTTATGTTATAGAACTGAAATTTGCAAATGAAGCCGTGTTCGTAACCGGGATCATTGAAAACGAAGCAAACCTATTATTCTTGTTTAGTGCAATTAATTTTGTCAAATTCTATGATTTCTTAAAACAAAGTCAATAAATTTCTCATGTTAAGGTTTGAAAACACTTATACATATGTTGGATTCTATGAAATTCAAAACCGGACCCTACCTACCTCCGACAAATAATTTTGCCTTATTTGATTTTCGGTTCAGTTGAACTTCCGAAATCTCGAACAAATTTGCCAGTCCCCGATGTGTTCGAGCCACTGAAGTTTAACTGTATCTTCTATACTTATCTGTAGTCTTTAGATATTAAAACCAATTTAAAATTTCATTTTCCAGTAATGCTTAAACTAGCACAAGTTTATGTGTACTTACTCCCTTTCTGCAGATGACTTTTTCTTATCTTTTCTTCTTGGACTACGAGAGTTAGATCGTGTTCTTCTGGAGTATCTGTCATATGATCTTGATCTACAAGGTACAAAATAAATGTTCACCCATTACCAGATGACAAAATTTTAGATAGGTCTGAATTTAAATGAATTGCAGATGACAATTTTAACTTGGTGATTTTTTTTAATTCTTTGTTGTTTAGGGTTGAAAACATCGTGGACAATGTAGAAAAAGCTTCTTACAAATGATTTCACTGTCCATAATGTTTTCCCTAGCCTTTTCATTAAAAAAGTAAAAATGTGGGATAGTGAGGGAATGGGTTAATTGTCACACCTACAAGAAGCTTCATGGAGGTGTGACTATTGTAAAATACAGACTCTAGTCAGACTGTGTGGACCATGCAGGCTGACCAAGTTTGAAATATTCTGTCCTTAGATCTTCTGAATCTCCAATGGTCATTCTATCTTACTAAATTTGAAAAACTATCTCTTATTGACCTCTTTCTGCTCAAAATTCTACTAGATCCCCGCCATATATTCTACATACCATCCAATAGATACACACCAACTCATATATTTTCAGACTTACATCCCTGGGACATCTTTTATAAAATATGATTTTTCAAGGTGCATTGGTTGAAGTACTCTGACAGAGTGTCAAATTTGATAGCCATAGGCCCCTTTTCTTGATTCAAATAATCATTATGTATTCTTTAGTTGAGTTTATTAGAGCTGAAATAGTCTAAATACTGTACACATTCTTTTATTTACCGTGCTTTAATATGGCTATATTGGAGGTCAATCTTAGTTGCGCCAAATTAAATCAACCACCAATATTTCTATGTTTTTATATGAATTAATTTATAATTTTATTGCCAAGTAAAGCTATTTTTCAATGTTAAAAATGCTACATGCTGTGATGGTACATGGCCAATTTAATGACAGATAATAATTTGAAGGTATATCTTAACCCTTGTCATGCTGAACCCAGAATATTCCGGTTTTAGCAGGAGGTATAGACACATATGTGCAGTCTGATCTAAGTCTACAACTCCTGTCTGTCCTTTTGAAACCAAAATTGTTTGTGAAATTTATTCTCAAAAGAAGTACTGACAACTTCATCTGCTTTTCTCCATAACTAGAAAATGAACATTTAGGCCAATCAAAAATCAAAATTTACAGAATTTGTAAACATGAATTCAAATTTTGTTTGAGTTTGAAATTATAGAGTGTCAAAAATTGTTCTAAAGGAAAAAAATTGCTTTCGATGAGCAATTTCTCTTTTCCTTTCTCTGTCTTTCATGGTAACATCAAAAGGCTACATGTTTCTACTATTTTCATCATATATGAAAAAACTGAATTTTCGTAACATTTTTGAGTGTACTACTCACAACAAACAAAAGAAAAAGCAAATAAGAAGAAAAATTCATGCAAATCTACCTCCTCTTTCTCCTTTCCCTGCTTCTGGACCTAGAGTAACGACTTCTACTCAATGACCTTGACCTGGATTTCCTGCTGTATTTACTTCTACTTCTTGAAGTTGACCTTGATCTTGAGTAGTATCTGTCATATGACCTTGACCTTCTTCCTCTACTAGTTGACCTTGACCTTCTGTAGCTGTCCACTGACCTACTTCTACTTCTACTGTTTGTTTTAGATTTATGCTTCTTTTTGGACTTCTTTGATTTCTTCTGTTTGACAGAATGGTGGCTCTCTGAGCTTCTGCTGCGAGATCTTTACCAAATAAAGAGAACAAATTTAAGAAATATCATCCATAATTGGGCAGTCTGAAGAAATGTCATTATCAAATCAGAAGAACACCTCACAAACTTTTTGGAATTAAGTTAATTACAATCAGCTTTTCTGAGCTAACAGTGTAGGGGTGTAGAATGTCTAGACAATCAATTCAATTGACCAACAACAAAGGGTCTGATACAATATTGTTAAACACAACTAGACAATTACACATTTAACACATCAAGAAAAATAGCTGTGGAAAACATTGTGAGAAAAAGGAGTAATTGCTTGTAACAAGGCTAAAATTTTGTTGCCTGGTAATGGGTTAAAAAAAAACAATATTCACAATAAAATTTCCACAAGCATTTTGCTAAATTACTAGTGTTCATTTCAAGCCCTTAGAGAGTATGGTAAGTATAGTAGAATATTGTCAGAAAGAAGTGATTCAATAAATCAAACCTAGATCTCTTCTTTTTCTTCTTTTTCCTCTTTTTTCTTTCCTCTTCACTGTCTGAAGAATGACGACCCATCAGTTCTGAATTCTGTCTGCAAGAAATTTACAAGAATTTTAGTTTGAACTCTAATAAAAGTCCTTTTCATCTATTAAAACCATAAAGGGTTAAAAGAATCTGCTTGCGCTGGTTTTTTCTTCTTCTTTGTCTATCAGACTTTCTTTAACCCTATCCTGAATACTCCCTATTTTTTTTAAGTTTGTGCAGTGTTATACCTGAGAAAACATTGTGGGAAAAGAAGAAATTGCTTGTAAGAAGAAATTGTTGTTACAAGCAATTTCTTCTTTTTCCACAATATTTTCTATCATATAGGAGGGTTACTTCTCATCCTATTTTTCAGAGGGGAGAAATTTAAGATTTCTTCACTGGCTATATTGCTGGAAAAGCCAAGTTTTCTTCAATGTCTATATTGTAGGATAGGGGGAATGAAATATTCCAATTTTCTTGAAAGATATAGGAATTCAGGATTTCTTAAATATATGTTTTGTAAGAAGGTTGAGGAATTTAATTGTGAGAAATGCTGGTTTCTTCGATGTCTATATAGTGCAAAGAGCAAAAAAAAAAAGGTTTTCTACACTGTTTATATTGCAGGCTGAGTAAGAAATTCAGCCATTTTACACTGCTTGTAGGGAAAGTGAGAAACTCATGCTTTCTTCATTGCCTATCTCTCAGTGTGAGTGGATACAGGTTTCTTTCACTGCCCATGTTAACCCATTCCCACTCAGTGACTCTTTTTAGACACCCCAAGCTGAATAGCCTCGGAAAACATTGTGCAAAATGAAGAAATTGCTTGTGACAAACAATTTCTTCATTTTCCACAATGTTTTCTACCCACAAAGTTGGAAAAATCTAAAATTTCATAAACTTTAAATTGTCGTCTGCAAATTCTTTCAATTTGGGCCAGTCTAAAATTGTCTGGGAATGGATTAAAGGGGGAGTGAGAAATTCAGCTTTTCTTTGTTGCACTTTTATAATGCAGGGTAAATGAGATATACATGTAATCAGGTTTTCTTTTTCTTTTACATTGCAGAGTGAGTGAGAAATTTTGAAAATTTTCTTCACTGCCTATATTGCAGTCTTTGTGAGGCATTTCTATAACAACATCTTTAAGATATAAGGGTGTCTGTGATTGAACAATTTATTTTATCTTCTTGAAGCCTGATCTTATATTCCCATCATAAAACAAAAACAAGACTACAAAATTTTAAACTGTAAAAAATTCCAAAAAGTTGCATACAATCACTTTAGTTGTCTTTTTAGGGTAGGAGACTTTGTGGAAAAAGAGCAATTTTCTTAATTTCTTACAATACTTTCTATAATATATTCATGTAGATGCTTTTTTAAAATATGCGTAGATTGATAGGAAATAACTCAAGATACATTTTCAAGTCTGTTTCACCAATACTGCAAGTGTGACATTGATCCTTGAATGTATATCACTAAGGTGCTTGATTATGGGAGGCTGAATTTGGATCTCCAAGACCAGTTTATCTATACAAAAAGAGTGTATTTTTTGAGAAATTTATTACAAATTTTTCATTTATACTGCAATATTCTAAATGAATTCATGTTACTTTCAGTTTATCTTCCAGAGTCAAATTATCATTGTATAAGTGTGCATGAGCAAATTTATAGCTAAAGATGATCAAATATGGGAGACTACAGGCTATATAGATGAATCACCTTTGGGAGACAAATCTGGTAAAGGCATTAACATAAAGGATTAGATAAGTTGTAAATCAATGTTTTTGAAAGTATACATGACCTGCAAGACATAAAGGGTTAGGGTAACTTCAAGTAGCTGTGACGCTTCTTGGCGCCCCCAAGAATGGAAGCTTTGGAAAACATTGTTGAAAATGAAGAACTGCTTGTTATAAGCGATTTGTTCATCATCCATTATGTCTTTTGACCCCAAAAGGTACATGTTTTTTAAAATTTCATCAAGTAAAAATTGTCTCCTATAACTTCATTGAATTAGGACCAGTCTAAAATTTTGTTGCATGGGAATGAATTGATTAAATGGTTGACCAATTATCAACCAACAACAATTTCTGATGCCCTGAAGAAATATTTTCACAGAACACTTTGTGAAAAAGGAAGATATTTTTGCTTGTGACAAGCATTTTGCTTTTTAAGATTTACTCACAAGTATTTGTCCTGCTTGACACTTATTTTTCAATTTTAGAGCAATTTAAAATATTGTCTGTAACTTCTTTGAAATTGGACCAGTCCAGAATCTTGTCGTCTGGCAATGGGTTAAAACTTGATTCAATCAATGCAGTATACTGATCCACTGATTCAGTACCTAAATAGCTAATTCAAATAAAATTGAAACATCAAACAAACATCGACCAAAATAACCTAAGTCACGAAAACCAAATATAATTTCAGGTACTTATCGTGAAATTTACTGATTACAAATGTTAAACAGTAAAATGATATAGAATAAACACTGACTTTAAGTAAATATATTACCTTCACACCAATAATTTCACTGATGAAAACAATACATAGTGGCGTACAATAGATGGCACGAACCCGTGAGGATTGTAGATTTTGCACATTAAAGCAGTTACTCGCCCTTTCAATGGAATTACGAAAACCCGGGAAAAGTTGCTGACAGTACAAAGTGTCAATTTCCTTCTCTTTCATAAGATTAAACTAGCAAGGTAGCTTTATCAAACATGTCCAACTTTATCTTGCAACTCATATACTCTTGAAATCTCGCTGCAACTAATTAATTTGATTTACGCTGAATTGGCTGACAAAATGGAGTTTTTGATGACCGCTTTGTGTCAAGCTACCGATTTGTGCAAAAATGAAATGGTCGATTAACTTTTTGTCCTGAATTGGTTGTTTGATTTTTGATTATGAGTCTAATCTGTACATGATATGATTTGAACTACTGTAAATCATCCTGTCTATATAGGTAAACATGTAAATTAGCCCATTCCTAAACGAAACATTTTTAGACTGGTCCAAATTGAAAGAAGTTGCTGAAAACAATTTCGTTTTGATGGATTTTTAATTTCTTTTTGTCTCTTTGGATAGAAAACTTGGATAATGAAGAAATTACTTGATACAAGCATTTTTCCCCCATAATGTTGTCCAAAGCTTTATTCATACAATGTCAAAATACGGGATTAAATGGTAATAGGTTAACCCATTACAATATCAGAAAATTTCAGAATTGTCCTATTTGAAAGGAGTTGCAGATGTCAATTTGAAGTTAATGAAATTTTAGATCTTTTCAGCTTTTTGGGTAGAACACATTGTGGAAAAAAAAGAAGAAATTATTTGTTACAAGCTATTTCCTCATTTATACAATGAATTCCCAATTCTTTTTCTTCAGGGGCATCCATAAGCGTCACTGTGTGGGAATGGGCTAAAAGCAGTTGGTAAATACAGCCACTCAAGTACCCCCAGAGTTCTGCCAAGCTTTTGACCTTGGGGAGGGGGGGGGCACTGGCCCATCTAAGCCAAGAAAATGGGGCAACTTTTCCAAAACATGGGGCCACTATACTATGAGTTCCGATATATGAATTATGATCTGAACAAATTCAATGAGAAGAAATCTTAAGGGCTTTCTTCTCATTTAAAAGTAAACAGTATATTGAATTAAAAATACAGTTTTGAGCTTTTAATGAATTATTTTTCTTGTGCTTAATACAAAGAGAACAAGTCATTGAGTTTTTACTTGAATCATAACATCAGGGATTTTCCTATGCCGATTTTGGGGCCGAATACCGGACCCTTTCCCAATCGGAAAAACGTATAAAATTTCCCAATTTTCAGGTAAAAATTCCCGAAATTATGAGTGAAATTCCCCCAATTCCGGCTGCTGAAAACTGGTAAAATGGGGGGCCATCATTTGAGTTTGTATAATATTGGTTATGCTCCCCGATTTCTCTAATACTTCTAAAAAACCCCAAAACAAACCACACAGATACTGTTTATTGACCGCTGTTTATCTATCAGACAACGAGATTGTGTCACTCGCGCATGCACTAATTGGATTATGCTATTGTAAGCGTGCGTACATTATAAACAAAGCCAGATGAAATTTAAAGAATTAGAATTCAAAGCTTCCGAGAAAATTAGCTTTAATTACTTACTTTTAATATCAAATCATATCCGAGATAATATATAATATTATTTAAACTAAAAAAAACGCATAATTCCTTGCCCACTCTGTAAATTTCTCTGAGGTTCAACTCACTTAAAAGGGGCCGACTGTCTAGGCAACTGTGTTGTGTTCTCACAGTGACACACTTTCCTTGCGTGTACTGGTCAATCTTATAAAACTGTATAAAGGATATAATCAAGTATATAAGAGATGAAGAGAATATTTTTTGGTTTCATGGAGGTATGAATCGAAAAACCTAATCACACTGTATGAATACGCGAAGCGGATTCATACATTGTGTGATTAGGTTTTTCGGTTCATACCTCCATGAAAACAAAAAGTATTCTCTTCATTTCTTATAATTTAATAGTATTGAGCAATAAAAGCAAAAACCCTACATATTTTGATACCTTTTTTATGGGACTATTTTGTGTGGAAGCATACAAAATCACTGCGTGCTCAAAATTTTGTTCATGGAGGTATGAATTAAATTTTTCGACCAATCAGAACGCTCGTTCGTTTTTGATAGACGCAACTGACAATTAAATTATTATGTTATAAATCCAATTTATTTTGATTCCGACCTTCTACGATACCGTATTTTTGTTTATGAACGGCCGAACTTTAAATTTGCAGCAAACCACAATCTTCAGAAAATTTTCAGGGTATTTTTTGAACGAAAAATATGAACCTCAAATTTGAATTACTTTTTACTTTTGATTTTTTTGTAACAAATACTAGTAACAGCAGACATCAATCGAGATTGGCAAAATGCATTCATGTTGACACCTACGATTTCGATCATCTACTGTTCTCGTGGTCAAAAAGATATAGAGGATGATAGAAATGACTTTTCAGTTACAACCTTTCCTTTTAAGAGATGAAGAGAATATTTTTTGTTTTCATGGAGGTATGAACCGAAAAACCTGATCACACTGTATGAATACGCGAAGCATCGAGCGAAAAATGCAACAACTTAACAAATTTTGATACCTTTTTGTAGTGAGTTATTTTGTGCGGAAGCATTGAAAATGGCTGCGTACTCAAAATTTTGTTCATGGAGGTATGAATTAAATTTTTCGACCAATCAGATCGCTCGTTTTTGATAGACGAAACTAACAATTGAATTAAATTAAAATGATTTAATTACCAATTTTAAAGACAAATACATGGACCAAAATTTCGTAACTGCATTTTGATTGTTTTTTTCCCTTCAACCATAGATTACATTGTCATACACTTTCACTTGTTTAACCCTGGTTTAACCTACATGTTTAACCCGGTCTACAACGGAATGATAGACTGATGCAAATTCAAAGAAGTTGCAGACGACAATTTCTTGTTTTAGACATTTTAAAAATCTTTATCTTTTTGTAAAGGTCTTAGGAAACATTGTAGAAAATAAAGAAATTAATTGGCACAAGCTATTCACCCATTTTTACAATGATTTCTCACACCTTCCTCTCGAGGGTTGTCAAAAAGCTTCATTGTTTGGGAATGAGCTTAATTGTCCGATCAAATATTTATGGTCAAATTTTATGATACCCCTTATAACCAAACTGGGTTTAACCCATTCCCATTTCCCGAAATTTTGGACCGGTCCAAATTCAAGGAAGTTGAAGACAACAATTCAAAGTTGAAGAAAAATTGGATTTTTTTCACTTTCTCAGTAGAAATCATTGTGTAGAATGAAGAAATTGCTTGTTAAAAGCAATTTCTCCATTCTTAACAAGGTTTACTCAAATTTGTTTAATTGAGGGCTTCAAAAATCGTCACTGTGTGGTAATGGGTTAAATGATAAGTATTTTAAGGCTGTAATACAACCTTAAAATACTTATCATTGAAACCCAGTTTCGGTAACCTCACTGACCTTGAGATGTGTTAGATGGTACTTAAAATCCACCTAAGACAACATGTTTTGACATTTCCCAATTTGGCCAATTTACGCGATATTTTTCCCAAAATCATGGGTCCCAGGTCCCTGTTTTGAAAAGGTAAGAAATCCTTGAACATAGCCTTGGAAAGTCCGAGAGCGATTTATTTGTAACTTTTTTTCATAGCTCGATTTGGCTTTTTCGCTCAGGGATTCTTATTGAGATTAGGCCAATTTTGAAGTCCCGGGTTTGTTTGGCTAATCATGGGCGCCAGTTCGTGCTCTCTTTGGGCAAAGTCTCTTAAGATTGTTTTTGTTTTCTTTTTTAAAGCCATCGCCACAACACAAAACAGCGAGTTAATGATGCAGAAGGAGTATTTCGTTACGTCAAACTTGGATTTTTTATGTTTATTATAGTGCTATTCATTGGCTGATATGACAGTAAACGAAATTTACAGTGCACAGTAAACCAATCAGAGCGAAATTTTCAATCAATATTAACCCTTGTCATGCTGTATAAATTACCATAAGGAATTGCTGTCAAATCAAAGGGCTGAAAGCAATGATAAAAATTGTTGATCAAAAATCAATATTTCTTTTAGAAATCAACTTCATAAATAATTCTGGCAGGAAAAGTACTAACAGGAAGTGCAGTCTGATCTTAGTCTACACCTCCTGCCAAAACAGGAATATTCCGGGTTCAGCAGGACAAGGGTTAACACTGAATTACCAAGGGAAATCCCGGAAGTAAATAAAAACACAAACATCCTCTCATTCGTCCCAAGGTATCTTCGTACCTGGAGCCGCCGTCATAGCGCAGTTGGTAGCGCGTCGGACTTTCATTCAAAGGGTCCCGGGTTCGATCCCCGACGGCGGCAATACTCTTTCCGACAATTGTCTACCACCAATGGGCAGATAATCGTAAGCCTATGTGGGATAGCAGCTGGAGGCTAGGAAAGGGTGTAGTGGTAGTACTGGTACGAGAAATACCAGGAATCCATTGTTAGGTGCTCCAGCCGCCACGATATAACTGAAAGATTGTTAAAAGCGGCGTTAAACCCCAAACAAACAATCTTCGTACCTACGGTGCACAGTTCGTATTTTTAGGGGCCATCTGTAATTTTTCTGCGCCAATCCCGCAATGGCGCGCCCTTGGCAGAACTCTGTACCCCTACATATTGGTATTTATGTTTTTGGATGTAGATGAGTTGTGAATGACCAGCTATCTACCTGGATAATGCTAGCATTTGAAATTGACTCATTAACCTTGAATTTTCATGGGTAATATCTGATTTTGAAAGATTTAAGAAACCAGTGACCTTTTGTTGTAAAGATATGAAGCAAGCAATTAATTTGTTATTTTCATTGAAAATTTGATGTATCAAACCATGCTTTTACCCTCAGAAATTTTCAGAAGAGGGTCAAAATTACGAATGTTAGACCTTTTGTTCCATAATTTTGTACCAGTCATTTTGTTCAATGGTATTGGTCATTTCGTACGATGGTCAGGGGTGTGGAAATATAAAATTTTCTCACTTGTCCTTTGACAAGTGGACAGTTGAAATTCACTTGTCCGATATGAGGATCTAGTTGTCCAGATCTTTTGATAGTCTAATTCAGACCTTTTTGCTGTTGCGAACATATTAAGTCACAATCATACTTTTTGAGACGGAAACACGCAAGTATAGAAACATTAAGATAAAAGGAGAAATTGCTTCTTGAAAGCAATTTCTCCTTATATCTAATGTTTTCCAGATCTTATATATTCTTGTTATTATTAGAAAAAGCTATTTGACTTATGAACTTGAAATCTGGCACAAAATAGACTAGTTTGTAATTTTGTTCTTGATTTAAAATTCACTTGTCCTTGGACAAGTTCCTAAGGAAAATCTACTTGTCTGCAGGGTAAAAAGTACAAGTCGGGCATAGGAATTCCACACCCCTGATGGTATAATTTGTTTTGTACCGTATTAAAGTCATTTTGTACGGTCTACTATATTTAGAATATGTAATTGGAATGGTAAAATAAACAATAAAGTAAGAAAATTATATCTTTATATGTATGTGCTTTATTCAATCTATCGATCAATAATCAATTAAAAATCAATTGAGATAATCTATCAGGAAAACGGTTAATTGATGGAACAGTATAAGCACATTACTAAATTTTTTTGTTTTCTGATAAAGGATCATGATCAATAGAAGAGAACTAGTACTTCCTTCAAATTTGTTTCATCATTTTCTGAATAGTGTGACAAAATAACCATTAAGCCATTGACACTCAACAAAATGTTAGACTTCCCGAATTTGAAGAAGTTGCAGACCACAATTTTATCAGGATGGAATTTTGAAAATGGTTGCATTTCAGAGAAGAAAGCATTGTGATCATAATGAAGAATGTTTGTCACCAGCAATTTCTCTATTTTCCGCAATTTTTTCCCAAATATTTTCTTAGGGGGTGTAAAAAAGCGGAACAGTCTAATTTATGACAAACACCAATCTAATCCTTATTAACTATGATTCTATAATTGAGAAAACATTGTGGAAAAAGAAGGAATTGCTTGTAACAAGCAATTACTCCTTTTTTCCACAATATTTTCTACCACTTATGATGGTTTCATTTCAAATTACATCAAATTTTCATCGTCGTCTGCAAGCTCTTTCAATTTGGACCAGTCTAAAATTTCCAAAAACAGGTAAGGGTTAAGCAATCAATAACCCCTCACCTCTCACAATTATTTCTTAACTAATTGTCTTTCGGATGAGACGTTAAACCGAGGCCCCGTGTGACGGTGCTCTCCACTGAGCATGTTAAAGAATCAGACGGAGCTTTCAGCAGTTTGGTCCTGTGTCCTTGCACTATCCCCCGTCACAACTAACCGTCTTCTGGGGCGTCACTCATATGGGCATGTGCTACAATAGGGACGATAAATAAACGGAAATACACACACAAAATGACCATCCTATGGTACGAAACAACCATAGAAATTATGGTAGGAATGGTTGTGGTACAAAATGACTGTATACCAAAATTACCTTCTTGTGAGGAATTTCTAAGGGTCAAATTGGATATTTACAGATTTTTGTGGGTCAAAACCCTAGTTTACAAGGCAGCATAATAAGCCCTGTATCTAGGTTTATAAAAGGATTTATTTTCTTTTTAGAAGTAACTTTCATATAATTACTTGTATGACTAGATTTATGAATGATCAGTAAGTGGTAAAGTGGAAATGTAGATCACTTGAAAGAAGAGCAAGCGTATTCGGATACAACTTCGACCATGTCGCAAACTGACCTAGCCCCTGATAGTCTAGCTGTAGCAGCTCATCATGCTTTCCTTGCCAGCCAATCAAAAGCTCATCCTGTACTACAACAGATTCAGAATATGAGTGATAAATTTGGTAAGTTTATAATCATTTGCTCTAGATTACCAATTTCCAAACAATCCTGATTTTAAGCTTCACTGGTTGACAGTCACTTGGGTTATTTTCATGAAGCATAGTGTTCGTTGTCAGTAAACTTTTCTTTTAAAAATCTTCTCATAACTACTAGCTGTACTTCAACAAAATTTTAGAGGAACCATTCCTAGGTGATCCTTAATCATATTCCTTCAATGAATTTTGATTGGATGAAAACCAGCTTTTATGGGTGAGGCATAGTGAAACTTTGAAAATGTTAGAAACTATGTCTGCAGTGTTGTGCTGATGAAATTTAAGATGAATCGATGTATCAGGATCAGTACTGCTAGCGAAATAAAATGAGGAAAAGGTCAAGTTCCCATTGTTACCTTATGTAAAGTATATGCCTGTACATCAAAGAGAAGACATTTTACATTTATAGTTTATCTAAACAAAACCTGTGCAATCTTTAAGGAAGAAAATTATTAATAGCTTTGTTTCTTGTCAACTTTAACTCAAAATCAGAACAATAACTTGTTCACAGAACATTCCAATGATATTTACTACAAAATAGTTAGAATTAGTGGTCATCATTCATTTAGCCACCACCTTTAGGGCAACTCTATGTCTGATCAAATTTTTGAAATATCATCTGCAGCTTCTCTCAATCATGGCAATTAAAAACATTGTTTGATTTTGCTTAGTTGATATTTCACAATTCAAGGGATAAACATTGTTTGATTTTGCTAAGTTGATATTTCACAATTCAAGGGATATGAAACAAAGAATTGTTGGCAAAGGATTTAAGTCTTTCTCGGAAATATTTTGATACGCCGCCAGAGGCGGTCCTATATTGGCATCATCTTCTCCATCTGTCCGTCTTTCCATCAGTCCGTACCTCCACTTTTCTTGTGAGCGCAACTCCTCATAAGTTTCTGGATGGATCTTTTTGAAACTTGGTCAATGTTATCACCTTGATATATAGATGTGCATGAAGGAAGGATTTCATGGTTCATTGATTTTTGCCTGAGTTATGCCCCCTTTAAACTTAGTCTCTGGGGCTTACTAAAATTGCAGCCTTGTGAATGCAACTCCTCCTAAGTTTCTGGCTGGATCTAAATGAAACTTAGTGGTTGCTATCACCCTTAATTGGTAGATGTGCATGAAGTAAGGATTTTATGATTCATTGATTTTTGCCCTTAAAACTCAGTCTCTTGGGCAGGGTTTTCCCTGACCCTCTCCTTCTTTGAATTTGGACCCCCATTTTTCAGAAATGACCCCCAAAATATCTAGACAGCTTTCTTTATCTTATTTTATAGGGGTCATAATGTGGCAAAATGATCCCCTGTTTTGAAAGTCTAGGGAAAACCCTACTTGGGCTTATTGAAATTGCAGCCTTATGAATGCAACTCCTCCTAAATTTCTGGCTGGATCTAAATGAAACTTGGTGGTTGTTTACACCTTAATTGGTAGATGTGCATGAAGTAAGGATTTTATGGTTCATTGATTTTTGCCTCAGTTATGCCCCCTTAAAACATATTCTCTGGGGCTTATCGAACTTGAAGCCTTGTGAACGCAACTCCTCCTAACTTTCTGTCTTGATTTAAATGAAACTTGGTCAATGTCATCACCATAATTTGTAGGTGTACATGGATCAAGGATTTTATGGTTCATTAATTTTTCCCTGACTTATGCCCCCTTCAAACTTAGTATCTTGGGCTTATCGACATTGCAGCCTTTTGAACGCAACTCCTCCTAACTTTTTGTCTTTATTTAAATAAAACTTGGTCAATGTCATCTCCATAATTTGTAGGTGTACATGGATCAAGGATTTTATGGTTCATTGATTTTTGCAAGAGTTATGCCCCTTGACACTTAGTCTATGGGCCCATTCAGTCAATCAATCAGAACAAACAGTTGGAACTTGACAATTTAAAAAGGTAGTCTGCAAATGTTTTGAATTTGGTTCTGTCAAAATAAGTAGTGTGTACAATTATTTTCGTGAAACAGCAGCAAAGTGGCGGCGTATATTATGACTATGGCACTCTTGTTTCTTTTTCACATAATGAATGAGATTGTTTTCAGACATCAACTTCCTGTTTTGTTATAATGTTGAAAAAGAACGTATACTGAGCATCACTAATGATTTTAAAATGAAAATCCCAAACCTATTCTGAAATTGCTTTGCGTTCTTCTATAAGTATTCAAATGAACGTTTATCCATTGAATTACACCCACGATTGATGTGAACAAGACTTAGGAAGGGATCAAACTTTGGCAACAAACATACCATGGTTACAGGACAAAATGATGTCATTCATTTTACTGTTTGATATTGCCTAAGTGTATGCAGATGACTAAAATAAAAAAGAACTTGTCATCGATTTTGTTTTCAGGCGGCCTACTTGATAGTGAGCAGGCTTTAATCTGGGCCACTATGACAATCAAAGTCATGTAAAACCAGGAAAATTGAGAATGCCAGTTCTCTTAGTAAAATTAAGATATTTATTGCTGGGAACAATTTCAGACCATAACTTTGGACTCACATTTCTTTGTCACAATGTCTTACTGGTCATGAATACACCCGAATTCTAAATAGGAAAGAGTAAGCTCCAATTTATTTATGCAGATTTGTACCATATAATATACATATTGCAAAAAACCTTCAGTATCTGGTACAGAATTACAAAATTGACATTCTGTAAAATACAGATCCTATCTGGAGCACTGGACCCTACCAGTGTTAAAATTGGCATTAATCCCCATTCAACCAAACAAAGGTGTTGTCATTATTTATTTTCTAAGCTGGTATTGCAAATATAATGCTTTTATTACCAGCACTGAAGCAGGAATAAAGTCTGCATCCTTTAGACTAGATAGTTTTTGTTCATATTTCCTAAAATTAGTCTCTTCAAATTTCAATTTATGTCTAATGTTAAACAGATAAAGCACTTGTAAGCTCTCTTAATCATTGGACCTGACCAGCTTTGCTTTGGAACCTCCCATTTTTAAGTTTAAAAAGTTCTGGACCTAGCTCCCAAGATCACTGTTTTATTTCCCTGAATGTCTCAGAATACTTGATCAGTATGAACTGTCATCAGTTTGTACTATATTTAATTTAGTATTAACTTGAAAAAACAATAGCTATAAGACATGTATACAAACCTTGAGGCTGTATTAACCCATTCCAGCACAATGGATTTTTTGATGCCCTGCAAAAAACCCATTTGGGCAATATTGTGTAATCTGTCCTTGATGAGACAAGAACTGTGTTGATTTTAAGGTCAACAGGTCAATCATCATCAAGAGGTCGAATTTTGTTTCAAGCTTGTAGCCTGTACAGGTCATGTGTCTTTCATGTGGGTAGCCCTCTGTGAAACAAGGAAGTCTTTTGAATTTTAGGTCAAAGGGAAAAATTTCAAGGTCATGAGGGCAAAATTTCCCTGCAATTGAATCTATTAAAGCAGCCATGAGATGAGGTCACCAATTTAAAGATCAGGTCAAGGCAATATGATGAAATTTAATTTTTTTGATAGACCTTTTTTCCACTCTTCAGGTCACACCTTTGCACGTCAAATGGAAGAAACCTTTTGATTTTCAGTAAAAATTTCACTTTAAGCTATTTGTCATATCTGAATTTGTGCATTTCAAGTTTTTGACATCCCCACAGTTCTGATTTCCTGCCTTTATCCAGATTCCTGAAGTTTGCCAGTAAAACATTTTGACAAGGTACATTTTTATCAAAGTATTTTTTGTCTTATTGATTCGTCCATTATAAGGGAATGCCCTGCTTTGCAGAGCTTTCACCCCATTACCATATAATGATGGCTAGATGCCTTTTGATGCCATGAAGAAATACAATCATGGACAACTTTCTGAGAAAAGGAAACAGTCCTTGTAAGTTTGTAACAATGTTATGTACCCTATTTGGCACTTATTTTCCAATTTAAGCGCAATTTTTGATGTCATCTACAATTTCCATTAGCTTACCTGAGTATGGAGTGCTCAAGGTGAGCTCTTGTGTGTACTCTAGAAGCCACAATTTAAGGTCAAATGTCTTGAAACATGGTCAGAATGTTTGTCCCCACGAAACCTCGGACAGCTTCAATATTGGGTCACATAAGGTCAAAAACAAGATCACTAGGTCAAATCTTAGAAAAACCTTTTGTACACTCCAGAGGCAAATTTTAGGCTAAATGATTTGCATTTGAACAGAATGTTTGTCCCCATAATATCTCGATCAAGTCCGAATTCAGGTCAAGTGGAGTAAAAAACTGGGTCTCTAGGTCAATTAAAAAAAACACCCTTGGGTGTTCTCTAGAGGCACCATCTCAGGCTGAAATTATTTGATATTTGGTCAGAATGTTTTTGTCATTGATATAGTTGCAAAGATTGAATCTTCCTCACTTGGGGTCCTAAAGTAGATCACTAGGCTAAATTTTTAGCTTGGCTGTTTTCGGAGAGAACCTGAGGTATTGCTATAGCCTTCATGTTGTCGTTGTCGTGCGAAAACTTGTTCACTCTAGAGCCCACATTTTTGGATCAGTTGATTTATTTGGTCAGAATTTTTGTGTCCAGGTTAGATTTCTAGTCAAATAATGTAAAAAAAAAGCTAGGTCACTAGGTAAAGTCTTAGATATATATTTTTTTTACACTCCAGAGGCCACATTTTTTGTTTAACAATTTTCACTCTAGAGGCTGCATTTTTGGTTCAATTGATTTGATATTTGTTAAAGAATGTTTATCACCATGAAAATAATTTTATATTGGGTCACATGGGTCAAAAACTAGGTCACTAGGTCTAATTTAAAGAAATCTTCTTTGTGATCTACATGCTACTTTTCTGGCACAAATATTTTGAAACTTTTTAAGAACGTTTGGTCTTGATTTCAAAACATGATTAGATAACAGGTCACATTTAACCAAAACTGGTTCACTTAGGCTTTTGTAGTCATTGACTCCAGAGAGATTAATAGCCAGTGGCCCTCTTGTTTATTTTGAACCTCTCTAAAATTTCATTGTCTGGTAATGGATCTAATGTTGTGTTGTGATTTCCAGGGCCAGGTGAAGCTGTTATTGTAGGCACAGAGCCAGGTATAGGTCAAACAGCGGAAATAAGTGATGAGCTTGGACACATAGCACAGGATGGAGTCGATGAAACTATCAGGTAAGGTATACAGCAAAGCTCTAGTTTACCAATATGGTCCTTCTTTTGGTGCCCTCCTAGAAAACAGTTCTGCAAAACAATGACGGAAATTATATCGCAATATTTTGTTTTCTAGTAATAAATAGACAGTGTTTTCTACTAATAAATATGGAGATATTCAAAATTCTATCAACTCTAAATTATTATCTACACTCTTCTTGAATAAGGACCACTTTTTAATTTTTACTGTTGGCAATGGGATAAGAAAGGATATGAATTTATATTTGTTGACTTCCAAACTCTACGTTGTGGGTACTCTATAAATTGATTGATTGCTTTATTTCTTTATTAATATGTCACAGAAATCATGATTCTATTTCTTTCGTACTAAAGACAGACATGATATGAAATTTGAAGGCAAAGTTCTAAGAAAGCATACATCAGCATCTTTTTGAAAATTCAGATATATCAGCAACGACTTTTGTCTGCTTTTTAACATCCATAAGAGCGAGATAAATGAAGGAAGGAAAACGTCAACTAAAACCAAGTTCATCAATTTAAAGTTTTTCATGTCTTTCAGTCAAATTATCAAGGTATACACCAACAATGATTCTATGTATGTATCTATAGTGTAAAGAAAAGGTTCGAAAAAATGATAAAAGATGCCGCTTCTTCTTCATAGCTTATGAAGACAAAGGCAAACAGATATGTTAATGCAAAATACAAAGTATGGTCATCTTTGCAGCTGTCATCTCCACTTGGCTGTCATTTAACCCTTTCCCGTTCAAATACGGGATTTTACGTTCCTGTGATTTTATACTTCAGAAAACATTGTGGAAAAAGAAGAAATTGCTTGTAACAAGCAATTTCTCCCTTTTCCACAATGTTTTCTACCACATAGGATGGTTTCATTTCAAATGGCATCCAGTTTTCTTTGTCGTCCGCAATCTCTTTCAATTTGGACTAGTCTGAAATTTCAAAAAACAGGAAAGGGTTAAAAGACCTCCTGTTTTGATCAGCTGTATACATGTACTGTATTTTGACGCCATGTGCATTCCGCCACCAACTGATGGCTAATTTTGTCAGAGTGATCTCCTGCAGCCAGTTTAGGTCTTGCTCTTCAGTGGCTGCTTAGGACGACAATTCAAAGAGTGTTATAATTAAATGAATGACTGTCGGATTTGCTTGAAAACATAGTGAGAAAAGGAGAAATTACACATTGCACATAGTTTCTTCTTTTCTTATATTTTTAAACCCTTTCCAGCACAGTACCTGGTTTGTACATTCATGTGATTTAATATGTCAGAAAATATTGCAAAAAATGAAGAAATTGCCTGTGACAAGCAGTTTCTGTTTTTCTCGCACTATTTCTGACCACAGAAGATAGTTGTATTTCAAATTGCACTTAATTCTCATTGTCATCCCCAACATCTTTTAAATTGAACCAGTCTAACATTTTGAAAAAGGGGAAAGGGTTGAAACATTTTTTATTAATGTCGCCAAACTTCAGTATGGCTGACATTTTTGCTGTCATGAGGGTTAATAGTGACGGTGTTAAGGGTGTTGGTAGTTGGTTTGCCTGACTCTTGAGATCTAGATAACAAAGTGTGATTCCAATCTAATTCTGTTATTCCTCTTCTTGTTAGAACTCTTTGGTATTGTCTTGATGAGCCGTATTCTGAGCTTCCAAAGAGTACCAACAACTTGGGTTTGATTAATCACAAAAGAAATTTACATTTCAAAATAGAAATCATACTATTTATCTGGAGCAGGAACTACTTGGCTGTGGAATTTGTTATTTATGTAAGGGCCAGTCCCAATAACTCAGCTATTTAGACTAGTAATTTTCTATAGCAACCATTTCCAAATACATTCTATGGTCAAAGGGAGATAAATGATAAATCCCCCCCTCCTGTCTTATTTGAGTCAGTCTTTCTAAATGATAACCTACTTAATCCTTTTCTTTTAAAATTCTGTTGTTGTTTTATTAATCTTGAAAATATTGTGGAAAAAGAAGAAATTGGTTTTGACATTTAACCTTCTGAATAGTTATTTGTCATATCAAATCCATTACAACCCATTCCCATACAATGATACTTTTAGACGCCCACAAGAAAAAAAAAAAGGAAATGGCTAGTCTTCATTATCCACAATGTTTTCTTCCCCAATAGTCAGAAAAAAATCAAAATATCATAAGCTTTCAATTGTTTACTGCAACTCTTTTCAATTTGGACCAGTTGTCAAAGGTAAATTGTGTTTAGTAACTAGAAGCAAGCTGGTCAATGGTCCCCTACTGATATACAGTGTTACCCACTTCACCAGTTACTTCCCTTGAACTCTGGGAAGTTCTGGTGTATATTTACAATGTATATATAGGATGATACAAGATTTTCTTCAAAATTTTGATGTTTTTCATCTTTTCAGAATTATTGAAATTTTCCACCATATTCTTGAAATAGTTACAGGGCTCTGCAGAGTGGGCGACTCAGGCAAAAAAGTCGCCTGGTTTCATAAAACTTCGCCTGATTTGCTGATCAAAGCGAAGTCGCCTGGAATTTTCGGGAAGTCGCCTGGATACGATAGGTGATAACCAAATCTGGCCCAGTGGCTATAAAAGTAGGGGACAGTGTGCAATTATACAACTGTCTGTCGGAAGCCCCTTGATCGTAATTCAAGCGTGTATCGATAGTCGCGAGGCCAGCAGATTATCAGAAAGAGGGGTTTGTTCTGGCAGCTAATAGTCAACATGCTTGCTTCATTCACACCTAGGCTGATTTGTATACTATCGGCACCAGAAATCTTTATTTAAAATCCTTTCCCTTCTTAAGTTTTAATTATTTCTGTAAATTAGGTTATCATGAGTCTACGAGATTTGTTGCTTACTTTCACATAATGAGAATAATGGCCGACATTTAACCCGACATTTACATACGCCGTGTCATTTACCAGAAGTCAAAATTTTGTTAAAAATTTGAAATCTTGATGAAAACTAGTTCTGCTGAAAATATAAGTAGAGTAAATTCATTTTTCATTAGAAACCTTCAATTTGAGTTATCTGCTTTAATTGTAACAAGTGAAGAAAATTATGGCAAACAAATTTAAAGGCTGCTACGATCTTTTCCTGAGATTCTTGTTATGATACATTCTATCCAAAAACTAAATTTCACTTACTTGTGTTGGTAATAATTCCTTTAAATAACATGTAATCCTATAAAATGGAGCAAATTATCCTGTGTTAACTTTAAACCTCTGCATGTACAGAGTCTTGTTTTGTGTACTGAGCAGTAACCCTTACCCTTTACACACTATTACTGACTTAATCACAGAGGACCTTTTTTGACCAACTAATGACAATTTTTATCCATTTATATGTTATCAGGTAAAGTGGACAGACTTTAACTCATTACCACACAATCCCCCATTTTGACATCTTGAAATGTTTTTATGGGAAACTGTGGAAAAAGGAGGAAATTATTGCAGCAAGCAATTTATCCTTTCCCCACATATTTCTACCTTCTTTGGCACCTTCTTTCTTATTCAAGCTCACTTAAATTTAGCTTCTTTGCTTCTTTCAATTTGTACCAGTCTGAATCTTTTCTTCTGGTAATGGTTTGATTAAATACATGTTGTTACAATAAAATCTTTTCTCATTTTCTGCTTCAAATATGAACACTACTCATTTCATTCCGACCACCTATACACTATTGGCATTTTTTTTATAAGTTGACTTTTTTTATCATATATGAATCTATCATGAAATATTAAAAAAAAAATTCTGAATCAAACTCTTGAATTCTCAAACCTAAAAAAAGAAAAAAATACAAAAGTATTTGTTCACATGAATAAGATCTTTTTGAGGACTGAAAGGATAAGCAGTATTTTCTATGTTTATTGCATAATACATAATATAAAATGCAATTACAAAAAGCTATTTTATTTTCTGATAGAAATGAGGAATACATGCAAAAACTTAATTTTTAATGTGATCCACTTCTCCTGAAAGTCTCACCACTTCTCCCCATTTTGAAAAACTTCTCCTAATTCTCAGACTAGTGAGAAGTGACTTCTGAGTTAAAGTTCCATGGTCAATCACATCCATAGGTGTGACTGGTTATTGTCACCTTGTGAATGAATTAAGCCTACCTCTTTCATAAGCAGAAAATTAGCAGATATTTCAAAGCATTAAGAAATTTCATTAGTACAGAGAGTAAATTATGTTTTTGTACATTTGTATATATGCCTGTACCATATACTTATAAACAATGACATCACATTTTGAATGGTACTTTAGTCTTTATTTCATATTCACATTTTTATGTAAACCACTATAAAACATATCACTTAAAACAAAATAATTTGAAAAGTTGATGCTATGCAAAATTTGACTTATTAAACCGCAGCAGTCTTTACTAATCAAATGCTGATTCTGACCATAACTCATTACTATTTTTCATTATATGCTTTAGCTTAGCAGTTTATGTCACCCACCCCAATGGCTGGATAATAGTAAACCTAAAAGGGATGAGCAGCTGGAGGCTCAAAAATGATGTTGAAGTAATACTGGTGTTAGAAACACCAGGAATCCATGGTTAGGTGCTCAAGCTGCCGCTATTTGACTGAAATACTGTTAAAAGTGGTGTTAAAACCCCTGCAATTAATCAATCAATTTTACATTTCAGTCAAAAAATCGACAAACAATTTTGTGAGATAAATGTCAAATGCTGGTTAATCAGAATTAAAATTACCTATTCAAACGGTGTTTGATAGACATATTACCTGATTAACACATAAATTTCGACCTGAAATTTAAGTTCAGCTTAAAGAAACACTATAAAAACTTGACATAACAGGAATAGCTGATATTTCCGATTTAAGATAAAGATTTTATATGAAATAAAGAAGGTATGAAGTTGGGACTTGAATATGACCTCAACACATCTGGAAGTTCAAGATTTTCAATTTCGAGATAACCAGCCTCGACTGTAATTTTACATTATGAATGATCTGTGATACTTTTGTGTAACTTCAAACCTAGCTAGATTAATATGATACAGTTATATTCACCTAAAACTGAGAATGTTACGTTGTGATATTTTGGATTCATTTTTCTATGAATAATGAAATCATAAACCCATCCGGAACATGGCGACATTCAGGACCTTCAGTCCTTTGATATATATTGCCTCAAAATGTGGTTTGTATGGTGGTGGGATACAAGACTTGAATAATTATATTTTCAGTACTGAAGTATTTTCAAGCTACAGACATCGGGAGATTCTACCTGGATGTAGGCCACACCCTGGAGACATTGTGGAGGCGGGACCTCTTGCAGTAAGGGCTACCTAGAAATAAGAGTTAACGCTTTCCTGGACAAACCCGGGATTTTACGTCACTGTGATTTTATACTTGAGAAAACATTGTAGAAAAAGGAGAAATTGCTTGTAACAAGCAATTTCTCCTTTTCCCACAATATTTTCTACCACATAGGATGGTCAGATTTCAAATTGCATGCTTTCTTCATTGTCGTCTGCAACCTCTTTCAAATTGGACCAGTCTAAAATTTCATAAAACAGGAAAGGGTAAATGATAATGATGGAGTATCAAAGCTTGATTCATTACCAAGCAACTTGTAGAATTCTTGTGGTATAAACTTCAATGCTGACTTCAAAAGAGATTTAACCCAATTTCCATTATTTGCATCAATTGAAAATTGGTATCTGCTTCTTCTTTAAATTTTGACCAGTTTAAAATTTTATTGTGTGGTAATTGGTAAATCTACAAAAACTGTTAAAGCCTTATAGATTCTTTATATGTTGACTTTTTGTGATTTTTTAATCGCCATTCTTGAATAACAGATTTATTAAAATAGTCTGAGTAGAGTGGAGTATGGTAAGGGGTAATAAGTTGATAGTTAGTTTCTGAGACTTCAAGGTTTTTGTGTATGTATATATGTATGGACAGATTAACACTCAATCTCCAAGGAATATTGTTGTAACTCGGAATACACCATCTTCGCATTTACAGTAAACTGGAATTGCATATTTTATGTCTCCATTCATAAGCTGCTTTCTACCATATATGACATATTTACCCTTTAAGTAAATGAAATTGTTATCTTGACTTCTTTCAATTTGGACCAGTTGTAAAATTTCATGTCTGTTAACAGGTTTTAAGATAGACTAAATACAGGTCTCAGGATTTGTATTTCTTCAACACCTTTTGTGTGGTCTAAACGTTCAAAATATTGCGTTTTTCATGACCTTCAGTCCTTTGATTTGTGATCAGAAAGATATATTTAGTTTATCATAAAAAAGAATTGAAAGAAAAATTGAAAAAAAATTCAAGGCAGGTTTTTATATATAATAGTTCAAGTCTTTATTTTTATTGTTGTAAGTCCCTCTTAGCTAGAGCCCTGAAAACTTTTCTAAACATTTGTGTTGTCAACCCTCTATTGTTGCAGGCACTAACCCCTCCTGATACCTACTATCCACTGGCAGATTCTCTACCTCCTGAGGTTATACAGCAAGGAAAACTGAGTAGTCTGCAGCTAGAAGGAGTCATACATGCTGTGAGTAGCATAACCCATTCCCACACTAAGATTTTAGACCAGTCCAAATTCAAAAAATTTGCATACGACAATTTCAAGTTGATGAAATCTTTAAAGTCTTTGTCTTTTGGGGTAGAAAACATTGTGGATAATGAAGAAATTGCTTGTACCAAGCAATTTCTTCATTTTCCACTATTGTTTTCCAAAGCTTTCAAATTGAGGGGCGTTTAAAAGCGTCACTGAGTGGGAATGGGTTAAACAACAAAATTTTAGACTTGTCAGTATTGAAAGGAGTTGCAGACAACAATTTTTACGTAACAAAATTTTAGATTCGTTCAACCTTCTTGGTAGAAAACGTTGTCCAGAAATAAGAAAGCCAAAGCTTTTTTCTATGAGGGGCACCAAAAACGTCATTGTAAGCAAATGGGTTAACCCTTTCCAGTTCAAATACGGGATTTTACGATCATTTGATTTTATACTAGAGAAAACATTGTGGAAAATGAAGAAATTGCTTGTAACAAGCAATTTCTCCTTTTTCCACAATATTTTCTACCACATAGGATGGTTTCATTTCAAATGGCATCCAGTTTTCATTGTCGTCTGCAAACTCTTTCAATTTCGACTAGTCTAAAATTTCCAAAAACGGGAATGGGTTAAGTGGTAGATCTGCTGTTAACCCCAAAATTAATTGACTGATCAAACAGCATGCCCACTGGGTTTTCATTTTGGGGATACTTGTACCCCTTAGGTTTTGAAATGGGGGTACAAAGAAAAATCTGGGGGTACAGTGTTCGCTTTACTTTCATAGGGTACACCATACAAATCTGAACCCTTTACCAAATGACAATATTTTAGTTATATCGTCGTCGTCGTTCTAAAACGACATAACTACAGCTTGATTCAAGCTGTAGTTATGTCGTTTTAGAACGACGACGATATACTTAGTTAATGATCAGTAAATTAGTGTCGCATGTCATGTGCAAGTTTCAGATGAATTTAGTGTGAAGGTTAGAAAACTATTTTTGAAAAGCTGATTTTTGACAATTCACTTGGTCTTAACTATTGGATTTTGGAAGGGTTGAATTGGATATAAGAGAGTTGGCTAAACTTAACAAGTTAATTACGTATAATATAAGTATAATAATCGTAGACCTATGTGGGATAGCAGCTGGAGGCTAGGATCAGGATGTAATGGTAGTACAGGTGTGAGAAAAACCAGGATTCCATTGTTAGGTGCTCCAGCCGCCGAGATATAACTGAAAGATTTTTGAAAGCGGTGTAAAACCCCATACAAACAAACAAACAAAACAGAAAATATCAAATGGCCTTATTACTGTTCAAAAGTCACCATTTGTGGAGAAATAATATAGGTTTTGTTACGACTTTTTGCAGGTCTCCCAGTCATGGGGTCCCAGGTTTGATCCCAGGTCATCGCAAATATACTTTCTAACATCTTGTATCCATCAATGGGTAGATAATCGTAAACCTAAGTGGGATAGCAGCTGGAGGCTAAGAAAGGATGTAATGGTAGTACTGTTGTGAGAAGTACCAGGAATACACATGTACATAGTTAGGTGCTCCAGCCGCTGTGATAGGACTGAAATATTGTTAAAAGTTGCATTAAACCCCATTCAATCTATCTAAGCAAGAACAGGATGTGGTATTGTCATTGTAGTATAATTTTCATCATTTAAGTGTCAGAGACATCAGATGATCCTACCCAATGGTCAGAGAGCTGGATTCTTCATTGGAGACGCAGCAGGTGTGGGAAAGGGAAGGCAGGTACGTAACTGGATTTTTATGAATGAAGTTAGCTTTACTTAATCCTTAATCAGATGGCATAATTGTTGACTGGTCAGAATTGCAAGAAAATGCACCAGATAATTCAAATAGTGTTTATTCGATAAATGAGAGCCATATAGGACAGAAAACATTGAGGGAAAAGGAAAACTATTTGTTTCAAGCAATTTCTCATTTCTCAGACTCTTTTTCATGGCTATATTTCAAAATAAGCTTTTTTTGTTGCTTTGGCAATTTAAACGTCACGCAAATTGACTCCAATTGCTATCGTATTCAAGTTTCCTGATGGTGGGGGCCTGCAATCAGTCAACTGTGACAAGCAATTTCTTCATTTTCCACAATGATTTCTACCCAGAAAGTTGAAAAAAATCTAAAGTTTTCATCAACTTTTAATTGTTGTCTGATACTCCTTTCAATTTGGACAAGTCTAACATTTTGCAATCTGGTAATGGGTTTAACATTGTTAATGCTTATTCAAGCAAATTACAGCCAATTGCTATCTTATTCAACCTTCCCAATGGTGAGGACCAGCAAACCGTCAACTGTTCTTAAATTATAATGAGCCGCTGTCATAGCACAGTTGGGAGCGTGTGGGACTGTCAATCTAGAGGTCCCGGGTTGGATCCCCGAAGGCGGCACTCATCCTTTCTGACTATTTGTCTCCCACCAATGGGTTGATAATCGTAGACCTATGTGGGATAGCAGCTGGATGATAGGAAATGATGTGATGGAGGTACTGGTGTGAGAAATACCAGGAATCCATTGTTAGGTGCTCCAGCCGCTTTGATTTAACTGAAAGATTGTTGAAAGCTGCGTAAAACCCCATTCAAACAAACAAAATATTAAACTATAATGATACATTGATCATATGTAAGGTTTTTCAGTTTTTAAGTGTTGAATTTCTTTTCTTGAAAAATTACCTCCCCTTTGAGCTTAGACATTTTTTTAAAGATATATAGTTATTTTTGGAACAGAGTGCCCTATCAGTTTGAAATCCCTGGTGGTGGTATAAACCCATTTCTAGACAGAAAAATTTTTGACTGACTCAAATTTAAAGGAGTTGCAGACGTCATCAGCATATGAAATTTCAGATTTTTTCAACTTTCTTGGTAGAAAACATTGTGTAAAATGAAAAGATTCCTTGTTCCATGCAATTTCTTCATTTCACACAATGTTTTCTCAATTGTTATTTGCTCACCTGAGTGCAACGTGCTCAAGGTGAGCTATTGTGATTGGAAATAATCCGGTGTCCGCCTGTCCGTCCGTAAACAATGATTAAAAAATCTTTTCCTCCTAAGCCATAAGGCCTAGAGTTTTGATATTTGGTACATATCATCACCTATTGACCCTCTCTAAGACGACGTGTCACGAAAGAGACCCAGGTTCCTATCTCAAAGGTCAAGGTCACAATCTGGGGTCAAAGGTAAAAAATGGGGACTTTTTGCCGTGTCCACTCTGTAACTTCTATAATCATGCACACAGCTACAAATTTCTTTCATACAAATGTTCATCACCTTCAGACCACATGTCTCGAAAAAGACCCAGGTTCCTATCTCAAAAGTCAAGGTCACAATTTTTAGGTCAAAGGTCAAAAATGGGGACTTTTTGCCGTGTCTGCTCCGTAACTTCTATAATCATGCACGCAGCTACAAATTTCTTTCATACAAATGTTTACCACCTTTAGATGACGTGTCACGAAAAGACCCAGGTTCCTATCTCAAAGGTCAAGGTCACAATCTGGGGTCAAAGATGAAAATCTGCACTTTTTTCCATGTCCGCTCTGTAACTTCTATAATCATGCACGCAGGTACAAATTTCTTTCATACAAATGTTCATCACCTTCAGACGACGTGTCACAAAAAAGACCGAGGTTCCTATCTCAAAGGTCAAGGTCACAATCTGGGGTCAAAGGGGAGTCCAGAATGGTTAAATTTCGTCCAGACTGGTTAACTTGTATTTACCCTCTTATTCTTCAATTGATTGCTTCAATATTCGGACAGATGCACAATTTGGTGGACCACTTTACATGACCTTGACCCAATGACCTTGACCTTTTACCTACTTTTGACCTCAGAAAAATCCGTCCATAATGCATTTCTTGATTTCATTCTGTATTTATAGAAATTATATGTATCAAAATTTCATTTATTAAAAACCCAGATGTATAGATCACAAATGCATGTGGTTGTGTTTACAAAACAAATCAAAGTTCCACATGCTTGACCCTGTCCTTTGGGGGCATTTGTCACATGACTGTGACCAGCTCTTGTTGTATACATCATAAAGCCATGAACCATCAACCTCAGGGGAGTGATTTAGGACCACCATGGTCCTCTTGTTCTTGAGGGGTGTCAAAAAGCGTCATTGTGTGGGGATGGGTTAAGTCACTTTCAGTGACAAGCTTTAGTTTCCTCTTGTCATTTCTTTTAGATTGCTGGTGTGATACTGGATAACTTTGCCAGAGGAAGAACTAAAAGTATCTGGTTTACAATATCAGCTGATCTGATTGTAGATACAAGAAGGTAAGAATGAATTTGCTACCCCATTACCAGAGAATGATATTTTGGACTGGCCTGAAATTTAAAGATGGAAACAATTCTAGGTTGGTAGAATTATTAGCTCTCCTGAGCAAAAAGTGTGAGGTGAGCTATTGTGATCGGTCATTTTCCATCCGTATGTCCGTCCATCCACAATTTCTTTAAAAATCATCTCCTCCTAAACCAGTAGGCCAATCAAGCTGAATATTTTCAGGGATATTCCTTGGATGAAGTTCTATATAAGTTGTTAAAAGAATTTCATTCAGGTTGCCTGAGCATTTGAAAATGGGAAATTATAATGAACTTTTAAAAATGTCCTCCTCCTAAACCAGTAGGCATATCAAGCAGAAACTTTGCAGGGATGTTCCTTGGGTGAAGCTCTACAAATTTTGTTAAAAGAATTTCATTCCGTGAAAAGCTCTGGTTGCAGCAGCATTTAAAATAGGAAATTAAAGTAAATCTTTGATTTTTTTAGGTCACCTGAGCTCGAAGTGCACTGGGTGAGCTATTTTGATAGGTCATCGCCCGTCCGTCCCGTCTACCCGTCCGTTCACAATTACAAAAAAATCTTCTCATCCTAAACTAACTATGGAATTTTAATAAAACTGCACAGAAATGATCCTTAGGTCATGCTCTTTCAAAATACTTCAAAGAATTGAAATCCATGAAGAACTCTGGTTGACATGGCAACGGAGTGTAAAAACTTAAAAAAACTTCTCCCAAGCGGTAAGGCCTAGAGCTGTGATATTTGGTACAAATCATTATCTATGGACCCTCTACCAAAATACTTCAAAGAATTACCGTATTCTGAAAATTAGCCCTTTTCTGTGCGATCCCTGATTTTACATAGAAATAAAGAAGGAAATCTTAAAAAATCTTCTTCTATAGGGCCTTGAGTATTTATATCAAATATGTAGCATAATGTTATTGTTATTTACCATGTTTATATCCTTTGGACAAAAATGGTCCTTCCCAAGGCATCCAAAGTTATGAAAAACGCCCAATAAGAGCATGTTCAAGTATCTTCCTCTCCCTCGCTTGGAACACAGAATATATATTCGTTAAAGAGCCAAGGGCCTTCTTGTTTGTAATGTATCAAAGACTGATTGAAACTGAATGAAATTGTTGACAACAATTCAAAGAATGTTGACCCATTCCTATACAATGACGTTTGTTGATGCCCCTCAAGAAAATAAATGTGAAAACTGTAAAATGGACAAGCAATTTCTTCATTTTCCGCATTGTTTTCTACCCAGAGAGTTAAACAATCTATTATTTTGTAAACATCTAATTGTCATCTGAACTACTTTGAATTTGGATAAGCCTAAAATTTACCATCTGGAAATGGGTTTAATCGAAAAAAATAATTGATCAATAGAAACATATTGTGAGAAATTCCTGTCCTATAGTGTTTCTATTCTTTAGTTGATGAATTTGCAGGATTGTGTGGGAGTTACTTTAATGATACTAAAACCCCTAAAATTTACCGCACTTGTTACTTCAGAGATTTGGGGGATCTTGGGTGTTACATAAAAGTAATAGACGGATGTCAAGAATTGGATAAACACACAAGGTAGGACTGAATTAATCTTTATATCTTTGTTGAACTTGAGAATGTTTTTGTTAAACTGTATTAGCAAATTAAAGAGAATACTCATCATCAACGTTTTTCCGGCCAGTTTTCATCTTATCAGAGAAAATCCTTTTTCCAAATAATTGCATAATACACTCTCATAGAGCCTTACTTCTCTTATATTGATTGTATCTTTAAATTTGATTTTGTTTTTATACAAAATATAATTTTTTACAGAGTTTTAGGATTACCATCAGACTTTAAAGAAGGGGTGGTTTTCAGTACCTATGCAACTCTGGTATCTTCTGTACAAAGAGGCGGTAAGCATTTTGTTGATTTATCTCTTTATGTTGTGAGATTTGGGAGGGAGATAAGGCTGTTCCCTCTTGCAATTAAGAATTTGGTGTTTGTTTTCTTTGTGATAGGACCATTCTTTTACAAACAAGATAAATGTCAAATATCGAGCGGAATAAAGAAAGTGAGTTTAAAGTTCTGAAATTATTCAAATCTTGATTAAGTTTTTTTGGTAATATAACCATGCACTTTTGAGCTAAAACTAAAGCTGGCTTGGTCATTTATATGTAACCCATTTCCACTTTATTCCTCTCTTTTCTTTTTACCACCCTCAAGAAAAAGAAAAGCTTTCAAATACGTGTAAACTAAAGTATTTGATTCTTAACAAGAAATTTCTTTATTTTCCAAGATGTTTACAATCCAAAAATCGATTTCATCTAAATTTCCTTCTGTATATTCTTTCACATGGAATACTCTAAAAATTGTTTTTATCTGATAATGGTTTAAGTTATCACTAACATCTTGATATACCCATGCTGTAAAGTGGAGTAGAAATTCTTGAATTGTACATGCTGTCTCTATCTGTCCACAGATACAACTTTTTATGCCCCCGCATCGATAGATCGGGGGCAAATTGTTTTACCGGTGTCCGTCTGTCCGTCTGTCTGTCTGTCTGTCCGCAAAACTTCCAACTAAACATTTTCCTATAACTTCAACCCTAATTAAGTTACAATGCTAATATTTGGTATGTAGATAGATCTTAACAAGGCGCAACTGAAGAAGGTCATTTCATCAAGGTCAAGGTCAAAATCTTAACCCTTTTCCCTAAAACATTACTCAAAAACTTAACCTACCAACTAAATATTTTCCTATAACTTCATCCCTAATTAAGTTACAATGCCAATATTTGGTATGTTGATAGGTCTTAACAAGGCGCAACTGGGGTAGGTCATTTCATCAAGGTCAAGGTCAAAATTTTAGCGCTTTTCCCTAAAAGCATTACTCAAAAACTTAACCTGCCAACTAAACATTTTCCTATAACTTCATCCCTAATTAAGTTTCATTGTAAATATTTGGTATGAAGATAGTACTCAAAAAGGCGCAACTGGGGAAGGTCATTTCATCAAGGTCAAAGTCAAATTTTAATCCTCTTCCCTAAAACGTTACTCAAAAACTTAACCTGCCAACTACACGTTTTCATATAACTTCATCCCTAATTAAGTTACAATGCTAATATTTGGTATGTAGATAGGTCTTAACAAGGCGCAACTGGGGAAGGTCATTTCATCAAGGTCAAGGTCAAAATTTTAACCCTTTTCACTTAAAGAAATAAAAACCAATAAAAATCACCCTGTTAAGGGGGCATGGTGTTTCACAAACACATCTTGTTAGCAATACTCTTTATGTTCATTATACCCCCGCAAGACAAATGTTTTCGGGGTAAACTAGAATCAGCTTGTCTGTCTGTGTGGCCGACTGTCTGTGTACAAAATACTACCTATTTTGTGTCTCGAACTCCTCCTTCAGATTTGCTTCAATACCATTGAAACTTTTTTACAAACATTTACCACATGTTGAAGTTTTGCAAGACGCAATTTTGAAGTCTTAATTCCCCCAGGTTCAAGAATTATCTCCCCTTGAACTTAGACATTATTTATGCTTTGTAGACATATACAGCTAATTATACTACCTATTTTGTGTAATGAACTCCTCCTTTCTAGAAAAGCGAAGTCAGTAGCTATGTCCTTGTATTGTTATACCCCCCACAACGAAGTTATGGGGGGGTATACTGGAATCAGGTTGTCCGTCCGTCCGTCCGTCCGTCCGTGGACATAATTTTGTCTCCTCTTCTCCTCCCACATTTTTTGACCAATTTTGCTGAAATTTTATCAGGTTGTTTCCTATCATATGAAGTTGTGCACCTGCAATTTTCATCTTGATCCAGTCGTTAGTTTCAGAGTTATGCCATTTTGAACTTTTTAATGGGGGGGGGGGAGTAGTCAAAATTTAAAATTGCAAAACTCAGTAACCATAAGGGGAGTTACCAAATTTGGTAAGTAACATCATCTTGTTAACCTTTACAAAATATCGAACGGTTTATTTCCAGAGGTCAAATTTGACCCTGCCCCCCGGGGGTCAAAAATTTAACATAGGCTCATATTGACTTTTCATGGATATAATTTTGTGTCATCATCTCCTCACACAGTTTTCTTTAACATAGGCTCATATTGACCAACCTTTCCTAATCAGTCAACTCTAGCAACAAACACAAAATCAGAAAGAGGTGGAGGGTTGGCAATGTTCATCCACCATGACATGCATGTGATTAAACAGCTTCAAATTCCACTCCTTCATAGAAAAGCCTTTTTAGCGGTGTGGGGGGTATTCTCGTCAGCCCTTGAGGGCGACAGCTCTAGTTAAAGCTCTCCTTACACTGAAAGCACTTGTGGGGGTATTAAGTCACATACTGTGACAAGTTCTAGTTTTGTCCTGAAATCAAGTTGGTGCAGTGGGTATGGAGTTGTACTTGTGAAAGGACCTCATTTTGATGTATTACCAAATTTACTGAAATTTTAACCTTTTTGGTATATGTAAAATGTTTCAACTCACAACCTAAAACATCTTGTCTCACAATATTTTTGTGCTATTTTATTTAAAGTAATCAAAATACCATGTTGTTATTCATTCCCCCGCATTGAAAGATTGGGGGCATATTGTTTTACCATTGTCCGTCTGTCTGCAAAACTTAACCAATAAACTTAACATTGTCAATTACTACCAGCCTATTCAAGATACATGCTCATATTTGGCATGATGATACATCTCCATAATACACATCTCCTCATGTCAAGGTCAATGTAATCTGATAAGGTCAAGGTCACATACCAAGGTCAAATGGTAAGTCCTGTTATGGGGACATTGTGTTTCACAAACACATCTTGTTTTGCTGAAGGTCAAGGTTGCAATTGAAATATTTTGGAAAAGAATACTATCTGTTGATATTGCTACTCTAGTGATAGGTGGCTAGTGGGGAGGGGGAACTTGCCTACTTTCTAGCAATTCTAGCTTGAAACTTCAGTATTATTGGTTGTATGGATTATAAATAAATCATAGAGAGTGTAGTCAGAGGACCACATAACAGCTTGAATAAGTTTGACCTATTACCAGATGGCAAAACTATGGACTGGTCCAAATTGAAAGGATTTGTGGTCCAAATTGAAAGGATTTGCAGATGAAAATTCAAACTTTGTTAAATTCTAGTTTTTTTTCAACTTTCTGGGTAGAAAACATTGTATAAAATGAAGAAATTGCTTGTTGCAAGCAATTTCTTCATTTTACTCATTGTTTTCCCCAATTCTTTTTGTGGGCCTGTTTGGGAATGGGTTAAGTTACAATATTTTAGTTGACAATGGAAGGTGTTTTACTGAGGCACACCTACATCCCAGTGGAAAGTATATTTAGGTTATTGTTAAACAGACCCTTTCTTCATTATGTTTAGGTGCCTTTAGTACAAGTCGTCAAAGTCGACTTAAACAGCTCGTAGACTGGTGCGGAGGAGAAAAGTTTGATGGCTGTCTCATCTTTGATGAATGTCATAAAGCAAAAAATTTTGTACCGGTAAGAACCCTTATCACACGGATTCAGACAACAGGGAGTATTTGCATTCTAAATCTGATATTTCTCCCACAAACTGTATGTTTTGAAAGGATTCCAATGACTAACCACAGCATAGGGTTCGATGGAAGAAGGGTGAAATCGTACATTGTCAAATCAAGGTCATTCTCTCTTTCTGTAGTTTTGGCATTCTTTAACCCATTACCAAACAATGAGGGTATCTTTGAAAACCTTGTGAGAAAAAGAGAAATTGCTTGTTGCAAGTAATTTCTCTTTGACTCTTACCGTTTTCTGCACTAGTTGGTACTTATTGTTCAATGTTAAATCAATTTGAAATATTGTCTGCAACTTCTTTCACTTTGGATAAATCTAAAATTATATCGTCTGTTGGTGGATGGCCACTGTCTGTCAAAAACTTGATTGACCAATTATATTTATTTAGACTGGAAATAAATGTTGACCTCTGAAATTTATGACTAGCATTTCTGTTGGTTTGGTGATTTCAATATCGAAACTATAGCTTTTCAAGCTGTAATCTAAGAGAAGTTTATGCCCCAGAGTTCAGTTCTAGCTGTACCGCCGTCATAGCGCAGACTCCTAATCTTCAATCATGGGTTGTCATGGGTTCGATCCCCGGCGGTGGCACATATTCTTTCCGACATTTGTCTCTCACCAATGGGTAGATAATCGTAAACCTAATTGGGACAGCAGCTGGAGGCTAGGAAAGCATGTAGTGGTAGTACTGGTGTGAGAAATACCAGGAATCCATTGTTATGTGCTACAGCCGCCGCGATATGACTGAAATACTGTTAAAAGCGGCGTTAAACCCCATTCAATCAATCAATCAATTCTAGCTGTGTCCTTTGTCACATGGTAATGCCCATGGGCTATGCATTTCAGAACCCCAGCCTAGTTCTATTGATCCTCAGCAAGCACTTGAATAAGTGAAATTTGATGTTATATAGCTGAAAGATTGTTTAAAGAAATACGTTAACACCATTCATCAACTGTTTTGTTGAATAAAAACCCTGGTAGGTATAGAGGCAAAGATCAGACTTCATGCATATAGATACTTATTTTTGTCTTAGTTGCCTGTGATTGAAGAATCAGCAGGAATATAGGTAGAGATAAGGTAAACACTTGTACTGCACAAAAAAAAGAAAAACATTGAGAGCCAGGTGAAAACCTCTTATCAGCTTGTTCATCAGCAAACTGATCAGTCTTTACTATATACTTTGTAGATGGGTGCTGACGCAAAATGTCCTTTGATGACTAGTGGATGGGTGGATAATCATAAACCTAAGTGGGATAGCAGCTGGAGGCCAGGATGTAGGATGTAGTGGTAGTATTGGTGTGAGAAATACCAGGAATCCATTGTTATGTGCTCCAGCCACCGCAAAACGACTGAAATACTGTTAAACCCCATTCAATCAATCAACTATCTGATATTGCAGGATCAGAAGGGGAGTTAACTGAAAATTTGGATGACTCCTTAGGATCATCATGATTTTCGTGCATATTGGTTACCTTCAGTACTATTAGGTGCTCCAGCCGCCACGATATAACTGAAAGATTGTTGAAAGCGGCGTAAAACCCCATTCAAACAAAGCAAAAACCTTCAGTACTAGCCATCAAAGCAGACTCTGTCAGCTTGAGCCTAAGTGGGGTAATGATAATGTTGGATTTCTACCTCTAATATGAATTTCATGTAGCCCTATAAGCAATATCAGAATGTTAACCCATTCCCACACAATGATGCTTTTAAACACCCCTCAATATAAAAGCTCTGGAAAACATTGTGGATAGTGAAAATTGCTTGTCACAAGCAATTTCTTCATTATCCACAATGTTTTCTATCCCAAAGAAAAAAGATTTGAAAAATTTCATTAACTTCCTCTGCAATTCTTTGAATTTGGACTACTCAAAAATGTTGTTGTTTGGCAATGGGTTAATACATTTGTGCTAAACTGACTGCCAAGAAGTTGTGTCAAAGAAAGACAAGTTCATCCCACTGATTTGCTATTGCTTATTGTAGATAGATCCTTGCTTAGAAGTAAAGTTTAACCCATTCCCACACAATGACACTTTTGGAAACCCCTAAGGAAAAAATAATTGGGAAAACATTTTGTAAAATGAAGAAATTGCTTGTAAGAAGCAAAATTTAATTCTACAAAATGTTTTCTACCCAAATGTTGAAAAAATCTAAAATTTCATAAACTTTAAATTGTTGTCTGCAACTCCTTTCAATTTGGACCAGTCTATCATTTTGCCATCTGGTAATGCGTTAAACATAATGGGTTAAACAAAAGCAGATGAAAAATCCGAGTTTATGAAATTTTAGATTTTTTCAACTTTCTTTGTAGAAAATTGTATAAAATGAAAATATAGCTTGTTGCAAGCAATTTCGTCATTTTATACAATGGTTTTCCAAACTTTTTTTCATGAGGGGTGTCATAAAGCATCATTGTATGGGAATGGGTTAAGAGCAAAATATGTCAGAAGTTGTCTCTGAATAGAGAATGACACAAAATCATTGCTTTTATAAACTACCTGGAATTTGGATATACTTTCAGGGAAAAGAACAAGCCAGTACAAAGATTGCCTTAGCTGTTACCAGTATTCAAAGGTAAATTTTGTAAGATGATATGGGTGATATGCAAGATTTGGTTGTTTAGAGGATGTTTATGAAGCTCTTAAAATTGATAATTTTAAGAACCATCCCTTCTTTGTATGGGCCCAAATATTACCATATCAGAATCTGAATGTTCTATGTCATAATGTATATTTTCTTGCATGGATTTTCAAACTTTACAGATTTTGTCATCACCAAGGCCTTAAGTTTTCAATGACCTGTTTTACATTTTGCAAACTAAAAGGCTTCGAGCTTTGATATTTAGTATGTAGCATAATCTGGTGGACTTTAATTTGTTTTTGTGCTCTTTGAACTCAGGTGACCGATAAGGCCCTATGGGCAACTTGTTAAATTACATGGCTCAATTGTTCACAACCATGAGATGATATATCTTCCAGTAACCTCATGTCTAGATTTAAGGCCTTTTAAAAGTTAAGAGGCCAAATTTAGAATTTCTTATAGTACCCACCATGAGCTGTTGTAATCAAATGACAATTCCCTCAGCCTGCTTGTCCTTGAACATTTACACATTAATCTGCAGATTCCCTCTTTTCATGAAACCCAAGAACCTTCCCTCTGTATGGCCTATAGTTTGGCATCACACTTCTTTCTGCTTACAAGTTGTTTAAGCTGTCTTTGTTTCCATGAAATCTACATTTATATGGAAAAACAAATATAATTTCCTTTTCAAAGAAGATCATAAACAGTCCTATGCTAAAGCAAACGTGAATTGATTTCTATCTTATGAGAGAGAGGTAACTATCAACTTCTACCATCCTTTGTGTTGGCAATCTACCCATTTTTGTTAATCCCCCTTACAATGAGCAAGACAGTTGTGATTATGACAAGTTGATGTGCTTTTTTACACCTCCCAAAAAGCTTGGGAAAACATTGTGGAAAATGAAGAAACCATTCATTACAAACAATTTCTTTCTTATCTACAATGTTTTCGACTCCAAAAGACAAAGAATTTTAAATTTTCATCAACCTTAAATTTTCAGATAGTTCTAAGGTCAAGGTCACTGCTCAAGATTAAGTGATTACAAACAAATGTTCTTTTCCAACACTTTTTTTCCTAATTAAATGTCTATGTTTCAATTATACAAGTAATTGACTGGTTAATCCATTCCCAGACAATCCATCCTTTTTACACCCCTCAAGAAAAAAGCTTTAGAAAATATTGTCGAAAATGCAGAAATTGCTTGTATCAAGCAATTTCTTCATTTTCCACAATGTTTTATCCATAAAGACGGAAAAATTTAAAATTCCACTAACTTAAGATTATCATCTACAGCTTCTTTTAATTTGGACCAGTCTAACATTTTGTTGTGAGAGAATGGAATATGTAGAAAAAAGTGGAGAGTTATATTAGTATGATTTGACTACAAAAACACTCCAGGCCCAAAGGACTGGAAGCTGCCAATTCTGCTATAAATGACGGGCCTCGGGCCTGAGGACTGGTGATAATATTGACTCCTCCTTAATCCGTATAGTTCATATATGGTACAAACTTGTCATTTCAGAATGCTTCCAAAAGCCAGAGTTTTGTATTGTAGTGCTACTGGAGTTACAGATGTTAAAAACATGGTAATTATGTTTAGTAATAATATTCAGAGTTAATTCTTGGATTTCAAAAATGTTCAGGGCAGCAGCCATAGGACAATGGAAGCACATATGACTCCTAGTCATGGGCTACATGGTTCGATCCCCAGATGCGGCAAATATCCTTTCCAACATTTGTCTAAATTGTCTTCAACAAATGGATGTATAATCTGAACCTAAGTGGGATGAGCAGATGGAGGCATGGAAAGGATGTAGTGGTAGTACCAGGTATACAAGGTTAGGTGTTCCAGCTTCCGCAATATGAATCAAATACTGTTAAAAGCAGTGCTAAACCCCATTCAATTAATCAAACAATCGAAAAGGTTTGGGATTTCAGCACAAAATGTACACAGGTAAAATATGGTATGTCATATTCCTTTTTATAAAAAAAACCCCATCAATCTTGGAAATATGGAGAATCTTTGAAAAAGATTTCCAAATCCCCCTGCCTAGAATAAACACTGAATAATGAGATTAATTACAAATCAAGGAAAATAAGTATTACACTGAAATAATTAATATTGAAATTTTAAAAAAAATCTGGTATGTTATGAGCTGATCAATAGGTTTTAACTTTGTTGTTTGTTGCATACAATTGCATTCTTTTTGATTTGATTCAGCATTGGCTTATAAGTGCACCTGAGCACAGAGTGCTCAAGATAAGCAATTGTGATTGTCCAATGTCTAGCGTTTGGTGTTGTTTGGCATCATGTGTCTGTTTTACAATTTTTTAAACACCTCCTGAACTATTAGACCAATATTGATGAATTATGGCAAGAATGTTCCATTGGTGAAGCTCTTTCAAAATTGTTCAAATGATTGAACTCCAGCCTTAGCTCTGGTTGCCATAGCAACAAAAAGGGTGAAATTTAGGAAATTTTTAAAAACCTTCTTCTCTGCAACAAGAAGACCAAGAGCTTTGATACTTTTTATGCAGCACCCCCCAGGGGATATCTATCAAATGTGTTCAAATGATGCCCCTTGGTTTATGTGATGGCCTTCTCGTCCCATTTTACATAGAAACAAAGAATGAGAACTTTAACAATCTTCTTCTCTAAAACCATAAACCCTAGAGCAATGGTATTTGGTTATTAGAATCTCCCAGTAAACCTGTAGAGAGTTTGTCTATTGGATGCCATTCTGGTCATATTTTGGCTCCATCCTTTCACACTCTATTGTAACATACAAAGAAGGAAAACTTTAAAAATCTTCTTCTCTGTGATGACAAAGCCTAGAGCATTCATATCTGGTATATAGAACCGCCTAGTGAACTTCAACAAGATTGTTCATGTGATTACTCCTGGGTCATATTAGGGCTCTGCCAAGGCATTCCCTATTTAAGTATAGAAATAAAAAGAAAACCTTAAAAATCTCGACCCCCTCCCAGCATCCTCCCTCCTGGCAATACCTATTTACATTGAAAAGAAAGAATGAATTTTTTAAAAAGAATCTTCATCTTTAAAACTAGAAACTTTTGAACATTGATATTTGGTACTTAAAATCTCCAAATGATCTTTCACAAAATTTGTTCATGTTGGAGAAAATTTTGTGGAAAAGGAAGAACAAATTTCTTCATTTTCCATAATGATTTCTACCCAGAAAGTTGGAAAAAAATCCACTAAAATTTCATATACTTTAAAATGTCTTCTGCAACTCCTTTCAATTTGGAACAGTCTAAAATAATGTTGTCTAATAATGGATGAGAGGGTGGGGGTGAGGGCTGGCAATAAAAATATTGAGTCTACTGCTATCCTAAACATCTTATTCTAACCTTTACAGGCCTTTATGGAGAGACTTGGTCTATGGGGAGAAGGAGCTCCTTACAGAAACTTTGAACAGTTTTTAGTATCCATACAGAAAAAGGGTTTAGGTATGTTTCATTTGGTTTTTATGAGGGCACTAAGCCACTTCCAACAGTATGGCTTCTTGTATTTTCCCTCACCACAACAATGAATTCAAACCTCAAACTGTTTACCCTGCCAATGCTCACAACTTATGGAAGACATATGACACCAGTCAAAATAATGTTCCATCAAATATCATGAAGAATTTTGACCAAGCTGGGGTTCAAACTCATAATCCCAGTATAGAAGTGTGAGAATAGCAGTGCTTTACCAATGGATCCAAGCGAGCATGGCAAGAATAGAGATACATTTAGGCTTTTTTAAAAATGTTACTTTAAAAACTAATGTCAGCACTATAAACCAAAACATTTTTGAATCACCAGAAAATGATATTAAGCTGTGACTGGTCAACTCAAGTTTTGTTGAATTTAAAGAAACTTAGGAATACCCTTCTTTGAATTAATTTAGAATATGAAATAACAAGTCAATTTAGAAAACATTGGAAACCTTAGTCAAAATTGGTATTGTTCCAAATGCAGATAGGTTGTAGGTAACATATTAAATTGCTTGTTAACTGGAAAAAAACACCTTTATGCAAGAAAACTTTGTAAAAAAAAGAAAAATGCTTGTAACAAGTAATATTTAAATGATTTTCCAAGTATTATTCTTTAAGATTGAATAAGTAGGGACAGTTTGGTAATGAGTAAATAGAAATTGTCTTTGATTAGTCATTTTCAATTATCTGCATTAAATATCAAAGTCTTTGAATGTTTTTAGAAATTCCGTAAGAATTTGAAGGATCTTATAGTGCAATGAAATATACTGTATAATTAAAGGAGCTTTTTCTACACTGCTGAAGGTGGATGTATGCTTGTATCTTCATTCTTTTAAAGGCTTGAGCAATTAAGAAATTACTGACAGATAGGGTAGAAAGCATTGTGAGAAATGAAGAATGCAATTAACTACACTTTCTGAGTAGATAACAATTAAGGAATATGCCATAACTTATTAAATCTTCTAATTGTCTATCCATTACTTGCTGACAATTACATTTATTGACAGATTTTGATGAAATGTTCATAGAATGTTCATCATGTGACCTTTTGGGCACTGTCAGAGTTTTGTAACCTTAAACTGCATAAAAAAAAGAGGGTTTATGTATAATTCTATAATAATTTTTATGGATAGTTGACAGTGGTAAGTTCTTCCAATTTAAAATGAGTTATTTTTAAGATCTATTTTGTACCATTCAAAGATTTTCCTTGTTATTTACTTGTCGACAGACAAGTAGCATTGAAAGATTTAATTGTTCCTAAGTAGCAAAGCCCAAGTCAGGCAGAGGAATGCTACACCCATGGTTCAAATGGCACAAGTGGCATTGAAAATGTACTTTTCCACAAATGTAAGGCCTATGCCATGTAAATAGAGCATGGAAATTTGACACCCTTTTTTTAAAATTGCAACTATGTAGTATTTTATGTTATTTCTTGTGGATTTCATCTATTACCAGGTATGGCAGAAATGTTGGCGATGGAGATGAAGTCAGCAGGGATGTATGTGTCTAGAGGTTTAAGTTATAAGCAGGCAGAGGTAGGTTTGTTCAGTAACTTGAGGCAATTGTAAGTTTTTTAATAACACGCATAATACAAAGTAGGTTGTATTGGTTTTCCTATTTCTGTCTATCTGTCTGCCTCGGGTCATAACTCTTGAACCGTTTGACCTAGGATATGTAATTAGAAACAAGTGTTTCACTTGACCCATAGAGGTGCCCTATTGTTTTGGGGTCATGTAGTTCAGACTTCAAAGTCACAGATTTACTTTGAGTAACAATTCCAGCTCTATCAAGTTTATTCCTTTTAACCCATTCTAACAATATCCTGCTAACCTACATGTCACATGAAAAATTTCATCCACTGAAAATTGTCGTCTGCAGTATCTTACAGTGTGGACCAGTCTAAATTTGAATTGTCTGATAATGTGTTAAGAAAGGATGAAATGGTCACCTTGAATAATTTATAAACACAACATATGGATTTTTCATGACAGAACTCAAACAAATTTGATTAACTGCTTTAGTGCAATTTTGTATCTTATTCATGCAAATTGGCTTTATGTAATTGAAAAAGAATATCATCCTTTCTTTCATACCATTATCACATATACTTAACATATTTCTCTGTTCTAGTTTGTTACCATAGAAGCAACACTCACCAAGGAACAGAGAAAAGTTTATGATACAGCAGTGCACGTCTGGTGGGTATTTCCTAAATCAATGCATAGCTGTCTATAAGCCAGAAGGAAATTGAACCCACATCATTTTTAGCTCGGCTTTTTTTTGTGAAAACTCTTTGTATTATTGTAATATCTCTTGTATCAGTGAACACATTCACTTGAACTTGGGATGTATAATTACTATCAACCAACAAAGGGGGATACTACATTTTTAGCTCCATTGTCATGGCGTTCTGTCTGTTGTGCGTCTGTAAATTTTTAATTTGAAAATCTTCTCCTTAGAAAGTACTGAACAGAATTCAACCAAATTTCACAGAAATGATCCTTGGGTGACCCTTTATTAGATGCCTTTAAAGAATTTTGAACGGATGAAAAAAACATGGCTTTAATGGATGAGGCTAATTTCCATATAAGGTGAAACCTTTAAAAATCTTCTTCTAATAACCCAACTGATGGATTTCTACCAAATTCTACAGGAAAACTCATTGGGTGAATCTTCGTCAGATTCCTTCAAAGAATGAAGATCTGATGAAAAACATGGCTTTAATGGGCAGGGCAAATTTCCAAATATAGTGAAAACTTCTCAGGAATGATAAATAAATTCAGGTCAGTGGAGAGAATCAGTCACTCAAGTTGATGTGTATTATGCCCCTTTTGACCTATAAGTTTTACTCACTATCAAGCACTTAAAAATACGAGTGTTGGCATCTGTATGCTGTGCTCTTGTTTAGACCATTAGTGACTCATCATGCAAAAAGAACCAACTTTGTTCTGTTTAGCGTTGCCAAGATGTCTGACCAAGATTTGAACTTTTCACCATTGAATTAAATATGATTGAATTGTGAAGGTAATGATTAAGTATGGTAATATCTGAATTATTCTAAGTTAATGTATATGCATTTGAAGCTCACCTGAGCACAACATGCTCTAGGTGAGCTTATGTGTTGTCTGTTATGTTGTCTGTAGTAATCATTTACTTTGTGGACACTATAGAGGCTAAAAACTGTGTTAAATAATCTTTAAACTTAGTCAGAATGTTTGTCTTGATAAAACCTCAGGAAAGTTTAAAGGTCTTGCCAATTAATTAATGTAAAAATTATTATAGCCCATCCCCACTAAGTGCTGTTTTTTACAACCGTAGAGAAACCGCTTTGGAAAAAAAAATTGTAACAAGCAGTTATATCATTTCCAACAATATTTTCTTCCCTGAAAGACATTAAAAAGAGAATTTCATAAACTTCAAACTTCTTTTGGACCAGTCTGAACTTTTGTTGTCTGATAATAGGTTAGACCTTAAGGTAGTGTTTGTAATTGGCATGAAGGTACCTTTCTTTGATAGGTGATTGCTTATTACAAGGTCAATGTCATTTTTCAAAAAAAAAAAGAGCTTATATTGGGGAACTTGTGTTGCACATGTTCACACATATTTTATTATAAAGCAACAAACTTTTGTTTAGAAAAGTCTTAGATTATTTTTCTTATGTTTTTTATCTGTTTTCACGTTCAGGAATGAGCTGAGAAAAGCGTTAGAGTCTGCCATCAACAGAACAGTGAATAGTTCTAATCGTGTCTGGGCTGGTTTTTGGTCCTGTCATCAGCGCTTCTTCAAACAACTTTGGTGAGTAATGAATTACTTTAACCCATTCCAACACAAGAAAAATTTAGACAGGTCCAAATTGAAAGAAGTTGTAGACGACAATGTCATGTGGATGAAATTTTAAAAAACTATGTCTTTTGGGGCAGAAAACAGTGTGGATAATGAAGAAATTGTTTGTAACAAGCAATTTCTTCATTTTTTCAGAATGGTTTCCAAAGCTTTTCTATTTTTCAGTGTTCAAAAGTGTCAGTTTGTGGGAATGGGTAAATCTATTCCCAGACAACGAAATTGTTGACTGGTCCAAACTGAAAGGAGTTGCAGACAAAAATTTAAAGTTTATGGAATTTTAGAATTTTTAAACTTTCTGGGTAGAAAACATTTTGGAATGAAGATATTGCTTGGGTCAAGCAATTTCTTTATTTTCCACAATGTTTTCTCAAATTTTTTTTGTTGAGGGGCATTAAAAAGTGTTGTTGTGTGGGAATGGGTTAAAAGGCTATGGCTAAGATTTACAGGAAACCACTAAACTCTTCCTTTGTAGCCTTCTTGTTTATGAATATTGACTCAGGACTGATGTATGTTAAACCCCATTCAAACGAATAAATAGAACTGATACAGTTTTTTGTCTTTAATCTACTGAAAGTTGAGTTCCTGGTTTATATTGGTTCATATCTAAGCCATGGTGTTTCATATTTCAGTTATTCATCGTAACCCATCCACCCCTCTCACACACACCTATGAACTAGAAGGGGGTATATTGATTACATCATGTCTGTCTGACAGTTCATCCGCCAGTCCCCTTTTTCATTTCTGTTCTCTAACTCTAGAACCAGTTGATTTACAACCATGAAACTTCATACAACTGTTGCCAATGATCCAAGGAATTGCCCTATTGTCAGTCTGGTCACAATTGAACTTGACTAAAATCCATTTCTGTACTCCAAGTCATAAGTCAATTGACCTAGGACCTTGAAATGTTATACAAATGTCATATTTGACCCAAGGAGGTGCCCTGTTGTTTTGGGGTAACTTAAGTCAAGGGATAATTGTGCTTCTTGAATTACAAAGTGCTGGGGGGGGGGTTAAGTGTGCTTTGTAACAAATTACATTGTATTTGAAATTTTGAATAAATTCAGTTAAACCATACCCTTACAAAACCTGGGATTTAATGTCACTGAATTTATACTCTTGAAAACATTTTTGAAAAAGAAGAAATTGCTTGTAACACGCAATTTTTTTCTTTTCCCACAATATATTGTATCACACATGCTGGTTTCATTTCAATTTCGTTTCAATTTTCATTGTCATCTGCAACTTCTTTCAATTTGGACCAGTCTAAGATTTCAAAAAACAGAAAAGGGACAATTATCTATGAATAGATTTGCAACACATTTGATCTCTGATCAAATTTTCAGTTCTTTTGTTCAAACATAGCCTTACTTTCTTAATGTATTATACTACAATCTTATTAAATTCTTACATCTTTGATCTTGTTTGATTTGAAATTACGATAATTTGTACTTATAGTTTAGGTATGAAGGTTCCTTCTGTAGTTAAAGAAGCAAAAGAAGCTATGGACAATGGTTACTGTATTGTAATAGGTCTACAGACAACTGGAGAGGTAATCTATTCATTGTGTTGTTAACCAATCACCAGACAACTAAATTTTAAGACTGGTCCAAATTGAAAGAAGTTGCAGAGAGCATTTCAAATTGTGCTAAATTTGGAAAAAAAGAGGCCTTAGTGTGTTGTAATGAGTAAATTGAACAAAGAAGGTTCCAACATTTTTGAAATAGCATAGTCGTTTCTTTATTCAACACAATAATACTGGAACACATACAGTTCATCGTCATCTATTACATATCGATCAACAAGTCCAAATTGAAGAAATTGTACATTACATTTTAAAAGAGCATGTGAATGGGAAAAATGATACCATATGGCAAATGAAATGAATATTATGTTACAATAGCTATACAAAATCTTGTATTTGCTTTGAGCTGAGGAGGAAAATTATGATATTTCACAAGACCGATAGTGGAGTGGAATAGAAGTTTTCCTTGGCAACGAGAAGTAAACACAAAATGTTTTACCATTATTGTAACTTAGTATTTCAATTATTATATAGCTACATTTTTTATTAAATGAATTCGATGAAAATTTTTTTTAAAGATCTTTAGTTCTACATGCATTTCCCTTCTTCTTTACCATGATTCTGATTATATTTATATGCATTATGATATCATCTATAGAATGAAAATGACGGCATTTTATACTACCATATAAGGAACTTTATTTGACATTGTTGGATACAGATTTTTTTTCGGATGTGTCCAATTTTGTCTGTGGAATGAATATACTTTCCTAGAAACATTTATAGGTATATAAAAATGTTTCATTATCTGCTACTATGTCCTGGATGTCACATACAGTGCTGTTGATTTATCTTGATAATAACAACCCTACAATTAATACCTATTCAATTACAAGCTTCTACAAGAGAAAACTGAGGTTAACCCATTCCCACTCAATCCCTATTTTTTACGCCCCTCAACGAAAAAGCTTTGGAAAACATTGTGGAAAATGAAGAAATTGCTTGGATCAATGTTTTCTATCCAAAAAGACGAAAAAATGTAAAATTCCATCAACATGAAATTGTCGTCTGCAGCTCATTTCAATTTGGACCAGTCTAAAATTCCACTGTGTTGGAATGGGTTAAATACCAGTTGTCTTTAGATACTAACCCATGACCAGATCACTGATTATTTAAGACTGGCCAAAATTAAGAGAAGTAGCAGACAACATTTCAGAGCGTGCTAAAGTTGTAAAACTAATTACAATTAACCCATTCCCTCACAATCCCAATGTTACGATATATTAACATTGGAGAACATTATGAGAAAAGGAGAAATTGCTTGTAACAAACAATTTCTCCTTTTCTCGCAATGTTTTCTACACTATCTAGTACTTATTTCTGAATTAGAACAAGCTTTGGTTTGTTGTCTGCAACCTCTTTCAATTTTGACCAGTCCAAAATTTTGCTGTGTTGGAATGGGTTAAGGTAGAAAACATTGTGAGAAAAGACAAATTACTATTAACAAGCAATTTCTTCTTTTCCCACAAAGATTTTTCCATAGCAATATTTCTCGAGGGTGTCAAAAGGCGGAATTGTATGGTTATGAGTAATTTATCAAATTTTTTATCAAAACAATTTCAGGCCTCTCTAGACAGTGAGTTGGGAAAGTCAAGTGGGTCTGTGACAGGCTTCATGTCCCTGTGTAGAGAAATGTTATATAGGTTTATAGAGCAGAATTTCCCTACTAGGGTTCCATCCACAGTAAGTCTGCTTGTTCCATTATCAGATGTGTTAAAATTGGCGTTAAACCCCATTCAATCAATCAATCAATCAATCCATTATCAGATGACCAAATTTTAGACTGGTGTAAATTGAAAGAAGTTGCAGATAAGATTTTGGTGATGGATATCAATATTTCTCCATCTTTAGGGTAGACAACGTGAATAATTAAGAAATAGCTCCACATTCCTTTGCAAAACTTTTCAATTCGCCTGAGTGCAATATGCTCATGATGAGATTCTGTGAACCTTGAATGTCTGTCATCCTTATGTGCATATTTCTTTTTCCAGCACCAACAATTTCTTAGTTTACACTCTGTAGGGCACACAAGATAAGAGGCTCTTATGTCCGTTTCTTTGTTTACACATTATGGGCCACAATTCAGCAATGATACTTGATCTGATTGTTTGTTTTGTCATAAAGAAGAGTCGTTTTGTAAATGGGACCAATACATTGGAAGAACCTTCATGACAATTTGACAAATTTCAGGAGCCTTGCATCCTGCTTGAATCTTTACAAATTAGACCTGCTTTGATATTTCAGTTTCATGTTACTTTGTTCATTTAATAACTTAGGTGAACTATCTAGGGCCTTCTTGGCCCTCTTGTTTCTTAAGGGGCATCAAAAAAGAGGTTTTGTAAAAAATAATTATGATTATGTTTATATTTCACTAGAACACATATACAAAGTGCTCTATTAATGATAGTGCTCTATTTTATGATAGTCAATATTATGCATAGATACAATCTAAATTATGTTTAATACCTACTAGATTGAAGGTGAAATCAAAGAAGACCCATGGAGTATAACTGCGAAAAGGATGTTGTTAGAATTTGCTAACAGAATTGAGCTACCAAACAGTCCATTGGATGAGATCATAGACCAATTAGGGGGCCCTGGTAATGTATCGGAGATGACGGGAAGGAAAGGAAGAATTGTGAGGCATTCACATAAAGATAAACCTGCATACGAGACAAGAACCCCTGACACGGATGTTTATGGGGCAATTGATAGCTTAAATGTACAAGAGGTATGCAACTCTACAGGATTCTTGAGAAAAAAATGGGAAGGAAAATTGCTTTTCTGGAAATGCTTGGAATAGAATATTTGTAAAAAAGCCAGTGCTGCATAAAGGGAAAAGTATACAGGGAAACCAGAGTGACCATGTTTATAAGCTTAGCTGTGAAATAAAAAAGTTAACCCTTGTTCCGAAATATTCCTGTTTTGACAATGGCTTTGGCAGGTGTATAGACTAAGATCTGCCTGCACAGACATGCAGTCTGATCTAATCCGATATTACTGGCCCTTTTTTTGTGTGTGTTGTGAAAAAAAATCAACACAGCATGGATCTAATACAGTGGAATCCCCTTCATTGCAACCCTGATAATAGCAATTCATTTCTTAATTGCAACTCACATTTTGCACAAACATTAGATTTATAGAACAAATATCTCTTTCTAATATCAACTTCTGGTTAATTTCAACAAAATCTCAGGCAAATTGGTGTTATATTTAATAGGAATCTACTGTAATGTCAAAGTTTTAGAATATGGTGAAAGAGGATAATATTCAGCAGGATAAGGGTTAAATACATCATGCCGATGCCGATCTTTTGTGGATGTGAAAACATCTCAATTGTGAGTGTTCGTTAGTGACTCCATAAGCTTAAAGTTTTCATTGAAATCAAATTAAAATAACTCATATAAACTAAAGAACATTGTGGAAAATGATCTACATCATACCAGTGGACATATTTCAGTAAGTGTAGCGACACAGTCCTAATGGGCCACTTGGGTTCTTTTGCCATCTAGTGAAAGATTGACAGATTTGCCTTTTTTTTTGCAGAGAAACATGTTCATGGAAGGCAAAAAGCTTGTGGCCATTATATCAGACGCTGCTAGTACAGGTGCGTGATAATTGATGAAACACTGCTGTCAATCCGAAAATAAATTGACCAATTAGATTATGACATTCACCCTAGGCTGCCATGTTTATCCAACACTTTTGTGTAAAAAAAAATTTTGTTGATACTTTTTAGCTCACCTGAGCACGTAGTGCTCAAGTGAGCTATTGTGATCGTCTTTTGTCCGGCGTCCGTCCGTCGTGCGTCGTCCGTCAACAATTTCTTTAAACGACATCTCCTCCCAAACCACTGGGCCAATTTGAACCAAATTTGGCAGAAATGTTCCTTGGGTGGTCCCCTTCAAAAATAGCTGAAAGAATTGAAATCCGTTAAAAACTCTGGTTGCCATGGCAACAAAAGTGAAATTTTAAAAAAATCTTTAAAAATCTTCTCCTCCTGACCCAGAAGGCGTAGAGCCTTGATATTTTGCATGAAGCATCAGTTTATTGACCTCTTTCAAAATAGCTAAAATCATGATCCTCGGATCCCCAGGGGCGGAGCCCCAGGGGGGGGGGGGGGGTTATATAGAAATAAAGAACGATTTATAAATGACTTCTCCTCTCAAACCACAAGGCCGATTTGAACCAAATTTGGCAGAAATGTTCCTTGGGTGGTCCCCTTAAAAAATAGCTAAAAGAATTGAAATCCGTTAAAAACTCTGGTTGCCATGGCAACAAAAGTGAAATTTTAAAAAATCTTTAAAAATCTTCTCCTCCTGACCCAGAAGGCATAGAGCCTTGATATTTTGCATGAAGCATCAGTATATTGACCTCTTTCAAAATAGCAAAAATCATGATCCTCGGATCCCCAGGGGCGGAGCCCCGGGGGGGGGGGTGTTATATAGAAATAAAGAACAATTTTTTAAATGACTTCTCTCAAACCACAAGGCCGATTTGAACCAAATTTGGCAGAAATGTTCCTTGGGTGGTCCATTTCAAAAATAGCTAAAAGAATTGAAATCCGTTAAAAACTCTGGTTGCCATGGCAACAAAAGTGAAATTTTAAAAAAATCTTTAAAAATCTTCTCCTCCTGACCCAGAAGGCATAGAGCCTTGATATTTTGCATGAAGCATCAGTATATTGACCTCTTTCAAAATAGGAAAAATCATGATCCTCGGATCCCCAGGGGCGAGCCCGGGGGGGGGGTATAAAGAAATAAAGAACGATTTTTTAAATGACTTCTCCTCTCAAACCACAAGGCCAATTTGAACCAAATTTGGCAGAAATGTTCCTTGGGTGGTCCCCTTCAAAAATAGCTAAAAGAATTGAAATCCGTTAAAAACTCTGGTTGCCATGGCAACAAAAGTGAAATTTAAAAAAAATCTTTAAAAATCCTCTCCTCCTGACCCAGAAGGCATAGAGCCTTGATATTTTGCATGAAGCATCAGTATATTGACCTCTTTCAAAATAGCTAAAATCATGATCCTCGGATCCCCAGGGGCGGAGCCCCGGGGGGGGGTTATATAGAAATAAAGAACAATTTTTTAAATGACTTCTCTCAAACCACAAGGCCGATTTGAACCAAATTTGGCAGAAATGTTCCTTAGGTGGTCCCCTTCAAAAATAGCTAAAAGAATTGAAATCCGTTTAAAACTCTGGTTGCCATGGCAACAAAAGTGAAATTTCAAAATAATCTTTAAAAATCTTCTCCTCCTGACCAAGAAGGCATAGAGCCTTGATATTTTGCATGAAGCATCAGGATATTGACCTCTTTCAAAATAGCTAAAATCATGATCCTCGGGTCTCCAGGGGCGGAGCCCCGGGGGGGGGGGGTATATAGAAAAAAAGAACGATTTTTTAAATGACTTCTCCTTCCAATTCACAGGGCCAATTTGAACCAAATTTTGCAGAAATGTTCCTTAGGTGGTCCCCCTTAAAATTAGCTAAAAGAATTGAAATCCGTTAAAAACTCTGGTTGCCATGGCAAAAAAGTAAAAATCTCAAATAATCTTTAAAAATCTTCTCCTCCTGACCCAGAAGGTGTAGAGCCTTGATATTTTGCATGAAGCATCAGTATATTGATCTTTTACAAAATAGCTAAAATCATGATCCTAGGGTTTCCAGGGGCAGACCCAGGGGGGGGGGGGGGTATAGGCAGGAAGCATCAGTTCATAGACTTCTTTCTTATTTCTGAAATTATAACCCATGGAAAAAGTTTTTTCCTTCTTTCAAATCAGCACTCAAGCCTTTGAATTTGTAATTTAGACTTTTGGATCCCCAGGTTCATAGTCCTTATATGTAATTGTGGCCCACTTGTTTCATAATCCTAACCTTAACATGAAATTAGACTGTTGAAAGAAAAAGAGCCTTTATCTCAGGTGAGCGCCCCAGGGCCAACGGCCCTCTTGTTTATATGCCTGAGGTGGGTGTATATTAATATCATCTTCTGTCCATCTATCTATCTGTATGTCCACAAATCTCCTCCTACGTTTATGGACAAATTTTCACATGATTTGGTAATCACCTGACTGCAAATTGTTGGGTTGCGATTTCAGGCTGTGTACAGAAAAAGTGGGCTAACTTTCTTGTTGACAAATCTTTTCCTAAATTTATGGATGAATATGAATGAAATTTTCACAAAATGTTACTCGTCAACTGCTCATATTGTCAGAGTTTTGCCATTTTGATGCCAATTTTCTTGGTATTGGCTTGTTTTCTCCATAGTGTATCCATGAACTCTAACCCTTATTCCTCTATAGCTACCTTCTTGAAAAAGCAATTAATTGTGATGGCACTCTTGTTAACCATTTCCCACATAATGACGCTTTTTGATGCCTCTCAAGAAAAGTAAGCTGGAGGCTAGGAAAGGATATTATGGTAGTACTGGTGTGAGAAATACCAGGAATCCATTGTCCAGCCACCGCGATATGACTGAAATACTGTTAAAAGTGGCGTTAAACCCCATTCTATCAACCAATTAATCAAGAAAACAATTGGAAAAGATATTGGAAAACTAAGAAATGAAGAAATTGCTTGTAATTGCTTCTTTTTACACAATGGTTCCTATCATGAAAGTTGAAAATATCTAAATCGTTGTGTGCAACTCCTTTTAATTTGGACCACTCTTAAAATTTTCAGTCTGCTAATTGGTTAACTCATTCCAACTCATCCCTATTTGTCACACACCCCCATAGCGCATCATACTCCCAATCTTCAGTCATGGGATGTCTTGGGCGGCACATATCCTTTCTGACAATTGTCTCTCACCAATGGGTGGATAATAGTAAACCTAAGTGGGATAGCAGCTGGAGGCTAGGAAAGGATGTAGCTGTAGTGCTGGTGTGAGAAATATCAGGAATCCATTCTTAGGTGTTCCAGCCGCCATGATATGACTGAAATACTGTTATAAGTGGGGTTAAATCCCATCCAATCAATCATTTCACACACCCCAACATGGTGGACAATAAAGAAGGTGTTTTTTTCTAATCTGTCACACAAGGATATTTTGAATTATGCAAACTTAATTTGCTTTCATCAGCAACTTCTTTGAATTTGGGCTAGTCCAAAATCTTATCTATTAATGGGTTTAGCAGGTATGGCTAGTTGTACATCCATTGCCTTTTTTGCCTTTATTTTCTATCCTGATGTTATTATATCTCAAAAACTTTTTCCTGAGGGTATATAGGAGTCAGCTTGTTGGTCAGTTAGTCTGTCTGTCACATGGCCTATTTTATTACCATAGAGAAAATTTTAGACTTGTCCAAATTGGAAGAAGTTGCAGACGACATTTTTAGTTGGTGAAATTTTAATTTTTTTTATTATTTTGGGGTAGAAAACATTGTGAATAATGAAGAAATTGCTTGTCACAAGCAATTTCTTCATTTTTCACAGTGTTTTCCAAAGCCTTTTCTTTAGGGGTGAAAAAAGGAGGGATTGGGTGGGAATGTGTTAAATACTTGATAAATTTATGAATCATATTTACCTTTGTTTTTCAACTTGGGTTTTGTTAGATAATGTTATTTCATTTGAGCTGAAACGATTATTTTAGCCATTTCCATACAATAATGCTTTTTAATGCCCTAAATAAAAACAATCAGGCCCACAAGAAAAACAACCAGGAAAACATTTAGCAACAAGCAATTTTTTAATTTTCCACAAGTTTTTCTACCCAGAAAGTTGAAAAAAAAATTAAATTTCATAAATTTTAAATTGTCGTCTGCAGTTTCTTTCAATTTGGACTAGTCTAAAATTTTGCTGTCACCAGATGGCTTAATCAGTGTAAAAGAATCACCAAGATCATTTAGTCATAATGCCTTTGCTTGAGCTTTCACTCAATCCAATACAATCCAACCTTTTTATGCCCCTCAAGAATATAGCTTTGAGAAACATTGATGAAAATGAAGAAATTGTTTGAAACAAAGTTAAAACTATTTACTGGCCACGCCCACTGACCTCTGCTAGGAAGTTCAACTTAACCCTTTACTGTTTTTCAAAGTTTTGGACTTGTCCAAATTCAAAGGGGTAGCAGACGACATTATGAAATAAATACAATCAGATAGTAACCATCCTATATGATAGAAAATATCATGGGAAAAGAAGAAACTGCTTGTTGGAAGCAATTTCTTCTTCTCCCACAATGTTTTCTCAAGTTTGATATTGATATTACAGGGATGTAAAAGTCAGGTATTATACAGGAATGGGCTAAAGTACCAAAATGCTTCATTATGGAAATTTCATCATCGGTAACATGTAACAAGAAAAGAAATTTGTTTTACTGTTGTCTTTGTGACAGTCTGTGTAAATCATAACCTAGAAATTAATATTATTAGATATAAATGGATATGTTATTAGGTCCTAGGCATTTATTTGTCACAAAAGAAACTTTTCTTCAGCTGACTGGGCTTATTCGATTACAGAGGTAAGTTTAGTGTTTCACAAACTAATCTTGTATTATCTTTAACTGGTAACTTGTGTAAATTCAACTGTCTCTATTTTCAGGAATTTCATTGCATGCAGACCATAGGGTAGCAAATCAGAGAAGAAGGATTCACCTAACAGTAGAACTACCATGGAGTGCTGATAAGGCTGTACAACAGTTAGGCAGATCTCATAGGTCTAATCAATCAAGGTAAATTCCTGTCATAAACTATTGTAGCAAATTTGAAAAGATAGCACCTAACAGTTGAACTTCCTTGGAGTGCTGGTAAAGCCGTACAACAGTTAGGTAGATCTCAGGTCTAACCAATCAAGGTAAATATTAGCAGTAGAATTTCCATGGAGTGCTGATGAAGCAGTACAACAGTTGAGAAGAGATCCTGTCATCCAAATGAAGGTAACTACCAATAAAAGAATAAAATATTTAGTTTTAGAACTCAATAGAGTATTGAAGTTAACCACTTATCCCATTAACAGATGACAAGATTTTAGTCTGGTCCAAATTGAAAGAAGTTGAGGTGTACACTTTTAATTTGAAATTCATTTATGGTAGAAAACATTATGGACAATGAAGTAATTGCTTGTTACAAAAATCTTTAGCTCGACTACTCTAAGAAATGGGGGGGGCTATTCAAGTCACCTGGGTGTCGGCGTAATGGTTTGATTAAACCTTACGTGCAAGTGTCATATTTCAGTTACTAATAATGCTTTTGCTCTCAAACTTTGCACATGCTTTTGTGGCAATAATAACAGCCTCTAGAAATTCTGTGTTAAATCTTGCATGCAATCATCATATATCTTTAATAACTCTCTTTCTACCAATGCTATTGCTCTGAAACTTTGCACATGCTTTTGTAACCATCATATCATCTTATAGGCAAAGATTCATTTCAATTACAATTAATATAGAGGAGTTTTAACCCTTTTTGGACTTAGAAATTCCTGGTTAAACTTTAAATGTAACTGGCATATATCTTTAATAACTCCGTTTCTACCAATACTATTACTCTGAAACTTCCCACTATTCTTTGTTTCTAGGCAAAGATTCATTACTCAGACATTCATCTTAGTGGAATTTTAACCCTTTTCAGACTTAAAAGTTCTTGTGTGCCTTACAATTTTATTGTTGTTTGCCTTAAAATTTTAATTAATATAATTTTTTATGCCTCCATGTTGAAAGATAGGGACATATTTTTTTACTTTTGTCGGTCTGTCGGTCTGTAAACTTTATCCAAAAACTTAACATTGCCAGTTACTACCAGCTTATTCAAGATACAATGCTCATATTTGGCATGATGATACATCTCCATAATATGCATCTCCTCATGTAAAGGTCAAGGTCATGTGATAAGGTCAAGGTCATACCAAGGTCAAACGCCCAAAACAGACCCATGTACAGCAGGGGCATTGTGTTTCACAAACACATCTTGTTGTCTCTATTACTACTAAGGTATTATGCCCAATGTCGACATTGAATTGTTGTTACTATCCAGCACTCAGAATAGTTGCGCATTCATGTCCTCTGACAGCTCTTATTAGCTCACCTGACTACAACATGCTCAAGGTGAGCCTTTGTCTGTTGTGCCTTGTATGTCGGAAGTCTTCAAAAATTCTTGGTAAATCTTCTCCCCAGGATGGGCTTATCAGACTTGGAGAAATCATGAAATAATTCTTTAGAAAACCTCTCCTCCTAAATCACTGGGCCAATTTGGACCAAACTTGGCAGGAATGTTCCTTGGTGGTACTTTTCTAAACTTGATCATGGAAATTTGAAAGAATAGGGGCATGGAAGATAGGGCAGGGTTCACACAGGCTTGAAAAGTACTTGAAAATGAAGGACTGTCTTGAAAAGCCCTTGAAAACTAAATTTGCCTTGAAAAGCACTTGAAAAATAGCCATTGGCCTTGAAAAGCACTTGAATTTAACTTTCCAGTATTCCAGGCAGTTAGCTTCGGTTTCAAAATCAAAAGTGAGCGTTTAAAAAGAATTTGGGCACGTTTGAATGATAATAAAAAAAATTCGGCGAGAGCGCCATAATGTAGGTATAGGCTGAATGTGTATGACACGAATCAGAATTTGAGTTGCTTCCCTTGCGAAATTGTGGCCGCACTACGCAGCGTGTCTGAAAAATCAGAAATGTACGTGAATCACGTAGAATTGACAGAAAACACGAACATCTTTTTTCCCCAATACGCCCCGGTTCGTACGAAAAATAAAACCCAATTATGAAGAAAGTAACCATCCTAGATCCTTCCTATCAAGGGCTCCGAAATTTTGGAAATTTAAATTGGTCCGGGACAATGCCACCTCCCCCGCCGATTTAATTCTAGTAATGATGTACTTTTTCATGAGCTAGTTATCTAAAGCTCTGTTTATCTAACACAGTCATAGCGATTTTCTCTCAACACGAGCCTTTGTTAATGGAAAAACACAGATGACGTCACAAATATGTCGGGTCAGTCCATTCTACTCTATGGGATCGCAGTGTCGTGACGTACATCAAAAAGCCCGACTGGACAAACTCGAGTGGGTCGCCCACGTGTTGCACTATTTTTCCACAGTAGAATTTGTGCACAAATCTCGGTCATTTATTAATTGTAGTTGATTTGCGATTTATTATTCGGACGTTTTCCACCCCTGAAGTAAGATTTCATGATTCGTTGTTTGGCAGAACTAGTGATATTATTATGCACTTGTTTTCGTTTATATTCAAATTATCTGCATTCTGCTGATTTCCACTTATGGTTTGAATTATATCGGCTACGGAACTTATCGTGAATGATAACTATAAAACATACATTAACGACGTGACTTTTTTTTTCAAATTTCAAATCCGGTCTAATGTGCTCACTTGTGACAAATAATTTCATAAAAACGCTGTGCTGAGCTATTCCGACTTTATACGAACGGCAACTGAAGTCTGTTCATGTCTCGATTTATATACGCATCCCATATTATAGTAAAAGAAATTTGTTTCGCGAGTAACGGCAATTTAAGTTGGCGCAGTATTAGATGTCCATTTTGATAAGACTTAGAACGTGTGTAAGTCAAGCTGATCCTCCATTACAAATAGTTTACAAAACTCGATACCCGAAGTTGGGTCAAGTTCAAACTATTGCTAACTGCATATTGGGGTCACATGAGGATTGGCACTTGATTGGCGAGCGGGTAAACTAATTATCGATCTTTGGCACCTTTGTATTACTCAATAATAAGTCCTTGAAAATGGTGAGATTTGTCCTTGAAAAGTCCTTGAATTTTACTTGGCCGTGTCTGTATGAACCCTGTAGGGTTTAGCAAACTTAAGAGAAATTATTACAAATTCTTTAAAAATCCTCAAAAACCACTAGGACAATTTTGACTTAAACATTTCAGGAATGTTCCTTTGGTGACCCTTTTCAAAATTTGAACAAAAAAAATGTTGTTGCAGAGCTGGCTTTATCAGACCTAGAGAAATCTTTCTCAGGTGAGCGATTTAGGGCCAATTTGGACCTCTTGTTTAATTATCAACTATGTCTGTACAAGCTTTTTTTTCATCAGGTGTTTTAAAAAGAGAAATTGTGGAATGGGTTAAGGCTGATTCTTGTTAATAATATCTATCAAAGTAGGAAACAAATAATAACTCACCTGAATGTCAATTTCTATACTTGTAGTGGTCCCCTGTACAAACTATTGACCACAGATCTAGGTGGAGAAAGGAGATTTGCTGCAGCTGTTGCGAGAAGACTCCAATCTTTAGGTAAATATTTTCAAAAATTTATAATTTGTTGAAGCAGAGGACAAAAGTGATTGTCCTAAATTATAGCTTTCTTTTCAAGAATATGGTCACTACATTATATCTATATGATTAATTCTGTCAATTTAAAGATTTCCACTGTCAAAAAAAAAAGGTGATTCAATCAAATATTTCATTTGAACAGAAATAAAAATGTTAAAAGAAAAATAGAATGGTTGATTGGTGTCCTGTACTTTGTAGTCTATTGCTTGAATAAGCTGTAGTAACAATGTCCCCAAACCTCCAAAAGTACTTCACATAATATCAGCCAATGTCAGACTTAAAAGGTCTTTTCTGGTCTAATCTACAATTTGATTGGTCTTTCCATTTAAGAGATGAAGAGAATATTTTTTGTTTTCATGGAGGTATGAACCGAAAAACCTAATCACTCTGTATGAATACGCGAAGCGGATTCATACATTGTGTGATTAGGTTTTTCGGTTCATACTTCCATGAAAACAAAAAATATTATCTTCATTTCTTATAATTTAATAGCATCGAGTGAAAAATGCAACAACTTAACAAATTTTGATACCTTTTAGTAGTGAACTATTTTGTGCGGAAGCATTCAAAATGGATGCGTACTCAAAATTTTGTTCATGGAGGTATGAATTAAATTTTTCGACCAATCAGATCGCTCGTTTTTTATAGACGAAACTAACAATTAAATTATTTTTGATTGAAAGCTGCAATCTGTCGATTATATCTATTTTGTAGGTGCCTTAACAAAGGGAGATAGAAGGGCTGCTACTGGGGCAGATTTAACAGAGTTCAATTTTGATACACCATATGGAAGGCAGGCCCTCAGAACAATGTATTCACATATCTGTAAGGTAAGATATTCATCCCATCACCATACAATTTTACTTTCTGATTACCTGTATGATAAAGTGCTAGAGAAAACACTGCCCCAAGCAATTTTACCTTCTTTTCGGCAACATCTTCTTTTATTTAACATGCATTTTTCTCTAATGTCATTTATTTTCATTTGTCATCTAAAACCATATTATGCCTATGCCATTTACCCCTGGTTCTCACGTCTCCATGTTATCATTCTTGAGATAACATTGTGGAAAAAGTAGAAATTGCTTGTAACATGTGTTCTTCTTTTTCCACAAAATTTTCTATCCTACCAAATGATTATTTTTTCAATAAAATCAAATTTAAATTTGATATTCCTCCTGCCAGAGCAGAAGTATTCTGCATTCAGCATGACAAGGATTTATACAGAACTTTGTGGATTAATTTCAGAAAGAAAATGCATTTTAAATCAATCACCATTTGAGATTTATACAGTAGGAAATTTGATTGTATTATTTCAGAAACAGTTTGTGGCAGGCCTCTCCTTAAAACTGATCACAAATAGTAAATATGACTTTGAGACGTTTAACAAACATATGCAGGTATGTGTTATCTTAGTAACAAGTCATATACAGCTTAGCTGTTTATAGAGATCAGCAAAGGTATTGCAATAGCCTTTTCGTGGATGTATAATCCAGCCACGATAATCTGTCACCTGACAAAGACCACATTGCGTCTACATTCACAAATTGCAGGTTAAAAAAACACAATTTTATAGCTTATATACCAAGAAAACTTTATAAGTAGCTGATAGATGTGAATTGATTATAACAACACAGTTGTCTTTGTTGTGTTTCAAGATTTTTGTTTGTACACATGTGACATTTTATCCCATGTGAAGTATAGTTTTCATTTAACCCTTTCCTGTTTGACAGAATTATAGTCCTGTCCAAGTTCTAGGGGTTTGCAGACGAAAATTTAAAGTGGGTTTAATTTAGAAAATAACCATTCAGTAGGGTGAAAATTGTTGTGTCAAAAGGAGACATTGCTTGTTACTAGCGATTTCTTCTTTTTCCACAATATTTTCTTAATTATAAAAATCAGAGGGACGTAAAAACCAGGGATTAAACAGGAAAGGGTCAACATATTATCAGATGGCTAAATTTTAGACTTGTCCTAATCAAAAGGAGATGTAGATGACAATTTCAAGCATATGAAATTTAAGGGTTTTATTTTTACCTTCAGGGTAGAAAACTAAATCGTTAATGGAGAAATTGCTTGTAAGTAATTTCTTCATTTTCCTTAAGTTTTTCCAAAGCCTTTTTCTTGGGGGCATCTAAAAGCGTCAATGATTAGGAATGGGTTTAAAATCATTTTATAAGATATGTGGTATTACTAGATTTCTACTTGAAATACTTGTTCTTTGTTATGATAGCAATTTTTACTAAGGGGGGGGGGGTGTATTAAGGCATTTATGCATGGATAATCTCTATATTTATGCCTATGCATCATGATCAACAGATCAGAGGGGATATTGTTTTACCAGTCTCTCCGTCTGATTAGCGTATTCAGTCTAGCAGTAAGGTGCTATACTACGGTGACATTCGGATCAGACTTTAACCCTTTTCCAGTTTTTTTTAAATTTTAGACTGGTCCAAATTGAAAGAGGTTGCAGTCGACATGGATGCTCTTTGAAATGAAGCCATCCTATAGAAAATATTTTGTAAAAAGGAGAAATTGCATGTTACAAGCATTTTCTCCTTTTTCAACAATGTTTTATGTAGTATAAAATCACAGCAATGTAAAATTCTTGCTTTACATAGGAAAGGATAAAACTGAGGCCCAGTCTCCATATGACCATAGTTGTTTAGGGGGATGTCAAACCCCATACAATTCAATTCTGTCTGCTGAACACTTGACCTTTGAACTTAACCACTTTCTATAACTTTCATACTATTCAAGTAGACATTACAATAGCTCTCATTCATATGGATATGCTTATACTAAGGTCGTCTGACAAGGTCGATATCACCTGGCAACTTTCTAGGTAGAAAATTTGTGTAAAATGAAGAAATTGCTTGTCTCCAGCAATTTCTTCATTTTACACATTGCTTGCCAAATTGTTTTTCATAAGGGGGGGGGGGGTTCAGAAAAGTGTCATTGTATTGGAATGGGTTAACATATTTTTCACATTCCTTACTTGACCCATTCCCACGCAATGACGCTTTTAAACGCCCCAAAAGAAAAAAATTGGGAAACATTGCATAAGATGAAGAAATTGCTTGTAACAAGCAATTTCTTCATTTTACACAATGTTTTCTACCCAGAAAGTTGAAAAAAATCCATAAACTTTAAATTGTTGCCTACATCTCCTTTCAATTTTGACCAGTTAAAAATTCTGCCATCTAGTAATGGCTTAACCCATTCCAACTCAATCCGTCCTTTTTATGCCCCTCGAGAAGAAAGCTTTGGAAAACATTGTGGAAAATGAAGAAATTGCTTGTATCAAGCAATTTCTTCATTATCCACAATATTTTCTATCCAAAAAGATGAAAAAATTCAAAATTCCATCAACTTGAAATTGTCATCTGCAGCTTCTTTCAATTTGGACCACTCTAAAATTTTGCTGTGTTGGAATGGGTGAAATATAACTGATTTGCAAATTTTGAAAACAAAATTAAAACTACGTTTTGAGCAAGAAAAGAAAAAATATAGCGGAAAAAGGGGGAAAATAGCACAATTTGAGCAACAACAGTAATGGTTGTCTCGTTTTACAGGAAAGTTTAGTTTTGATGGGAATGGTTGACATAGGAATGCTACAGACTGGGCCTGTCTTGAAGGAGAAAGACACGGGGGATGTTAGTAAATTTCTTAACAGAATTCTTGGGCTGACTGTTGAAAAACAAAATATGGTAAGTAAAGGTTAGTGTATTTATAGCTCACCTGAGGACAAACTGCTCAAGATGATCACCCTGTATCCGTTGTGCATCAGAAAATTGTTAACAATAATCTAAAATTCTTCTTCTCTGTAACATTTAGGCCAATTTCAACCAAACTTTACAGGATTTTCCTTTGGAGATCCCTTTCAAAAACTCTTGGTGAAATTTTATTTTGCCACCAAGTGGTGGTGTGGCAGAGCCAGGCTTTATCGGACTTAGAGAAATCATGAAATAATTCTTAAAAAATCCACTTTGCCTTTACCAATGGACCAATTTGGACCAATCTAAGCAAAATTGTTCCTTGAGAGGCCCTTTTCAAGTTATTTCCATGAAGAATTTTGATTTGTGAAAAAATGGGGTGGGGGTGGGGGTAGGGGGGATGGCTTATCAGACTTATCAGAAATAATGAAAATCTTCTCCTCTGTAACCATAGGGCCATTTCAAACCGAACATGGTTGGAATGCTCCTTTGATGACCCCTTTCAAAACTTGGGGCTGGGGCATGGGAGGACAGAGCTTATTAAACTTGGAGATTTCATGGAATGATTCTTTAAAATCTTCTCTTAAACCATGTGGTCAATTTTGACCAAATTTGGCAGGAATGTTCCTTTGGTGACCCTTTTTGAAATTTGTTTATGAAATTTCTATTTGTGAAAAATAGGGTCACCTTGTGACAAGCAATTTCTTAAATGTCCTCATTGTTTTCTACGCCAAAGGTAAAGGTTTTTGAATTTTATTAACTTGAAATTGTTGCCTTCTTTCAATTGACCAATTGCAGCTGCCAGTCAAGGAATCAACTGACCAATCAAATCATTTATTAAGCCAGGAATTGGACTTTGAACTCCGACATTGGCCACCATGTTTGTTAAACATTTTTGGCAGCCAATCAACCAATTTACTTGTTTGTTACATGCTGATTGTTATAATCTTTGCAAACTAAAACTGTGAAATATCGAAGCTGAATTTCCTGTTGGAGTCAATGGGTGTGCCAAAGAAATAAGTTGACAGGGCCAGTGATTGGTCAATTTAGACCAAAGTCTTAAGTTTTTGTGGAATAGTAATGGGTTAATAGAGGTTGTTGCCTTAGAAGGATTGACTATAATTTAAAAACTGTTTTAAGCACAAAGCTCATATTTGGTGTGATAGTAAATTATACTGATGGAAATCTTTCTATGAAGTGGTCAAGGTAATTTGACAAGATAAAGGTCATGTGTCAGTGTTAAACCAAGGAAATTTTGCTGTAACAAGGATATTCGATCAAATGAATTGCAAACATATTTTGTGTTTATGATGTTGATTATTGTTATTTTAATTTCGAGTTCTTTAGAGGCTTTGATAACACAATACTATCATGATATGATAAAATTCTTTGGATTTACAGCAGAGATAAATGAGGAAGGAATTATATACATTTTGTCATATCTTTGTATCTACTATTATTTATACCACAGCATTGAAAGATTGGGAGTATATTGCTTTACTATTGTCCGCCTGTCTGTGTGCAAAGTTTAATAAAAAAAAAGATCCTGCACATTTACAATTACTATAAGCATATTAAGGATACATGGCTCATATTTTGGATGTAGGTTCCTTGCATTGATAGGCAGCAGTTGGATGTAAGGTCAAGGTCATCTGTAAAGGTCACATTCAGAAAAAAGGCTGTTATGGAGTGGATGGTTTTTCACAAACACATCCATTTGTTTTTCCAGATTTTCACATACTTCACAGAATGTTTGAAACTAGCTATACAGAATGCCAAGAAGGAGGGGAGGTACATATTGAAGATTTTTATGAAAGCTTGCCTGCTTTGATTATCCTAGTCCTGCTTCAAAGAATAAGGGTGGGGTGGTATACTCGTTAACCCCCTGTCCATCCTTCCATCTGTCTGTAACTAATATTTTTCCTTTGCACTTTTCTCAACTACTATTAATTGATTTATTGAGTGGGGTTTAACACCACTTTATCAGTATTTCAGTCATATAGCGGTGGCTGAAGCACCTAACAATGGATTACTGGTATTTCTCACACCAGTACTACCACTACATCCTTTCCTAGCCTCCAGCTGCTATCCCACTTAGGTTAACAATTATCCACCCATTTGTGAGAGACAAATGTAAGAAAGGATATGTGCGGCTGTTGCCGGGGATCGAACCTATGACATCCCATGATTGAAGATTGAGAGTATGATGCGCAGCCGACTGCACTATGATGGCAGCAGCAGCTATTGATAGCAATGTCTTGAAACTGGGTATGCATGTGTAATCCATTACAACACAGCCACTTGTAGACTGTTCAAATTTCAAAGAAGTTGCAGACAACGATTTCAAGTTGAGAGAATTTTTAATGTTTTGAGTCTTTTTGGTAAGGTTGAAAATGAAAATTCATTTTCCGCCTTGTTTTCCTCAAGTATTTTCTTGAGGAGTGTAAAAAGTGGGATTGTTTGGGAATGTGTTAACTGGGGTTCTACACAGTGCTTACTGAATTAATCTCGAGTTATTTACTCTCTGTTATACAACTTGGTTTATCTCAGACATTGCCTTTTGGTATATTTTTGTCATACTTTTCTCAGCAACTATGACTAAAAAGCACTTGAAACTTTGAACTGGGGTTCATGTTGATGTGTTACATGGTGTTTTTTTTAACTCATTCCAACTCAATCCCTCCTTTTTACGCCCCTCGAGAAAAAAGCTTTGGAAAACATTGTGGAAAATGAAGAAATTGCTTGTATTAAGCAATTTCTTCATTATCCTCAATGTTTTATATCCAAAGAGATGAAAAAATTCAAAATTCCATCAATGTGAAATTGTCGTCTGCAGCTTCTTTCAATTTGGACCAGTCTAAAATTTTGCTGTGTGGGAATGGGTTAATGAAGGTTAACAAGTTACCAGTCATTAGTTTAACCCATTTCCACACAAAAATGCTTTTTGATGCCCTCAAGAAAAACAATTACGAAAATATTATGTAAAATGAAGAAATTGCTTTTGCTTTTCCTACCCAGAAAATTGGAATAATATAAAATTTCATCAACTTTAAATTGTTGTATACACTTCCATTCAATACTGACCAGTCTAAAGTTTTGCTGTGATGAGTTAACAACTTAGTTTATTTTTTGACATTGCCTGGTAAAGTTGTATAAATTGTTGCATTTTTCTGTGCAACTCTGATTGTTTCATTTTTCTGTACAACTGTTAAGATCATTGACTTGAAACTTGGTATAGAGATTCAACTAGATGTCAGGTTTCTAGCAAATATGTTGTATTTAGGGAGAATTTCATTTTCACTGTAATTTACTAGGTAGCGCAAATAGGGGTATTTTCAGTGAGTTTAGACTTAAAGATTTCTTGTTATTCTTATTTAACCCTTTTCTATGCAAACCCAGAATTTTATGTTTCTGTGATTTTTATACTTGATAAAACATTGTGGAATATTTTCTACCCTGTAGATTTGTTACTTTTCAAATTGCATCGCTTTTAGTTGTTGTCTGCAACTTCTTTCGAATTGGACAGGTCTAAAATTTCAACAACAAAAAAAATGGTAAAGTGCGAAGTAATTGATTTTGTAAGGTTATTGAAGTGAATCAAATAAACACTAGCAGTTTCATTAACATCAGGAAAATGTATTGGTATTTATCATCACCAAGGACTAGGGATATAGAGAGTTAATGGTTGATGGCTTGATACAGAAAAGTTGAGAGTCAAGTAAAATGTTTTCATTCAGACAGAACTATTAGAATGAAACTTTGTTTTAAGATTGCCCCAAAATCTAAAAAAGTAGATGTGGTTGGTCACATGATCAAGTGACATGATGAAGCTAATCATGTGATCATGTGACCTGATATGTTCATCATTACCTCCTCTCTAATTGGCAATTATAACCCATTCATAATGTACTTTATTACATCCCTCAAGAAAAAGCCTTGGACCCCCCCCCCCCCTAAAAAAAAAATAAATAAAAAGGATTTTAACATTTCTTTGAATTGGGATTAGTCTAAAAAAAATTCCTCTGATATAGCAAGCATAAGTAGAGAATAAATGGGTGATGTTTAATATGGAAAAGTTTATTGGACAAGGCATAGGTGTGCTGAAGGCGAACCCGATAAACTCAAAAGCCAAGCCCGATGAATGTTTCCATATCGAAACCATTTATTCTCTATTTATCCTGACAACATCAGAGTAGAAAGTATTATAATAGGAACTTATTTTTACTTTAGAGCGAGTACATATTAACAAGGATTGATCAGTTTTCAATTTTTCAGATACAACGAAGGCCTGTTAGACATCACTGCCTCCTCAGTAGAGATGATTGGAAAACCTGTGGAAATCTTCAAAGATTTTACAAAGGGTCATACAACCACAAGGTTAGTGAATGTATAGAAACAACTGTTTTTAGCTAGTTTTTTGTTCATCACCACCAATTCTTAAGAGTGCTTCTCCTAAACCACTAGGCCAATTTTGCTTAAACTTTGATGCAAAGATCCTTAGGTGAACCTTTTTAGATATTTGATGCAAAATTTTGAATGGCCCATAAGAATGTGCAGGGCAGTTTGCAACTATTCAGCCGACGCACACCCTATTTAATATAGAAAGAGGAAATCTTTGAAAGTCTCCTGACTAATGATAAGACATAAATGCATTGAATATGGCATCACCTGGTGGCCCCCTATAAAAGTTGTTAGAAGAAAGGAAATTTCAAAATCTTTTCTGGACAAACCATAAGGCACAAGATTTTTTGCACCAGTGACTCAGAGCCAGGAGACATATTGTTATGGCATGTCCTTTGTGAGTCTGTCCTTTAAAAATCTTCTCAGAAAATACTACAAAGTTTCAACCAAATTACATAAATGGTCTTTTGTTGACCTTTTATCAGATCCCTTCAAAGAATATTGATTGGATAAAAAACATGGCTTACATGACCAGGGCTAATTTCCATACATGATGTATATTGAAAACTTTAAAAAATCTTCCTCTCAGAAACTTTGATGGATTCAACCAAATATCAAAAGAATGCATTTTATTCTTTTTCAACAATATTTCTCGAGTATAAAATCACGGAAACTTAAAATCTCAGGTTTGTACATGAAAGGGTTAAAAAATAGTCCTGAGATTCCATGTGGGCCCCTCCTAGTGGAACTATCATTATTCAGATCACTATTTCAGTAGTTAGCTTGTCTGGTTTTAGATTGTTACAGCCACAATGTTGTTTATGTCCACGTCTGATTCATCATCATCCAAAATCTTGAACATTTTCCTATAAACCTTCTATCACTGTCCTTAGGGACCTCATATTTCACACGTCTATTTCTTGTGACAAGTTCTATCTGCTTTTGTAAGTTTTAAGGTCATTGGTCAAGGTCATATTCAAATTTAATCTATTTTCACAAAATCCTGCTTTTTAACACCCCTAACCCCTATCTGCTAATAGAACAGCTATAAAGAAAATTGTGGAAATTTAAGAAGCTGCATATAACAAACAATTTCAACATTTTCTACAATAGTTTCCATCTTGATTTTCAAAAGTGGAATTGTTTGGTTAACAGGTAAGATGAATATCTGAACTTATCATACCTCCTTTTTTTTTTAAACATTTCATCAATTTAGAAATATATAAAGAATTCTGTTCCTTAGTGATGAAGGAAAAATTCCTATTTTCAGACTTGTAGAGCTGAACATAGACAGAGGGATGAGCTGGGATCAGGCTGTCATCAGAGCAGATCTACATCAAGGAAAACATGATGGGTTTTATATATCCAAAAGAGATGTGTTTGGAAAGAAACTTTACCTTTTAGCTACCCTGAAAGAGAACTCTACTCATCTCTTTAGAATTGCAAGGTAGGTGAAGGCCTACACAGTAAAGGCCAGACTGATCCTTGGTAGGGAAATTACTTGAAACCAAAATTGTCTGTTCGAGGCTGGACTGATCTGACCAAGAAACTATTCAACTTTACCTTAAGTTACTCTGATAGAGAACTTCACTCATCTCTTTAGAATTGCATGGTAGGTGATGGCTATCTCTCAAAGCCTTACAAAGCCGCAGTCATAGCGTAGTTGGTAGTGCGTCAGACTGTCAATCTAGAGGTCCCGGGTTCGATCCCCGACGGCGGCACTCATCCTTTCCGACTCTTTGTCTCTCACCAAAGGGTTGATAATCGTAGACCTATGCGGAATAGCAGCTGGAGGCTAAGAAAGGATGTAATGGTAGTACTGGTGTGAGAAATACCAGGATTCCAGTGTTAGGTGCTCCAGCCGCCATGATATAACTGAAATATTGTTGAAAGCGGCGTAAAACCCCATTCAAACAAACTCAAAGCCTTACAAAGAATGGCCAGCCCCCATTTTAACAGTTGGTAGAGAACTCTACTTCAAACGTCAAAATTGTCTGCTCAAGGCTAACTAACGAACTATTTGCTGCCCTCAATCAAAGAATCATTTGACCTATCAAATCATTCATATAGACTGGCAGTGAACTCTATCAAATCATTCATATAGACTGGCAGTGAACTCTATCAAATCATTCATATAGACTGGCAGTGAACTCTATCAAATCATTCATATAGACTGGCAGTGAACTCCTGTCTTTCAGGTGAGAGTTATGGTGTTAAGTACCAGGGGGAGGTCTCAGTATTTATTTCCTGTATCCTTGCATACCCCCTATAACAACAAACCTTCTTCTGGATGTTTGGCTCATATTGGCAGCTGCCGTCATAGCGCAGTTGGTAGCGCGTCGGACTGTCAATCTAGAGGTCCAGGGTTCGATCCCTGACGGCGGCACTCATCCTTCCCGACTATTTGTCTCCCACCAATGGGTCGATAATCGTAGACCTATGTGGGATAGCAGCTGGAGGCTAGGAAAGGATGTGATGGCGGCACTGGTGTGAGAAATACCAGGAATCCATTGTTAGGTGCTCCAGCCGCCGCGATATAACTGAAAGATTGTTGAAAGTGGCGTAAAACTCCATTCAAACAAACAAACAAACAAATTGGCTCATATTGGCTAATGCTGCAGAAGCACTGAGAAATAAACGAAACTGCATACGCAGTAAAGATGAGAGACATTGAGGCTTCTTGTTAACCAATTTGGAATGAACTGAAACTAGCCATAATGTATCTAGTATTTGGTCAGAATGTTTGTCTGCACAATATCTCGGTCAAGTTCGATATCAGGTTATTTAAGGTCAAAAACTAGGTCATTAGGTCAAATCCTGGAAATAATCTTGTGTGCACTCGAGGTCACAGTTTAGGCTCAAATCAAATCACATTCGGTCAGAATGTTTGTGTCTATGTCATCTTAGCAATGTTCAAATTTGGGTAAAAAACTCGGTCATTAGACCAAATCTTAGAAATACCTTGAGTGTGCTCCAGAGGTCATATTTTTGGCTCAATTGAATTGATATTTGTTCAGAATGTTTGTTTCCACGATATCTCGGTCAAGTTCAAATTTACGTCTCATGGGATTAAAAAACTAGGTCACTAGCTCAAATCTTAGAAATACCTTGTGTGCACTCTAGAGGTGCCATTTTTGCCTTAATTGAATTGATATCTGGTCAGAATGTTAGTGTAGATGATATATTAGCCAAATCCTTAGTTGGGTCACATGGGGTCAAAAACTAGGTCACTAGGTCAAATCTTAGAAATACTTTGTTTTCACTCTGGAGACCCTATTTTTGACTCGATTGACTGGATATTTATTCAGATGTTTGTCCGAATAAAAATCTTTGTCAAGTTTGATGTTAGGTCATATGGGATCAAATACTAGGTCACAAGGTCTAATATAAAGCAATCTTCTTTCCAATTTACTTTCTTCTTTTTTTGCAAAAATACCTTGAAACTTGGTAAGAATGTCCGTTCTTTATTTCTTAACCCATTCCCACACAGTGACACTTTTTGACGCCCCTCAAGGTAAGCAATTAGGAAAACATTTTGTGAAATGTAGAAATTGTAACAAGCAATTTCTTCATTTCCTACAATGTTTTGTAACCAGAAAGTTGAAAAAATTTAAAATATCATAAACTTTAAATTGTCCTCTACAACTCTAGGTCTAAAATTTTGCAATCTGGTAATGGGTTAAACAAGATTTGATAATGAATCACTTTTGGCTAAAATAAGGTCACTTGTGCTATTTTACTTATATAGTCATCTACTTAGGTGAGAGCTTTAGGGCCAATGGCCTGTCTTGTTTGAAACTTTAGACTGGTCCTAAATGAAAGAGGTTGCAGACGGCATTAGAATAGGATGCAAATTGAAATGAAACCATCCTATGTGGTAGAAAATATTGTGGGAAAAGGAGAAATTACTTGTTACAAGCAATTTCTTCATTTCGCAGGATGTTTCCATTCTGAAATACGAAATGAAATTAAATTTTATGAACTTTAAATTGTCTCCTAGAACTTCTTTCAATTAAGACCAGTCTAAAAATTGTCGTCTGGTCTTGAGTTTTTACAAGTTTTCTGTCCATCTAAGGTATTCACAAGCCTGTCAATCTTTTATCATGAAGTATTTAAACATTTCAGGCCAAACACAGGGTTATCCGCATTTGATGAAGAAAGAACAGATTTATTTACTAGGTATCATCCTATAGACAGGGCTGATGCAGGTAGGACAAGCCCCTCACAAAATTTTGATTCTGTCCAAATTCAAAGAAATTGTAGTTGACAAATTTTAGTTGATTAAATTTTAATTATATTTATCTTTTTGAGAAGAATATTTTAGGGATAATGAAGAAATTGCTTCTATATTTTCCCTAATGTTTTTCCAAAACTTTTTTCTTCAGGGGCATATGAAATCGGATTGTGTGGGAATGGGTAAATGAAATTGATGATTTGTATGCATGATGCCTGAATCAGTATATTAACCCATTCCCACACAGTGACGCTTTTAAACGCCTCTCACTATAAAAGCTTTGAAAACATTATGGATAATGAAGAGAAATTGCTTGTTACAAGCAATTTCTTCTTTATACACAATGTTTTCTACCCTAAAAGACAAAGATTTTGAAGATATCATCAACTTAAAATTGTCTTCTGCAACTTCTTTGAATTTGGACTGGTCTAAAATTTTACCGTGTGGGAATGGGTTAAACCAGTTAACCCATTCCCACTCAATGACGCTTTTAGACAGCCCCAAGAAAAAAAGGTTTGGAAAGCATTGTGGAGAAGGTTACAAGCAATTTCTTCATTATGCACTATGTTTTCTACTCCAAAAGTGAAAAAAAATCCAACATTTCACCAGTCTGAAACTGGTAAAATTTTGCTATCTGGTAATGGGTTAAAGTATTGCACTTGATAGAATGTCTTTCTTCTGGTTCCTCTCGGTCATCTGTCAAGGTCAAAGTTCATGGTCATTTTTATAAGGCACACAAGTTGAATTTACCTTTGTATCATCTCTGTGTGTGTCTGTCCATCCAGCTGTCTGTATGCCAATATTTCTGTTTATTTGTATGTCCCACAACTCCTCTTTCATTCATTGACAGATTGAATTAAATTTTAACAAAATAATCCTTATCATGTTGGTGCAGGTTAATAGAAATAGAGAGCTTCTAACAGAAAAAGAGAGCTTTAACCCTTTCTGGTTCAAACTCGGGATTTTATGTCACAATGATTTTATACTTGTGAAAACATTGTTGAGAAAGAAGAAATTGCTTGTCACAAGCAATTCTTTTTTTTCCCACAATGTTTTCTACCACATAGGATGGTTTCATTAAAATTGCATCCAATTTTCATTGTCGTCAGTAACCTCTTTCAACTTGGACCAGTCTAAAATGTCTAAAAACTGGAATGGGTCAAGGGAAATTTCTTAATAACTCGGCTCCTCTTGCTTGTATAACAGATTTGCATGAAACTTTCACAGATATCTCTTATCATGTGACCTTGTTCATATATATGGAATTGAATTTGTTGTATTTTCAATTGTTCGGTTTCTTGAAAAAAGGGTCATTTTGGAAAATTTCAGCCTTGGGGCAACCTATATTGACACAAAAGCAGTCCCTAGAAAGGATATTTTCTCTTCTGATACCAAGTTTCATTATGGAAATTATTCAACTAAAATAAAGTTAGGATTGTCTTTTGGATTTATTTTCTCAGTGTTAATTGATGTACCATTATTTCAAACACGTGCATACCTTTTGACAAGACATTAGACCTTTTTGCTGATTTATAAACCATCTGTCAAAATCTTATTTTTAAGATTCTATTCAAAATTGAAGAACATCTTTTGGAAACTTGCAGTTTTAGGGACAGTGTGTGTTTAACCCATTCCGTCACAATGATGTTTTCTGACTCCCCCTAGAAATAAAGTTTTGGAAAGCATTGTGAATAATGAAGAAATTGCTTGTATCAAGCAATTTGGTCATTATCCACAATGTTAGCTATCCAGAAAGATGTAAAAAATGAAAATTCCATCAATTTTAAATTGTCGTCTGCAGCTTCTTATAATTTGGACTAGTCTGAAAAAGAGAATTTGTTTTAACAAGCAATTTATCTTTTTCTCACTGTGTTTTCTATCTTACGTGGCAATTATCATCGAACTTTTACACTCTTTGAAATGTTGTCTGCAACTTCTTTCAATTTGAACCAGTGTGTTGTTTTTTCTTGTGGTAATGAGTTAATTATCATATCTTGTTTATCTTCTAGAGAAGGGTTGGAGAGAGCAGTATGAGAAGACCAGGAATAGCTGTGTTCATGGATCTCATTGTAAAAATAAAGGATTTTGCAAAGGTTTGATTTTACTTATTTAAATTATTGGTTTGATGCTAAAAGATCTTAGGACTGCAGCCATAGTGCAGTGGTAGCATGTTGAAATCACAATCATGTGGTCCAGGGTTTGATCTCAGTGGCCGCAAATATCTTTTCCGACATTTTTCCCCCATTAATATGTGGATAACTCTGAACAGCTGGAGGCTCGGAAAGGATGAAGTGATAGTATTGGTTTGAGAAATACTAGGAATCCATGGTTAGGTGCTCCAGTCACAGCAATATGACTGAAATACTGTTAAAAGTAGCGTTAAACCCCATACAAACAAACAAACTGAAAGATCTAATGGTCTAATCATTAAGCAAGAAAACAAAATTTTATTTTTGTTGGTCCATTTGACTATGTATTAGATAAAAGCTGAACAGATTATTCTACTCAAAACTAAATTCTACCAAAAGTTAGTTCACAATATGCCGTTAGGGATTTATTTTTGTAGGATATTCCATTCAGATTCTATTTCACTTTCAACAGGTCTTTGACAAATTTCAGATCCATGTAGTTCTTCATATTACATCATCACCCCCTTATACGGTAATTGATGGATTACTAGCACCGCCCCCTGAGCTCTTACAAGAAGTTCTTAGATATCAAGCAGTGTTATTTTGCAAAATTTATGGTCTGTGTCAAAAACGTAAAGTGGTTGGTTGGCAACTTAAACACTTAAAATTACAGCTTGAATAAGTTAACCCATTCCCACATAATCTCTCCTTTTTACTTCCCTAAAGAAAAAAGTTTTGGAAAAAATTTCGGGCAATGAAAAAATTTCTTGTTACATGTAATTTCTTCATTATCAACAATGTTTACTGCCCGAAAAGACTAAGATTTTTAAAATTTCATCAACTTGAAATTGTCGTCTGCAATTTCTTTCAATTTTGATCAGTGTAAAATTTTCTGGTGTGGTAATGGGTAAAAATGTATGATGCTTGGGTCACCAATCCAAACAAAATGCCCAATAGATCTGGTGCCACTGTTCAATGTTTAATTCCAGTCAAAAACTTTTGATTGGTCATTTGATTCTTTTACACCCACAATCCTTCAATTCTGTTATTTTATCACAGTAGGTAGAGGGTGTAAGTCTACTCTGTTTTAGTATAGTCTTCATGATGAATGTCCTGTAAAACTCACCCACCCATGATACTTTCATTGGGATGTAATTGTAATTGTTAGTCTTCTTTCCATTGAAAAAGCCGCTGTCATAGCGCAGTTGGTAGCGCGTGGAACTGTCAATCTTGAGGTCCCGGGTTCAATTCCCGACAGCGGCACTCATCCTTTCCGACTATTTGTCTCTCACCAATGGGTCGATAATCGTAGACCTATGTGGGATAGCAGCTGGAGGCTAGGAAAGGAAGTAATGGTAGTACTGGTGTGAGAAATACCAGGAATCCATTGTTCGGTACTCCAGCCGCCACGATATGACTGAAAGATTGTTAAAAGCAGCGTAAAACCCCATTCAAACAAACAAATTCCATTGAAAAACAAAAAATTAACAATCTTTATATTTCAGTGGACAATAGATCTTACAGTCTATATTCAGTGTTTGGTATCACCATCCCTGAGGAAAGTCCTAGAAGTAACAGTTAACTTTCCTTATTTTCAGTGGGTAGTAGGTGTTACAGTCTAGATTAACTGGATGTTAGGATAGCATCAGTGATAAACGGTTTGTCTCTCACCAATGGGTGGATATTTGTAAATCTAAGTGAGATGAACTGCTTGAGACTCGGAAAGGATGTAGTGGTAGTACTGGTTAGAAATTCCTGTAATCCTTGGTTAGGTGCTCCGGCTTCATCGATAAAAACTATTCAAATAAACTGTGATGAACATTCTAAAACATATACTGACTATTCTTTATTTTCAGAGGGTAGAAGGTATTACAGTCTACTCTGACTGTGTGCTAAGAGAAACTCGGTGATGAACACTGTGAAAATATACTAAATATTCTTTGTTTTCAGTGGGTAGTAGGTGTTACAGTCTACATTTACTGTGTGGTAGTATAGTCTCCATGATGAATGTCTTGGAAAATACCCTTAACAGATACTCCGCATCCTTGAACCTCAGGTATTATTATGAGTTCTCAAATAAAAATCATCCATCTTGGAAACCTATTGAATTTACATATATATTAGGAATCTTTCAGTAGAAAGGTATAGTCACCTTTCCAAAAAAAAATGAAAAAAAAAAAATCTGAATTGTTACAACTCTGAGTAAGGTTGTTCCTTTTTATGCCCCCACCCTATGATGGCTACATGTTATGGTGTTACCTCTATCTATGTATGTTGATGTATACATCAAATTGACGGATCAATATCCCTGCCCACTGACTCCAACAGAGAGGTCCACTATGATGATTTACGTTGTAATTTTAAAAAAAAATATGGCCTGTAAGATTAATCAAGAAAGTAATTAAATTGGTCTATGACCTAATGTAATAACTGCCGCTTGAAAAAGCTGTAGTTACGAGGTTTTAGTTACAAAACCAAAATGATCTAAATGTAATAACTGTCTCTTGAATAAGCTGCAGTTGCTACGTTTAAGTTACACAACCAACATAAATGTTTCACATTAATGACAGATTTTTAAGTTCACTTCTTGTTTAAATGAACTATTTGATTGGTTGATTCAGTCTGTGACTGACAGCCATGATTCGTCAATTCAAGGATCACAGATCCCATCCACTGAGCTCTGACAGGAAGTTCCACCTAGATATTAATTTAATCCTTTCCCGTTCAAATACAGGATTTTACGATCCGCTGGTTTTATACTTGAGAAAGCATTGTGTACTATACGATGTCGAATGATTAAAAAACTCGATATTTTCGATGCCGATGTTTATTTTTTCTCAATCTTAACATGTGCACGGAAGTTCATTCATGGTTCAATTGAATTAACATAAATCTGTCTTTCTGTAATAATGTTCCGATAAAACTACTTGATTAAAGTTTACTGAACCCATGTTAATCGAACAAACTATTTCTGATTTTGAGATACTCTAGAACATTCTCCCCTCTTTGATATGCAATATCAACATACGGTGTCTGCTATTCTAATAATATTATCGATTACCACATACGAATCACTCTATTGTTCCATTTAGAATGATCGCCAAGATCATACTATAGAGAACAATATATTGAAATATTGTTACACCAAAACAAACCAACAAATTAAACCACTATAACCTTAAATTGATACCCATGTTCTATTCATACTGTTAAAAATTAATCACTTTTGTCAAAATAGAAGCTTTATCTAAGCAACTCTTAAGACATTATTTCATTTTATTTTTCACAATCCACCTTGAATTATACAACAATTACATTTCATCTCTTTCTTTTACTAAATATAACCATTTTCAAAACATTCTCCTGACTTGATACTCTTATAAAGAGAAAGCTTTTGGTAATATTGAAGGAAAAGAAGAAATTACTGATCACTTGCATTTTCTCCTTTTTCATCAACTTTACTATTTAATTGAAAAAAACAATTTATCTAAAGTTACATTTTTTTTATGTCCTGCAAATTCACACTTTTCAAGTTTTAATAATTCTAGAACTTTGAAACTATGAATTCTTTACTATATAACACAAGAATTGGCTAAACATTGTGGAAAAGGAGAAAATATGCTTGACACAAGCACAATTGTTCCTTTCCAACAGTCTTTTAATACTAATCTATCTGAATCAAGTTTCAAGATCTGCTACATAATAAATCAGTTGTTACAATGCATACAATAGTGCAACTCCTAAAATGTTTATGTGTAAACATGTATAATACACAAATTCTGGCTAGCCTTTACGAATTATATCAACTTAATAAAGTTCTAAATATACAATATTGTTTTGTCCTTGATCAATAGTCTTTTCAATTGTATGTTTATTGATTTTTTTTTTTTTTTTTTTTCGATTGTCTTTTTTCAATTGTGTTTTCGATTGTCTTTTTTTTGATTGTCTGTTTTCGATTTGTCTGTTTTCGATTGTCTTTTCGATTATTGATTTGACTTTTTAAAAAGTATTTTCTTATTGAATTGGATGCTCATGGGGATTATTATGCCCCTTAACCACAGAGCAAGCCAGACTTTTTATATCAAACAATATTTGAAAGGTTTTTATTTTTAACAGGTAGCTCATGGGAATTATTATGTCCCTTAATCACAGAGCAAACCTGATTTTTTTGCATTTACTTTTGAATGTCTTGATTTCGGACATCCTCTAGTGGACACATTTTTGATACCGGTCGAATGTATTCTGTTTTGCCTATAAGAATTTTCACCGCTCTCACGTGACCATCTTTTCCTTGGAATGTTTCAGTGACCATCGCTAAAGGCCACTGCCCTCGCTGAGATTCTGGTGAGATGACAAGCACAATGTCACCTATTTCTAGGTCTCTACTTTCTCGAAACCACTTTTTCCTTGGTGACAAACTCGGTAGCCACTCTTTCATCCAACGTTGCCAAAAATGATGAACGAGTTCTTGTACTCTACGCCACCTTCTGGTAGGGTTGTAGGTAATACTGTCTATAGCCTCTGGTGCAAATTGACCACCAACTTGTCCGAATAAGAAATGATTTGGTGTTAATGGTGGTAAATCTGCAGGATGCGCAGATTGATGTGTCAATGGTCGCGAATTGATAAGTGCTTCCGCGCCACAGAAAGCCATTAAAAGCTCTTCATCGTTGACATCTGCTCCTTTATGTATCGCGTATATAGCAGTTTAGCAGATTTGATCATTATCTCGTGTACACCTCCCCAGTGAGGTGCATTCGGAGGATTAAATTGCCACGAAATTCCATTTTTGGCCGATTTCAATGTTACTTGTTCAGTGTCTATACCTTTCACTATTTCTTTCAGTTCTTTATCAGCGCCTACGAAATTTGTACCCCTGTCAGAGAGCATTTTGATAGGCACACCTCTTCTATTAACGAATCTGAAGAATGCATTCAAGAATGAGTCTGTATCGAGTCCATATGCCATTTCTAAATGCACTGCTCTAGATGCTAGACACGTAAACAAGCATAAATAACGTTTTTCTCGTTTCTTTCCGCGCCCTTGTATAGTAACAAATGGCCCACCATAGTCTACCGAAGTATGCGCGAATGCTCTTAATGGCATATTGAGTCTTATTTCAGGAAGTGGCGACATGATCTGTTTTGCCACTTTAGCTTTTGTACGACGACATTCCATACATGCTTTTTCTACCTTGCGAATTTCTTCTCGCGCCTGAATGATCCAGTATTTGCTCGACAATGTTGCTAATACATCATTTGTGCCACTGTGTTTTCGGAGTTCATGATAATGTTTCACTATAAGAAACGTTATTCTATTGTTGTTTGGTAATATGATCGGATATCTTGTTTCATACGGCAAATATTCAGCATTTACTTATCGCGTGGTAGCCCTTAAAATGCCTTCTTTGTCAATTTTTGGGTTAAGCCCAATAAGTTTGCTGTTGTCTGATACATATGTTTTTCTATTCATAGCACTCAATTCTTCTTTGTATGACTCATGTTGTGCTAGACAAATCAGTTTATTTTCACTGTCTCTCATTTCATCACAACTTAACGAACCTGATAACTTCTCATCTTTACAGTTACTCAAGAATCTGTAGATCCAGGCTAGTACGCAAACTAGACGCAACCAATTTGAAAAATGCTTGGGATTGAGCCTCCAATATTCATCTGTCACTGGCCGATGAATGATCAAACAGTCTTCTTGCTTTGACCTCTTCACTTCTTTCCGAGATTCGAGAAGCTTTTCAACTTTATTTTCTGGCCATTTATTCTCTTCATCTTTCAAAAACTTAGGTCCATACCACCATAAATCTTGAGCATTAAGCTCTTTTGCTGTCATTCCACGGCTGATAATATCTGCTGGGTTATTCTCCGAGGGTACATATCGCCACTGAGCTGGAGTGGTTTGACTTTGAATTTCTCCAATTCTGTTAGCTACAAAGGGTTCTAAATGTCTACTATGATTTCTTATCCAAAATAACACGTTCATACTGTCCGACCAAAATGTTGAACTCTCTATTGGAATATCTAATGCTTTGCTCACTACTTGAGTAAGTCTTAAACCTATTATTGCGCCTAGTAATTCAATTCTTGGTGTACTGATAGACTGTAACGGAGCAACCCTGCCTTTAGCTGCTATCATTCTGACGGAACTATCATGTGATGTGAACTTTTTAAATACACTACAGCCCCATATGCTTTTGATGATGCGTCGACAAAGGTGTGAATTGAAGTGTCTATTTCACTGTTGCTTGATTGAATTGTAATACACCTTTGAATTTTAATATATTTCAAGTTTTCTAGGTCATGATACCAGTGCTCTATCTTACATGAAGTCTCTTGGCTTATTTGATCATCCCAATCCAGTCCGCTGATCCAAACTTCTTGCATCAACATCTTTCCTATCATAATGTATGGTGCTAAAAACCCTAACGAATCAAATATGGTCGCGATAACTTTGAGAAAGTTTCTTTTCGTTATGTTTTTTGCAATATTAGGTACGCGAAAACTAAAACTGAATGAGTCATCAGTAGCAAGCCATAACACACCTAAAGTCTTTAATGAAGGCAATTCTCCCTTAGACAGATCTATTTGAGAAGAGCCATCTGATGGGAATAAGTTCAAGCACTTCTGGTGAATTCGATACCCATTTTCTGACATGCATTCCTGCTTTTTTCCAAAGTTCTTTCAACTGGTAATAGAGATCAATAGCATCTTCTATTGTTTTCACTGAATCAAGTCCATCATCCATGTAGGTCGATTTCATTACTGTTTCTGCAGCTAATGGAAAAATGTTCTGATACTTTTTTGCGTTGTATCTAGATACAAACTGTGCTAAAAATGGCGAAGCATTGACACCAAACACTAATCTGTTGAATTCATATATTTGCGGCTCTTCTGATGGTTGATGTCTCCAGAGAAATCTATGAAAAGGTTGATCCTCTTTCAATAAGCCGACTTGTAAATACATTTCTGATACATCACACGCTTGTGCCACAGGGTTTTTTCTGAATCATAACAATATCTCAAACAAATCTCCCTGAAGTTTTGGACCTTGGTGAATGACATCATTCAACGATACATCCTTGTACTTTGCTGATGCGTCGAAAACCATTCAAACCTTTGTTGTTTCCCTTGATAACCGTACAACAGGAAAGTGTGGCATATACCAGACACCTTTATCATTTACACTTTCTACAGGGAGTTTCTTAATATAACCCTTGTCTTGATATTGTTCAATTGTCTTTGAATACATTTCAAATACATTTTGATCTTTTCTCAATTTCTTCTCAGTACTTTCAAGTCTATTTTGAGCTAACTGATAATTATTATTCAAAGTATCTTTCTTCTCATTCCAGGGAATTGGTACCTTATAGAAATTGTCCTCTTCTATAATTGACTTTTCAACAATGTTCAATGCTTTTCGTTCATTTGTTGACAATGTTACACCACATTCGCTGAAAGTTTCGATTTCCCAAAATCGTCTTAATGTTCTTTCAATGTTAGTATTCTGGATGCTCTGGGTAAACATAGTTGAATTGTATGTCTCATTTACTCCTGAACCTACTGCACCAACACATGTCCAGCCTAATGGAGTCAATCTGGCAATCGGTTCACCTACCCTACCATGAATCTCTTTGAGTGATTTATGACAATCAGAATAATCTAAGCCAATCAATAAATCTATCTTTCGCTTACTTGCAAGTGATGGAAAATCTATGTTTCTTAAATGAGTCCATTTTTCTACATGTTTATTCCAGTCAATTGGAACTAAATTCCCAGTTACTTTTGTAGTTGTGAAGGCTTCTACAGACATTCTCTCACTTGAATGATTTACACCTTGCATTTCAAAGTTCACTGACATAGTATTCAAAATCTCTGACCGACCATTCATGACATTGACCTTGACCTGTTCAAATTTACCTTGTAACCCCAACTCTGAAGCAACGTCCTGAATGATATAGCTTTTGGTACTACCATCATCAAGCAAAGCATTAATTTTTACCTTTTTTCCATTTGCGGAGACAATTACTGGAACAGTTCTTAAAGCTATAGTTTCATTCTTTTGATTACTTGCAAAGACTTGCTGACTAATGTTTTGAACTAAGTTGGTGGCTTCATTTGGAATAAATTCTGCAGTGTTTTCATTTAGCTCTGGTGCATGATAGCTGGTGAAAGAATCATGTAAAAGTCTATTGTGTGTTTTCTGGCAGTTGTCTATTTTGCACTGTCCTGCTCGTTTGCAATCTTTACCCATGTGGTTGTATCCTAGGCAACGAAAACAAAGTCTTAATGATTTGGCCTTGTTCCATCTTTCTGATATTGAAAGTTTTTTAAAATGCTCGCATTCCCAAATAGGGTGGAAATCATTACAAATCTTACACGGACTCTGCGTATTTGAGTTGGTTAAATATGACCTATCATTCTGTGAATGTTTCTTATTCTTATTTTGTGAAAGCCCATGAATCGTTTCATTAGCAATTGTGTAGTAAGATGATTCTTGATTAATCCAGTTTTTTAGGGTTTCAACATTTTCGTCTTCCCTACTTTCGAAGATCCATCTGTGATAACGGGTCAACATACTTTCTGGCATTTTACGTTGAAGAATGTGATACAAAGAACCAGCACCCAAATCTTCCTCATGGTCTGCTTCTTTCATGTTTATAACTGCTATATCCAGTAAGTCCGCAAACTTTTCAATATTTCGTGCATTTTCCTCTTTCATTGGAGGAAAACGGGATAATTCCTCGATGTATAAGGCTATTTGACGTCTTGAACCACCAAATTTTCTGTCTAAGCGCTCTTTTGCAGCCTCGTAACTTGCTGCGGAATGACCTAAATCCTCTATAGCATGTAATGCAGACCCTGATAGGTATTGTCTTAATTGTAAGAGTTTGTACTCGCCTTTAGCAGGTGCTTTGTCTATACAAGCTTCAAATGCTGCTTTCCAGCTTGGGTACTTGTGTTTATTTCCATCGAAAACAGGAATGGAGACTCGCTTCATTTGACGCCACATGTCAGTGCCCTGGTTTTGTTCCTTTTGTAGATTCACTGACATCACTTGTGCTTTTCATTGTCTCTATTTTCTGATGCACAAATTCATGTGTTTTACTATAAATTGAGTCTATTGCCTCTATTTCTTGTTGTGTTTTCTCAACGTTTTCTGTGTCTTCCAATCTTTTGTAAGAAACACAAAGTCTCTGTAAAACTGCAGATACATTATCTTGGGCCATATCAAATTTGTCTTGAAGATCCCTTACATCGTTTTTGTTGACCATGTCTTCACCGGAGACAAAGTGTGTGAGTTTGTTTTTGGTTTTTGTGAAGGCCGACTTACATCTGGTCTTTTGTAGCCTAAGGTCGAATATCTCGTCCATCAATTTTGTTTTAGCTTCATCCATCTTGTAATATAATCTAACCTCGCTCTGCTACCATTTTTTGTACTATACGATGTCGAATGATTAAAAAACTCGATATTTTCGATGCCGATGTTTATTTTTTCTCAATCTTAACATGTGCACGGAAGTTCATTCATGGTTCAATTGAATTAACATAAATCTGTCTTTCTGTAATAATGTTCTGATAAAACTACTTGATTAAAGTTTACTGAACCCATGTTAATCGAACAAACTATTTCTGATTTTGAGATACTCTAGAACACATTGTAGAAAAAGAAGAAATTGCTTGTAACAAGCAATTTCTCCTTTTTCCACAATATTTTCTACCACATAGAATTGTTTCATTTCAAATGGCATCCAGTATTCATTGTCATCTGCAAACTCTTTCAATTTGGACTAATCTAAAATTTCCAAAAACAGGAAAGGGTTAACCCATTCCAACTCAAGCCCTCCTTTTTATGCCCAGCAAGATAAACGATTTGGTAAACATTGTGGGCAGTGAAGAAATTGCTTGTAACAAGCAATTTCTTCATTATCCACAATGTTTTCTATCCCAAAAGACGAAGAAAAATTAAGATTCCATCTACTTGAAATTGTCATCTTTAAAATCTTTTAATTCGGATGAGTCTAACATATTGTTGTGTTGGACTGGGTTGAAAGGTGTTATTTTGCTTAATCATTAGTCAGTAACATGTAACAAAAATGAAACAGTTTAAGCAACCTAAATGTTGTTAAGCTTGAATATACTTTAGTAAGGAAGTTTAAGTAGTCAAACCATTAAAATTGCTTCTCATGATTTTTGGAGCAATGTCGGAACTCAAAGTGCACTTGTTTGAATTAATTTGTTTGGACAATTCATTTTTTGATTTACAGTAGTTATCCATCAATTCTTGTCCAGATCATATCTATACCATAAAGGAAGATAACGTTTTCATTATCCAGCATGAAAGAGTTTTAATCTGTTTGATACTTTATCCCATTCCCACACAGTGATGCTTTTGGATGCCCCTCAAGATAAACGATTTGGAAATCATTGTGAAAAATGAAGAAATTGCTTGTAACTAGCAATTTCTTCATTTTACACAATGTTTTCGACAGAGAAAGGTGAAAAAAAAGATTCATAACTTAAAATTGTTGTCTGCAACTCCTTTTAATTTGGACCAGTCTAAAATTTTGTCATCTGATAATGGGTTAATTGGCATCAGGCAGATAGAGTAATCTCATTCAGAGTGTGAATATTGGTGCCCAATTTGTGTCTGAATCACATATGAAATCCATCAACTAATGTAGAGTAGCTTTGTACATTGTTCCCCTTGAAAAACACTAGTGTCAAGGGTAAAGTTTGATACATCTTCAATCATTGGATGTCATGGGTCTGATCACCGGCGGTGGCACATATCTTTTCCGACATTTGGCTCTCACCAATGGTTGAATAATTGTAAACCTAAGTGGAATAGCAGCTGCAGGCTATAAAAGGATGTAGTGGTAGTACTGGTGTGAGAAATACCAAAAATCAATCAGGTGGTCGAGCCGCCACAATATGACTGTTAAAAGTGGCATTACACCTCATTCAATCAATCAACCTGGTGCACACCCCAAATTTCAAATTAAGGTCATGTAGACTAGCAATCCATATCTGCAACACATTCCTAGTTCAATAAAGTCATTGACAGACAATTTCAATGAATCACAGCACTTATACCTTTCAAAGCTTTGGGTTTATAGATCAGATGTATTATTGGCAGGTTGGTCAGCCTGTAATCTCAATTTTCAGTAACTACAATATAAAAATTGATTCAAACTAAATAGATTGACTAGATGTACTTATTGTAATATGGTTGCGGTCCATGTACTTTTAACAGTGTTATGGCTCTTTGACGAAAATCTTGTCCTCTAATTTTCTCTTCAATTAGTCAATGGGTTTGACTCAAATTGCACATGCGAACTTAACATCAGCCAAAGTTTGCATGTTCCATTTTGATTAGAGTCCATTGATATTTCTTGGATATATGGTCCCTTGTTTGAAAACAATTCTATTCCAGTGACAAAATATTATGTATTATCCTACATATTGCAGTAAATCAGAATCTACAATAAGGGTTGTGAGAGTTCAACTAAATGATGGGGAGAGAGTTGTTGGTGTACGATACCCAAAGCTGCTCATAAAGGAGGTAGAAAAGGCCCTTAAAGAACAGAAAATATTAGAGACTAATCAGCAGCAGGTAATTTCAAAAATATGATTAAAAAAGTGTCTATGCTAATTAGATTTTATCAATTGACTCATTTCCAGATGGTAAACTTTTAGACTTGTCCAAATTGAAAGGAGTAGCAGACGACAATTTCAAGTTGATGAAATTTTAGATTTTTTTCAACTTTTTGGATAGAAAATATTGTGTCAAATGAAGAAATTGCTTGATTCAAGCAATTTCTTCATTTACCACAATATTTTCCTAATTGCTTTTCATGAGGGGCGTCAAAAAGTGTCCCTGTGTAGGAATTGGTCAACTATGATATGGGGTAACTATGATGTCTGAATTTTTCTGTTTAACCAATTGCAAAACAATCTAGCGTTTTGATGCAAAGATGATACACAATTACAGTAAAGAAATGAGAATAGGAGAAATTACTTAACATTGTAGAAATTGATAGTATAAATCATTGTAGGAAAAGGAGATGTTGTTTTGAAAGCAGTTTCCTTTTCTCTTTTTCCAAAATACTTTTCTTCTCTTTAACTTTCAAATTACTCTCACTCATTTTCAAAACAGTTGAATTTATAAGAAATATATCACCATAAGATATTTTATATGTCTTAGTACAACTTAAACCCTTTACTGTTTTTCAAAATTTTAGACTTGTCCATATTCAAAGGTTTTGCAGACAAAAAATGAAAGTGGATTTATTTATACAAATGACCATTCAGTAGGATAGAAAATATTGTGGAAAAAGAAGAAATTGCTTGTTACAAGCAATTTCTTCTTTTTCTACATTGTTTTCTCAATTATAAAATCACAGGGATGTATAAAACAGGGATTTAACATGAAATGGTTAATTGGTTGTATGTATTAAGATATCATTATGTCCTTTCAAAAATTGAATTTTTTCTCTGCAGGCACAGCTGAGTAATTTTCTGAATCCAGATCGCCTTCCATCCTCTCAGCTTTTCTCATCACAGATAAATTCATCACAGCTTACATCATCACAGATTTCATCTGCTCTATCATCACAGAATGCTGCCTCCTTGTTGTCAAAAACAAACCTTGTACCTACAAACAGCTCAGCTATGCCATCTTCTGCCTCACCAATGCTAGTAGTAGATGGTGATAAGACTGATTCTAACTGTGATAAAAACAATTTTAAGACGGATACAGTTGTCATAGATGAGGGTGAGTCTAAAGTTCAAGGAACACAACAAAATAGTGGTTCCTTAAAGACACCATCTTCTCCCGTTAAAGCTGTTGTAGAGATTGTAACGTCTGTGTCTTCTAAATGTCTGTCTAAAGCCACGAAACCTCCAGTTACCCTTCTAAACTTTTTTAAATCATCAACCCCAAAATCAAAGTCAAATGTTAATGAACTAGATGAAGTGTCTGTTGAAGAAAATCTAAATGTTAAATGTGACCCTAAGGAACACAAAAGCGAGAAGAGAGTATCTGAAATTAGCTATGAAGAATTCCTTAGTCGTCAGAATGGTTTGGAAAATAGTGCTAATGACAAAGATGATACTGCCAATCAAGAGAATTTAAAACCAAGTGCCGATACTAAAGATGATGTACATCCCCAGAGATCAACTTCAAAATTTAAATCTTCCTCTGATGTGGACATTAAGAGGACAAGACCATTTCCAAGCAGTTCCAAGAAAAGGGCAGTTGATAGTGATTCTGCAGATTCAGCTCAGCCAGTCAAAAGAGCAAAACAGTCCACATTATTCTCTGCCTTTCAGAAAATGTCTGTAAAGAAAGAGGTGGAAGAGAAGAAGGCATGTTCGTGTCCAATATGTGGAAAAGAGTTTGATAAGGAAATCTCTAATTCAGACCTAAATGCTCATATAGACAACTGTATTATAGAGTAGTATGAGGCAATCATTTTTCATTCTATAATCCATTTCCGGGTGACATAATCTTAGACTGGTTTTAATGTCAGAATGTAGGCCCCATCCATTGATAGATGACATGGCAGTGTGTCATTATTATAACCCACAACTGCAAAGTAGAGGGAGGTATTTTGGTTTTAACCTATCTATCCATTCAATGTCTATTTGTCCATCTATTGACTTTTTAGCTCACCTTAGCACGAAGTTCTCTAGAAAGCTATTGTGATTAGTGGCTGTCCGTTTAGCTTGAACTACCCATCAGATTTCCATGAAATTTTACAGAAATTGTCCAAGGGTGATGGCCTGCCAAAATACTTCTAGGAATTGTAATTGTTTGAGAACAGCGTTTTCTATGGTAACCGGAGGGAATTTCGAAGTATTCTTAAAAAATCCTTTCCTCCTAAAATGTAAGGATTGGAGCTTTCATATTTTGTCCTTTTCTAAAATTCAGGTTATAATTTTGTAATTTGTATAAGCCCTATGTTGTGAGTACCTTTGTGATTTGCAAAGATAACTTGCTGAAAAGAAACTGACTAGTTCTTTAAGAAAGGTTGTTATCCTTTGTGCCTAATTTCAGTTGAGAATTTAAGAGAGATCATTGTGTTCAGAAGGAAGTCAAATTGAATGAAAATAAAACTGTATGGCAACAAAAATAGTTTGAAAAAAGTTAAAACATTAACAATACATGGACTTTTGCAGTATCTCGGGTGAACAGTCCAGGGCCATTGTGGCCCTCTTGTTTATACCCCCCCACCTACGAAGGTTCCCTATTAGTTTAGGTAGCATATTCTTTCAGACATTTGTCTCTCACCAATGGGTGGATAATCGTAAACCTAAGTGGGATAGCAGCTGGAGGCTAAGAAAGGATGTAGTGGTAGTACTGGTTTGTGAAATACCAGTGTTCTCAAGGAGTCTGGAAATAATCCCTATAAAATGATAGCTATCCAGAGGGAGGAAAAAAAGTGTTCTCCTTTCATATTGGTCCTAAAGCCTATATATGTATAAAGTATGGCCAGGCCCTCTTGTATCATAAATCTAACCTTTATATTAACCCATTACCACTCAGTGAGGCTTTGAGACGCCCCAAAGCAAAAGCGCTTTGGAAAATAATGTGGAAAATGAAGAAATTGCTTGTTACAAGCACAATGTTTTCTACTTGGAAAGTTGAAAAAATCCAAAATTTCATTAACTTTTAATTTTCATCTGCAACTTCTTTCAATTTGGCCCAGTCTAAAATTTCACTGTGTGGGAATGGGTTAAATTAGATTGTTGAAAGAAAAAGATCCTTTATCTCAGGTGAGCGCCCCAGGCCCAACGACCCTCTTGCTCTTGCAAAAGTTTAGTCTTGTCTAATTTGATAGAAATTGCAGATGACTATAAAAGTGAGTGCAATTTTCAAATTAACTAACCTTCTGTGTAGAAAATATTTTGGGGAAAGAAAAAATTGCTTGTTACAAGCTATTTGTTCTTTTTCCACAAAGTTTTCTAAGTATGGTATTACAGGAAAATAAAAATCGGGGATTTGCATAGGAAAGCGTTAAAACTATGTGCTTGGTGCTTGAAAAAAATGAATATATATGAACATGTGGTTTGTCATGAATGTTCACCCATTTCAACTCAATCCCTCCTTTTTACGCCCCTCGAGAAAAAAGCTTTGGAAAACATTGTGGAAAATGAAGAAATTGCTTGTATCAAGCAATTTCTTCATTATCCACAATGTTTTCTATCCAGAAAGAGGAAAAAATTAAAAATTCCATCAACTTGAAATTGTCGTCTGCAGCTTCTTTCAATTTGGACCAGTCTTAAATTTTGCTGTGTTGGAATGGTTTAATACTTTCCATATTGTGGTTGCCCAGGTGACAACATGCCATGGCCATAGTGCAGTTGGTAGTGTGTGTATTTCCGTTTATTTATCGTCGCTACCGTAGCACATGCCCATATGAGCGATGCCCCCAGAAGACGGTTAGTTGTTACGGGGGATAGTGCAAGGATACAGGACGAAACTGCTGAGAGCTCCGCCTGGTTCTTTAACGTGCTCGATGGATAGCATCGTCACACGGGGCCTCGGTTTAACGTCTCATCCGAAAGACAATTAGTTAATTAGTTGATATGGTCAGCCCAGGGCTCGAACCCGTGATCTTGAGGTTTGAAGTCAAGTGCTCTACCAACTGAGCTAATCGGGCTGACCAGTAGTCGATAGACGTTCGTCTTGCTTTTAAATGTTTTGTCGATCAAATGAAAATTGATCGGCAAATCAAATCCTTGTGTTCGCCTGTAGTTCCAATTGTTATCCTCGACAATAATTGACGGATCGTTGACCCCGCCTACTGAGTCTACTGGCTCTGACAGGAAGTTCCACTTCGATATTAAATGGCGTTATTTTGCAAAATTTACAGCCAGTAATATGTGCAAAAAATTAAATTGGTTTGTTGTCGACCTAACCGTCGTAACTACAGCTTGAATTAGCAATAGTTAAAACGTTTAAGTCACAAATCCAACAGATCTGTTTTACATTATTGTCGGCCATTGTCAAAGTTCACTCCCGTTCTAAATGAATGATTTGATTCTTTGATGGACAGCAACTTATTGTTTTGTCCTCTTGGACCTATAAACCAATAATCTGCTATGGCAGAGGAATCGCCATGTCGGAGCGCCGCTTGAAATGAATGTGGGCAGCGAACCCTCAATTCTATCTATTATAAGTATACAGGTCGAGCTTGGGTTGTTCTTGTAACCGTTAGATAAGCTATCGTTGAAACGACCGGCTGTATAAATATGAAACCTGATCGGTGCACTATTTTACGATGACTAGCACATTACCTTGACGAGTGCGAGCACAAAATTTTATCAATCAGGTTTCCATTTACAGCAAACCATACGAGAGCCATGGCCTATCGTATCGGGGAATACACGAATAGCGTAAAAGTAACGGAGACTAGGGCCACTAGTTAAATTTTCCATTTAAAGTAAGTTATTTGAGAGCCCTTACCTATAATATCATTTCAGGTCACAAATAGCGTACTCGTAACTTTACCCTTTTCCATACAATCCCTTCTTTTTACGCCCCGCATGAAAAAAGCTTTAGAAAACATTGTTGCCATAGAAGAAATCGCTTGTTTCAAGCAATTTCTTCAATGTTCACAATGTTTTCTACACCAAAAGACAAAGAACTTTAGAATTTTATCAACCTAAAATTGTCGTCTGCATCTTAGTGCACCAGTCTATAATTTTGTCAAGTGAGAATGGGTTAAGAAGCCTAAGACAACGTTTTCGATTTACAGCAAGCAATGCTAGAGCGATAACGTTCATATCGAGAGAACACGAATAGCCTCCTGGTAACAGTAAAGAGGTCTAAGATAAAGAGTTCGGGTTTCCATTGGAGCAAGCCGTTTGAGGGACCTGGGCTATCATATCGGGATAGCATGCGAAGAGTGTAGTCGTAACAGAAATAGACCCAAGAATAGCGAGCTTTTTTTCCCATTTACAACAAGCCATTTGAGACCCCGCGTCTGGGAAGCCCTAGCCTGCTTTATCGGGAGAACAATTCGCAACAATATAAACCGATGAAATGAACTAAGCAGCCGAAACCCCATTCCAACACAACCCGTCACGATTGTTTGTTTGCAGCAATTTCTCCTTTCCACAATGTTTTCTACTCCATATGATGGTGGTTTTTCAACAGCTATTTTGATTCGTCTTTGCCTGGTAATGGGTTATACCGCACTCGAAGAACAACACCAATCCATCTTATTGGCTCTTACGGCATTTAAAGGGCCCATATGAAAGGACGTCGCGCGATGTTTATTGAATTATACTTTTATTCCTAAATGAAATACCTGCTGGTTACCATAGTAACATATTAGAAAAATGTAAAATAATTAGATACATCCTAAAGCGACGAATGTTTTGTATTATTGATCATTTACTTTTATATGGATATAGTAATTGGTTTCGAACAGGTATGTAGTCATTCGCATTTTTTCTAGTAGATAAAGAGATTTTTATTGTATATCAAAGTTTTGTCGAAATTCGGATTCAAGGCATTTTCAATAGAAGGTCATTCTCTTTTGAATGCATGAGTGAAGTATGAGCACACTATAATGAATCAAAGTACTAAAAGTACTGTAACCTAGCAAGGTATGGTTGAATTTAGAAAATCTCCCCTTGTTGGATAGAAAAGATTGTGGACATTGAAGAATTTGCTTGTTATTAGCAATTTCTTCATTGTCCACAATTTTTTTCCAAAGATTTTTTCTTGAGATGCTAAAAAGCGGAATTGAGTAAGCATGGGTTAAATACCATGCTTTTGACAGATTTACTACACTTTGAATAGAGTTAGCAATATTCCTGAAATATATCAGAACTATTTTTATGGCGTAGGCATTCAATGGATTCCGATGGCACTTTGCACTCGTTGAACTTTGGGAAGACCTTTGCTAGCCAAAAGTGACAAAGATATGTAAAGTTAAAGTTTTAGATTAAAATTTCCATCAAGCGAAAAGGTCTCAAATGAAACCCAATTTCCTGAAAAAACATGTGTGCAATATGAGTACCCTAGGAGGAAAATGACCACGAAAGAAAACGTTAACAGTTTTGATATAATTGGTAAAAGGTCAAGGTCACGAGGTCAATGTCATTTCCTGAAAAAAATCCCATCTCCTAATGACTGCATGTGTTGATTAAAGAAAACTCAATGATGAAAGTTTGAAAGATCTTTTTATAACGGGTTTAATTTCAAGGTCACGTGGTCAAGGTCATTGTCTCAAATAAAAGCTCGTCTCCAATTGAGTGCATGTGTGAAAATTGTGTACTGTGAAAAATGACCAAGATGGAAAAAGATAATGTTTTGGTAAAAGTTTTTTATAACAAGATCAAGGTCATAGGGTCGAGGTCATTGCCTCAAATGCAAGCTCATCTCTTGAGTGTATGCGTGAAAACTGAGCTCACTGAAATGCGTACAATAGGAACAGTTGATTCCTTATCTTTTATTTATTTATTTATTTTCATAACGGGTTAACGGAACATGAGACCGTATTAGAGAATGAGTATCCTCGAAATCTCAAACAAACAAATAAATAGGTACCTCTTTATTGTAAATCTGCTTTATCATACGATTATGTCATTTCTAAAGAGCCATAAATAAACGCTACTATTGATAACATAATGATAATCATCTTTGAGGGGGGGGATGTTAAAACAAAATAACATTCCTCAGCCAGATTAATGCTTGTTTTCTAGGATAAATCTGAAGGATAAACAACGCCGTCAAAGGGACAAGGTTTATTAATCAAAGGACTGAAAGTCCTGAGAGCGGTTTTGCTGGCTTATCAGTAACCGCGCTCAATAATGCCAACATGTATCATCAAGATAAGTAAATAAATCGTACACCTAAGAGAGATAAGCAGCTTGATGCTCGATAAGGATGTAGTGGTAATACTGGTGTGAGAACTACCAGGAATCCATGGTTAGGAGCTCCAGCCGCCCCGATATAAATGAAATACTATTAAAAGTTGCGTTAAAACTCCATTCAATTGATCATGACCCTTTACTGTTTATCGAAATCGCTATTTTGATTTAATCACAACGTTTTCTTTAATATTATTTCATCAGTGCCTGACAATTTGTGGTTGTGTGGTAAAAGGTTAAATGATAAATGGTAAAGCAATCAAAGCTAACATTCAGTTCTTTTTGTTTTGAGCATATTATTATTACGTACTACATGTTCGTTTCAAAGAAATAATCGAATTCGAGAGGTAAAAGGGTATTTTAATCGGTGGGGTTAAATAGGCGCTTGAATCGCGACTATAACAGGATTGTAACTTGTAGCATATACTGTGAACACGGGGTGTAAATTGGCTCAGTCCTGCCAAGTCAAAACTAACAGACATGGCTAGGAGTTTGTTAACATGTATTCGCCTACCCCACTAACGACTGACCTGGATTCTATCTTGAAATGTGAGGAGATTATTTCTCTCATTTAGACAGTTCATTAGGCAATTATCTATGGATATATTAAGTCGAATTTTTAAACCATTTTCCTTGATATTCATAACTAAAAGGAGACTGTTGGCATTCAGCAAGTAAGTTATTTTCTTCATTAGCGATGAAATAAATGGAGGCGACCACATAGATTCTACTTTAAGTTTATGAGCATGCATGGAAATGAGCGGAAAATTCACGAAAACTTGTTTCCGGTTGATCGATGTAAAATACCGGTTTTGTCCTACAAAACCGCTAAAAAAAGTTTTCTGAACACGTGACACGCTTTTCACGAATGTAGGACATTTTGGCCAGGACGTTTTGGCCACCACTATTGGAAAAACGGACGTTTTGGCCAAATTCATTTTATATGTACTTATTTTAGATTATTAAGCCAAATTATTAGTATTTCTTACTAAAAACAAATAGTATTATGTAATGATTATTTGAAAATTGTGATTTTTATTTTTTTTGACTCAATAAGCACCATGGACATCAAAACAAGGTCCTGTTTGAGAAAGGGTTAATAAGCCCTCATAACCATTTGTTTTGTTCCATCTCTATTATCTCAGGAATTTAAGATATTAAAGATATTTTTCCTTTTAAGTGAGAAAATGCAAAATTTTCTCTTTTGACACCAATAATGTTTTTATTTGCAACCATCTTCAACCATTTCCAAATTAGAGCAGTCACAGTTTAACATTGCATTGTTTATAAAGAATTTTTTTTGTACAATATTGCACAGAAAAATTTAGGTAAAAGGAGAAAATGCTGGTTGACAACTGCTGGTTGACAATAGCATTTTCTTCTTTTGTCTTAATATTCGGAAACATTCGGCAACATCTCTTATCCCAAGATTTCCCATGATACAAGATACTGTACACATTTCCAATTTTGACATCAATTATGTTTTGTCAGAAACCATTTTCAAATTAGAGCAGTCACAGTCTAAAATTGTATTGTTGATAAAAAAAAAGACATTTACAAGTACAATATTGCACAGAAAAATTGAGGCAAAGGAGAAAATGCTGAAAATTAGTTTTTTGGGAAATAAATCTTTGAAATGTCCACAGTAGAAGCTTACAATAAAGAAGAGTTTATATGTCGCTACACTTCATCAGAGTCAAGGCTTGGATTGTCTAATGAAAGCTATTTTGAGTACAGGTTTAAATGTTTGCATCTTCATATCTGACTAAGAAAACTTAAGTTTCATCTATATGTTCTCTTTGTTTCTTATTATTAACTGACCATTTCCAAATTGATGAGAAATTGGTGGAAAAATGTTCTTTTCCTTCTTTTTCTTGGATGTTTTCCAAAGTTTCCAGTACTAGGGTTGTCAAAACTAAATTATCATGAAACTGTTATTCAATGGGAATGATTAATGGGAAAATGCTGGTTATCTATATATTTACTAAGCAATAAAACCACCATTGTGATCCATAGGAGGAGAAAACATTTATGAAAGATGAAAAAATGCTCAAAATCTATAATAAGTGCATTTAAAATGAATTTGGCCAAAACGTCCGTTTTTCCAATAGTGGTGGCCAAAACGTACTGGCCAAAACGTCCGTGGCCAAAAAGTCCGTCCTCCCTTTTCACAGACAATATTTTGTTCGCTGTATTTCACACCATTTTAGTCGGTTATTTCACCCATTACCTGCGATTTTTTTTAGACTGGTCCAAATTCAGTGATGTTGCAGACAACAAATTTCAAGTGAGGAAATTTTGGATTTTTCTAAACCATTTTGAGTAAAAACCATTTGAAAAAAGAAGAAATTTTCTCACGCTGCTAGAATCCAATATCACAGCTAAAACGTAACATTCAAAATATCATGAAATTTATTGGGAATTGTGCATCTGAAACATACAAGAAAACCCATAACAACAGTCTTTTCTTCATATTTTTGTTACCATAGTTACGAGTACAATAAGCAATTAAATTATTGATCCCTTACGTGACAGTTCCTAATCGTCATGTTTTACACCCGATTGAAGTGTGTTAGAATCCGACACCTGTCATCTAACGGGAAATTAACATCAAAGATACAATTGCGCGTGATCTGTTTGTCTATTTCAGTGAAAATTTAATCAGGTGAGTATATTGTTTGATTTTTATGCTAATGGTATATAGGAGTGGTTAGTGACGAATCGCTATTCACTCCAACTGCCCTCCGATATGACGGTTCGACGGAGGCAATAAACGGCATTACTTATAAATGTGCGGCCAGGGTGGTAAGATAGAATTAAAATCGTTTGTTGGCGACCTAAACGTCGTAACTACAGCTTGGTTAAGCTGTAGTTACGACGTTTAAGTCGCCAAACCCTACTTAGAGTTACTTAGATTTACTTAATGATAAATGTCAAAGTTCAAAATTTACTTCGTGTATATAGGAATGATTTGATTGGCCGATTGAGTTTTTGATTGGCAGCGGAGATCCGCCAAATATCCAGTATAAATCAATGCACGTGAAAGACTTTCTGTCTAGACAAAAGTTTCTCAGTTCTAACTATATTTGCTGTTTTTGTTGTTTTATTTCCTTGTGTCACACACATTGTTTATTTCCGATTTTCAATGACATGCTTTACCCACACTGCATTGCCTGAACTATCCATATACCAACCAAATGGGAGAAACAGACAGGAAATTACAATAAACACGAAACCTGGTATTGTATTACCAAAACACCGTAACCACAGCTCGAAACCAGTATTTTGAAAGGGCTGATAGACCGACGATGGATTAGAAAATATTGACCGGAAATAGTTCAACAACAACAAAACAAACCTGTCCGTAAATACCAACGAAATATTTATTTATATGACTTTTTGATACCATAAACGTATTCATAGTAAAGCTTTCGATTGATAACGGAAACCTTCGGTGATTTGTAAGAAAAGGGGACCAAGTTCGGAAATTCATGCGCGTATATAATTGAAAATGAGGTCAGACACACTACATGTTAGACATGGATTGAATAATAAGGTAGAATGATGTTTTGATAATAACAAGAGCAACGCATGCAGATGCTAGTTTAACGCTCGGTTGTTCGTGTGCTTTATACTGGATAAAATATGTAAGTCGAAAAGGGGGCATATTCATTCATTAGTGCATTTAGAGATTTTACCTTGGTGGTATAAATTGCTCTTTTGATATTGAACATATATTCCGAGTTTCAAGTCAATGTGTTAAGTAATAACAGAGATATTTAAAAGATGAAGAGAATAAACTAATCAAACTGTATGAATTCGCGAAGCGGATTCATACACAAGTGTGATTAGGTTTTTCGGTTCATAACTCCATGAAAACTAAACATATTTTTTCATCACTTATAATTCGATAGCATCGAGCGAAAAAAGCAAAAACTTAACAAATTTTGATACCATTTTATATGGGACTATTTTGAACGGAAGCAAACAAAATAGCTGCGAGCTCAAAATTTTGTTCATGGATTTATGAATGATTTTTTCGACCAGTCAGAACGCCCGTTTCTGATAGACTAAACTAAAGATTAAATCATTACAAATACAATTGTTTTCGGAAGACGTTGACGCGGACGCAGTCGCCAACTACGACATGGCCACAGCAGTAACTCGCCCCCCCCCCCCCCCCCGAGAACAGCCTAGCTAATATCAATGATTAAACTACTAGAGTCTGACCAGGTGTTAAATTTGTTTACACAGACATAAAGGTTCCTTTGTATTTTCCATTAACCCGTCATGCTTAAAAGGGAACGCATAGGAACTCAGTGAAAGAATCAGAGTCCCCATCCAGCAGATGACATTTAGATATGGTATAATATATAGTAAGGTAGCATGACCACTGTAGATAAATAAATCTGACGAGAGCGTTAAGTTTCGACCCCGATCAGTCTGTGCATTATGCGCAGACTGGCAAAGATCATTTTGCACAGAATGGCAAGGATCGATACTTTGCGCAATTCCAAAGGTTTTTCACCTTTTCGGTCACGTATATGTACTCAATCTCGAATCGCTGATGTCAATCAAAATATTGATTCACCAATTAAATCACTATTTCCGTCAGAATCCGGTAACCTCATCTCTGACATTTCTGTAGAATCGTTTCGTCGATAGCAACCAAAGCAGCGAAACTAAGATTTCATTCCAGTCTTTTTTTAAAAAGTTTTCGTCGCCAACTACAAACATTCTGTTTGTCCTAGTCAACCGACAAGAAATGTTGACATATATCTCAGACAAATGGTTCTGTCGGATTTCCATTTGAAGGAGATGTGGCTAGCGATCCGTCACATAAACACTATTTTCTTTCAGGATGACGACCACTTATTGACGTGAATAAAACAAGTGGGACAAGGTCTCTCTTCTCAAATATGGGCTGTGGTTCATCGAAGAATCAACACCAAAGGTTTGATTATAAAACTCCACAGAGAGGAAAACCGGATGGTCAAGAATTCGGACAATTTGGTAAGTGAAATGTTTTCGGATACTTATAACTATCGTTGTTATTTTAAGGGCTTCCATACGAAAGTAGATTAGGCCCGATGTAGATTCGAAAAGAACGTCCGCTTAAAAATACATGTAACAACAACAAAAACAACATCCCCGGGATCTCTTAGTTTCTTTTAAAATCTGTAATAGAGATAAGTATTACTAGAGATATCATTTTGAGCGTTTTTTTAGGAAAAAACCGGTATTTCTAATCGATCAACCGGAAACGAGTTTTCACCCATTTCCGCTCAATTCCACGCATGCACATAAACTTGAAAAAATAAATTCCACGCATGCACATAAACTTGAAATGAAAATCTATGTGATCGCCTCCATCTTGTTTCATCGCCGATGAAGAAAATAACTTACTTGCTGAATGCCAACCAACCTCCTTTTAGTCATGCATATTAAGAAAATGGTTTAAAACTTCGACTTAATATATCCATGGTAAATTGTCTTATGAATTGTCAAAATGAGAGAAATAATTTCCTCGCGTTTCAAGATAGAATCTAGGTCAGTGGTTAGTTGAGTTAGCGAATACATGTACACTGTCTGTTTGTGTTTTGACCTGACAGGGCTGAGCAAATTTAAACCACGTATACACATTACTTCCATTGTGATAATAATATGCTCAACGAAAAAAAAATGAATGTTAGTTTTGACTTCTTTACCTTTCATCATTTAATCCTTTACCACACAACCACAAATTTTCACGCACTGATGAAATAGTATTAAAGAAAACGTGGTGATTAAACCAAAACAGCGATTTCGGTAAACAGTAAGGGGTCATGATTGATTGAATATGGTTAAATGCACTTTTTAATTGTAGTTCAGTTATATCGGGGCGGCTGGAGCTCCTACCCATAGATTCCTGGTAGTTCAAACACCAGCACTATCACTACATCCTTATCGAGCCTCCAGCTATTCGTCCTTTTTAGGTGTACGATTAACTTACTTATATTGATGATACATGCTTGCATTATTGAGCGCGGTTACTGATAAGCCATCAAAACCGATCTCAGGACTTTCAGGGCTTTGATTTAGTTTTATAAGCTCTATAGCATCCTGACCTTTTGAAATGTTTCGTATTGTACTCGTAGTCTGTACTCGTGGTCTGTTTAACATTTTCCTGTACAATCTCTGGTTTTTACTTCCTTCTGATCTTATACTTGAGAAAACATTGTGGGAAAAGAAGAAATTGCTTGTAACAAGCAATTTCTTCTTTTTCCACAATATTTTCTACCCTATTGAATTGTATTTTTTTCGATTTTAATAACTTTTAACTTGTTGTCACAATTCACACCGCCTTTTTGTATTAAACCCCTTTTTCTGTGACGTAGCCTAAAACTGAAATATGCGACAATATGCCAAAGGTCAGGCAAGTAGGAACATTTTTTTGAAATTTTCATTCGAATCCGTCCATAAATGAAGTAAGCCCTTTTTTCTGTGGCGCAATTTAAAGTGGCAAAACCCAAACAATGATGCGAAAGGTCAGGTGACTGAGAACATTTTGTGCAAATTTCATTTAAATTCGTCCATAAATGTAGGAGGAAATGTGTTAGCATTAATTTGGAATTAGACAGACAGTGTGATTCCAATATACGACCGCCTTTAACTAGTAAAATAGTTGGTTGGCGAAATTAACGTCGTAACTACAGCTTTAATAAACTGTAGTTACGACGTTAAAATCGCCAAACCAACAAAAATTCTCAGGATTTACGTTGCAGTCCAAAGTTCACTTAACAAATGATCTGATTGGTCGATCGACTTTTTGAATGCCGACGGCGATCCACCAAATGCACAAGAGGGATGCTTCTTCACCGACTCTAACGTCACCGCCCATTCCTTCGCCGAATCTATACACGGTCATCTTTTTTTTCAGACGACTGTCAGCAGAGATTACCAGCCAACAAAAAGTATAGACCGTGCCCGGAGACTCAAAGTTCCTATTACTCTACGTCGGAAAGTGACGCTAACGAGATTAAAATTACGTGTAAACGTACCCCTGCCGTGACAAAACGTTGACGGACAACGAGACGTTCATCATTTTTCGTGTATAGACTAGTGCACAAGAAAATTTATAGTTCATTATTAGTTATACTACCCGTTAGGCGAAAAGTTACCTTCTAGAAAGTTTATGAATTATCGACCCTGATTAGATTGTGCGAGCTGAACAGGCTGACCTAGGTGGAATCTTTTCGCTCTTTGAACATTTGATGAATCCAGAACTGTCATTATAAATATTTGTATGTTCATTTTAAATCACTTTCTCCGATTGGCCTGCGCGTTTTTTTGTTTTTTTTTCCATATATTTCTTTCACGGATCCACCGAGAGGTCCCTCTTCGCGTGGTGCGTGATGGGTAACATTTGTTTCCCTTTCAAATGTAATTAGAAAGAAGGAAACTTTTCAAACAAACATTTTCTCATTTGACTGTTATGTTTTATAAATGGTGTTTAATGTTCAACCAAGACTTTTTATGCTCGCCGAATGACGAGCATATTGTCGCCCCTTCGTTTGTTTATCCGTCCGTCCATACGTCCGTCCGTTCGTCGCAATTGCTCCACAACCCTTTGGCCAAATTGGATGACACTTCACATGAGAATTCCTTAACATATTGCACCGACGCATTTCTCCCGGGTTTTTTGATAGCTCAAAGGTAAAGGTCACAGTTCAAGGTCAAATATTTAAATGGAACTTTTCAAGAGCTTTTTTGCCTAGAAATGTGGATGGGTGACGTTAAATTAGGTATGTTCGGAGCACAGCTCTCAAATTTATGGTCGTTTATTTTATTTTTTTTTGTTACAGGGCTATATTCGGTGAGCATAATCCGTCTCTGACGACTGTTTGTATACAATGTCTGTGTTTTCTTTTCGATGTTAAGTGAGGATCGCCGCTGTCTATCAAAAACCGATTGACCAATCACATAGTTAATTTGACCTCCAAAACTTATAAAGTAAAGCATATTTGTTGGCTTGATGATGCGAATGCCCTAATTTCAGCTTATCCAAGCTTTAATTACAAAGTTTTGATCGTCAACCAACGACTTGTAATTTCTTACGTTACTGACCAAATATCATTCGATCTAACGTCGTTTGATATCTCAGTCGAACAGCCTTGTCCGAGGTCGGTTAGTGTGGTAAACTTTACATCAACTGACCAATAGCTGCTAACACCTACTACTTCCGCTGGACACGCTCACAGGTAGTTTCACTTCGATATTTAACGGCGATATTGTGTAAACACTGTGGAAAGTAACATGTAACATTGGTTAGCGACCCAAATGTCGTAACGACAGTTTGAATAAGCTGTAGTTACGACGTTTAAGTCACCAAACAAATTGTTTCATTTAAAGGTCGGCCAATGTGGGAGTGCAAATTTCACTCCGGTCTTAGAAAATAATTTGATTGGTCGATGATTCTTGAATCAACAGCCGCGACTGGTCAATTGTTAGCTAGTAGGTCACTACAGTTTATAAATAACTGCAACTTATTGAATTTGGTGGGACTGAACCGGTTTAAATCCAGTCATACTTTTAGTATTAAAATTGAACATTAAAATTTTGTTAAGAAAACGAATTTGGCATGGTACGTGTATATTCTTTATTAATTTGAAGGCTACATTTCAGGGAAGCATTGGTTTGATATTGTGAAAATTATAATACAGCTGAAACCAATTCAATCAGCGTGTGATTAATGCCGAACACATCACTACAATTAATCTTGTTTTGTCAATGAAAATCGTGGTAACGGGAAAATGCGATAAGCTCTTTCTCCTTTTCATGCTATAATTTTTGCCCACTTTGACAAAACATGATTAAAACAAAGGGAAACAACCCATCAAATAATCTTTAAAAAAACACTTTCTGGGTTACTTACCATAAAACTAGAAACAATCTAAAAATCGACGGATACAGTTAGACAAGAAGTGAATTCTACACTCCAATATTGGTCATCATTTATGAGAAGCATTTTCGATAGTTTTGTGCCTCAAACGTCGTATCTACAGCTTATACAAACCGAAATGAAACCCGATTTTCGTTCTTTCTATCGAGTAGCATGCCCTATGTTTAGGGTGACAAAACGCTCGGCAATGTGTTACAAATAGTATCAGGCTTTTGACGTGGGTCATGACCACTGATTCCAACAGGAAGTTCCAGTTCTAAATTAAGTGTCGTTAATTTGCAACATTTATTGCCAGTATCATATGACCAAAAAGTATAATGCTTGGTTGGTGACCTAAACGTCGTTAATACAGCTTAAATTAGTAACGATGTAAAAATAAGTGGTAAAACCAACAAAATTGCTGACAATAATGTCGGCCTACATTAGGGCTCAAAATTCACTTCCGGTCTAAAATGAACGATTTGATTGGTCAATTCTTTTCTTTGATTAAGCCGCTATTGGTCAACTGACTATTGAAGTTAAAAGGTTTGCTTTTTTGAAACAAGTTTTGATGTTTTCGACTCGTAGTCCTGTTTGAAATAAGTTATTTATTGTTTTGAATGTTTTCGATGAAATATATATACATTAAAAGTCATTATTTTATTTCATCTTTGTCTTTGTGAAAGTTTTTCTTCAACAACCATTTCTTTTAACTAATTTCCACACAATCCCTCCTTTTTATGCCCTTCAAGAAAAAATGCTTCGAAAACATTGTAGAAAATGAAGGAATTGCTTGTTTCAAGCAATTTCTTCATTATCCATAATATTTTCTATCCCAAAAGACGAATAAAATTTAAAATCCCATAAACTTGAAATTGTCCTCTGCAGCTTCTTTGAATTTGGACCAGTCTAATATTATATTGTGTGGGAATGGGTTAAATCTGCAAAAAAAAATGTTAGTTAGGAACTCATCTTCGATATGCGACTATAATCATCATCTTAACCCATTCCAACACAGTAAAATTTTAGACTGGTCCAAATTGAAAGAAGCTGCAGACAACAATTTCAAGTTGATGAAATTTTGAATTTTTTCGTCTTTTTGGATAGAAAACATTGTGGATAACGAAGAAATTGCTTGATACAAGCAATTTCTTCATTTTCCACAATGTTTTCAAAAGATTTTTTCTTGAGGGGCGTAAAAAGGAGGGATTGAGTTGGAATGGGTTAAATGAGCAATCCATATTATACTGTTTCTATATATTTTTAAAGATAATATTGCTTTATTTCGATTTGCGGGTTTTCATTCACTTTCAAGCATTTCACATTCAAGCGACAGACACCTATCTGTGAAGTCATTCTGAATGAAAATGATTTTCGCAAGTAAAATATCAAAGTACTGAAAGTACTGTAAGCTAGCAAAGAATAGTCTGGTCAAGTAATCTTTTTTGCTAAATGTTATCGTGATAAATAAACGAGGTTAAAGTAATCCAGGGATTAACCCATTACAACATGGCAAACTCTTTGACAGGTCCAAATTGAAAGAAGTTGTAGACGACAATTTCTAGTTAGTTGAATTTAGAAAATAGTTCCCTTGATGGGCTAAAACATTGTTGACAATGAAGAAATTGCCTGTAATAAGCAATTTCTTCATTGTCCACAATGTTTTCCAAAGACCTTCTCTTGAGATGCATAAAAATCGGAACTGAGTGGGAATGGGTTGAAATACATGCTTTTAAAAAAGTAATCTTCAATTTAAATAGAGTTTCAAATATTCTTACAATACATAAGAACTACATTTTATGGCGTAGGCATTCAATTGATTTAGTGGTTAAGCCTCCAGTGGTAGTTTGCACTCGTTGAACTTTGAGAAGGCCCCAAAATTTTGTCTTTTAACTTAAGCTATCAAAGCTGACGCTTTGCTAGCTAATAAAGCGCTAGTAGCGCGTGTGTCAATTCTCGGATACTGTATAAAACGCCATAGCAGCATTTTTTTAGAGACCTTTATGGTACGTATTGTCTCATTGTATTTAGAACCCCCCCCCCCTTATAAAGTTGCTTTCGATTTTCTCGGGTTAACTTATTATTTCACAGTAAAAAGAATACTATCACAGAAAAGGTCCTTATATTAGAACATTTTATGATTAAAAAAAAAAGGGGGGGGGGTCCGAGGTCATTGGGAGGAATCACTTGAATATATAATCTAGGTTTCGTTGTTTTAAACATACATTTGAAACAGAGACTACCAAGAGAAATCAATATTGTGTCTTTTGTCTACAAAGTAACTCGCAAGTGACCGTAGATGATTTTTTTAAAACTACTAACTAATCGTATATGATAAGGGTGACAACCCGAAATATATTATGAACCCGAACCTCGCAAGAATTATTTATCATATCTCTTAGCCCTTTATGTTTTAAGATGAGTGCTTGGGACAAGAAGTCTACTAACAGGTGCTAATATCAACTGTTCATTACACATTAATAGACGACAAATTTTAGACTGGTCGAAATTGAAAGAAATTGCAGACGAAATTTTTTTGTTTATGGAATTAAAAAAAAAACAAAAAACTTTGTCTTTTAGAGGTAGAGAATATTGTGGATAAATAAAAATTGCTTGTATCAAGCGATTTCTTCGTTTTCCATTATGTTTTTAATGGCTTTCTTCTTCAGAGACGCCAAAAAAGCGTGACTGCAGTATTTTTCTATTCCGACATAATCTCTCTTTAAAGAAAATTAATATCATGCATGTGAAATGTCGCATTGATAACTTTCTTTAAAGTTAAGGACATATGGCCTTGGAAAGAAGTGAAATAAATAAAGGGCTATAACTTAAAGTATAAGAGCAACAGAGTTACGGTTCTTAGATACTACACTTCTCGTTCATAGCATTATTCTCAAGTCGATAGCTAATATAGTCTTGAAGAAACGACCCATAATAATCTTTCCCGAAAAACAAAAAGGCAACTTACGATAAAGTTAAGATAACTAGAGGTCCTTTTTTCAGGAAATGTACTTGATCTCAGCGAGTTCTATCTACTCAATCAATTTCATTTTTTAGTTTTGTAGTTATGTCAAAGTCAATATTTAGGTCGATTAATCACCAAAGGGAAATTATCTTCCAGAAAGTTTCATGTTTATATCAATCACACTTTTGAAGATGCATTAGTCAGACTTTTTTAAAAGACAATGTAATGAAGTTACAGGTTGAACGTTTGACATAATTTGTATATTATACCTTAGACACAAAACCTTCACTCAATTCCAACACAACATATTTGAGACTGGTCCAAGCTGAAAGAAGCTACAGAGGAAAATTAAAATTTGATCGTATTTTAATTCTTTTTGTCTGTATGTATAGAAAACATTGTGGATAATGAAGAAATTGCTTCTTACAAGCAATGTCTTCACTGTCCACAATGTTTTCCAAATATTTTTTTTTGTTGAGGGGTGTAAAAAGGAGTGATTGTGTGGGAATGAGTTAAAGGAAATATTGAAAATGGTGAAAAAATGAGCATTGTATCATGAGTAAAAGGGTAGGAGAAACGTCCACAAAACACAAAACGTAAAGTTTGTTTGTTTGTTTGAATGGGGTTTTACGCCGCTTTCAACAATCTTTCAGTTATATCGCGGCGGCTGGAGCACCTAACAATGGATTCCTGGTATTTCTCACACCAGTACCGCCATCACATCCCTTCCTAACCTCCAGCTGCTATCCCACATAGGTCCACGATTATCGACCCATTGGTGGGAGACAAATAGTCGGAAAGATGAGTGCCGCCGTCGGGGATCGAACCCGGGACCCAAAACGTAAAGTACAAGACATTAAGCACCCTTTCCGAAAGACACATTTTTATCGAGTTTAAAATGAATTATTTTCTGTCTGGGCTATATATATGCAATTGAAATTTTGACTATTTATAAGGCGGTTTGAATAAAAATTCATTTCAAAAAGAGGCCACCTTTTCTAATAGCATCAATCGTCTATGACGTTAACAATATATGCATTGCACAAAACGGAGTACACAAATCACAAAAGGTTGGACAAACAATACAAATGTTTCCCGATTCCCTTTTAAGCTAGCAAAGCGTCAGCTTTGATAGCTTAAGTTAACAGACAAACATTTTGAGGTGATCGCAAAGTTCAACGAGTGTAAACTGCCCCTGGAGGCTTAACCACTAATCAGCTGAATGCATACACCATAAAAAGTAGTTCTGATGTATTCATGAACAATACTAACTCTATTCAAATTAAATTGCGCTCTTTCAAAAGCATGTTATTTAACCCATTCCCACTCAAAATTTGAATCAGTACAAGATTTTGACATGTTGTAATGGGTTAACTCCAACGTTACTTAACCTAGTTTTACCTAGTTTATTTATCATGATAACCTTTGACAAAGAGGATTACTTAACAAAACCATGTTCTAGTTGTTCGAACTATCCGCCTCATCACGATAAAGTAACCAATTAATATAAACCTTTCCCGGTTTTTAATTTTTAGACCGGTCTAAATAAAAAGAGATTACAGACGGCACTGAAGATCGGGTGCAATTTGAAACGAAACCTCCCTATTTGGTAGAAAATATTGTGGGAAAAGGAGAAATTGCTTGCTACAAGCAATTTCTTCTTTTTCCACACTGTTTTCCCAAGCATAGAATCACGGCGACGTAAAATCCCGGGTTTGTGCAGGAAAGGGTTAAACTTGTTAGCATTGTATACACCGAAATTTGAATATCATATATAATCACAAATAATAATAAAAAGAAAAAAATGCTTGCGCGTGGTTTAAAGAAGATTGATTGATTGAATGGGGTTTAACGCCACTTTTAACAATATTTCAGTCCTATCGCGGCGGCTGGATCACCTAACATACGTTTCCTGGTTTTTCTCACGCCAGTACTACCATTACACCCTTTCCTAGCATCCAGCTGCTATCCAACTTAGGCTTGCGATTATCCACCTATTGGTGAGAGACAAATGTCGGAAATAGACATTATGGCACCACATGACCTTATGACCTTAGTCATTACAATTCAAACCATCACACATGTGAAACAAGTAAAAATATCAGATCAACCTACGCATCCTGACAGTCTGATCATAATCTTCACTTTGCGCTCTATAGGTAAATTGTGATCCATAACTTCTTTAGACGACCTTCGAATGTTCTAATTGCCCAGAGTGGCTTTCCAAGCTGCTCAATGTGCGCTTTCACACATGTGTGAGATGGCTGTACATATTACGCACATGTTTAATAAAGATACCACATTACGAAATCAGATGTCTATTATCATTATCAATGTCATAATATAATGACAAATACAACAAACATAATATTAGATACACATAAGTATAAACTTAATGCTCTAAATTAAGAACAGGGCCATAATGGCACTAAATCACTCCCCAGAGTTTTTTGTTAAGTCAAAGAATCAAACCAAAAGCTTTACACGGATCTATTTTTCATACAAAAATATTGGTCGAGGTGTCAACCGACATTGTCAATTCAGCAGAAAGAAGTATATCTATTTACCAAATATGATAAGCGAAAAAGAAAATCATCGGTGAATGTTATAATGAACCATTTCCAGATCATATCCAATCTTGTCAAGGAAAAGACTTGGCGTGAAATGAGGATTTTAATCAAAATTACCAGAGTTTTGATACCACGAGGTAATTGTCTAAACCCAAGTCATGCTTCAAATAAATATCAGCCAATGTTGGATTTCAAAGTTCACTTCCGATCTAAATAAATGAATTGATTGGACCAAATATTTTTATTGATAGACGCGATCCGCCAATAGTGGCACTTTTTCAATGACACGGACGATGAATAGACGGAAATAGACGGAAAACACATTGGTCACTGTAGCTCATTCACCCATTTTTTCTATTTTCCTGTAGATATTCAAAAAAACATTGTTTCGTTTATGCAAATTTGTAAACTGGTATCCCGCTGTCTGAGAGACGATAAATCCAGGGGCAGTAACCTAGTCTGTTCTTCACCTGGGATAAATTATCTTTTTTATACAAGCAATAGCCTTTAAAATCCGACATTGGCGACTGGATTGTAAAAAGCCTTCATCTCCTATCGGTTAAATCCAGGGGCAGTAACCTAGTCTATTCTTCACCTGGGATAAATTATCTTTTTTTTTTACAAGCAATAGCCTTTAAAATCCGACATTTGCGACTGGATTGTAAAAAGCCTTCATCTCCTATCGGTTACTTTGAAAGTGTTCTCGGTGTATAAGCCATAAAACCTTAACTTTTAACCTCCACTTTGTGAGTGTGTACGCAAACCAGTCTTCGCCAGCTGACACATTATTGCGATTGTATTTTAGTAAAATTTGGATTACAATACCAAGAAATTCTTTAATGGAAAACTGTTTAGAAAAGAGAAATGGAAAATGAATTTATGATCCAATGTTCATGACGTAAGTCCTCTCTTAACTCTTTCCTGTTTTTCAAAATTTTAGACCTGTCAAAATTGAAAGGTTTTGCACACGACAATTCAAAGCCAACTTTATTTTGATGATAATCATTCTGTAGGACAGAAAAAAAATGGAAAACGAAGAAATTGCTTGTTACAAGTATAAAAGCATAGGGACGTAAAAGCAAGGGATTGAACAGGAAAGGGTTAATAAATGTATTTTACGAAGAACGATTTTTCTCTTGTATAAGCTAACACCAACCCAAAACGTCCCAATGTACTTTATTAGGACCGGCACATTTAATTTTGAGGACACTTAATCACACTTACAAACATGGGTCAGTGTTCGGACGGGTAAAAATCAGAATATCTTCCAGAAAGACGAGACAATTTTCCTCTTACAAATTAACGACCGGCCCATTAGTGCCTTTAAGCACTTAGAGAACTGAAGCCCTGAAACCATAATCACGTCTTGTCCGTTCTTACACCAGCTTAGTTCACGTTTATTTCCCAGCAAATAGACCGAATGTATAACTTTTTTAATAATAAAGTAAAATCAAAGTACTGAAAGCACTGTAAGCTAGCAAAGCATGGTTGTGTTAAGTAATTTTCTTTGCCAAAGGTTATCATGATAAATAAACGAGCAGTTAACCAATTACAACATGGTAAATCTTAGACTGGCTCAAATTAAAAGAAGTTGTAGAGGACAATTTTAAATTGATTGAATTTAGAAAATTCTTCTCTTGTTGGATAGAAAACATTGTGAACATTGAAGAAATTGCTTGTAACAAGCAATTTCTTCATTGTCCACAATGTTTTCTAAAGCTTTTTTTCTCGAGGTGCTTAAAAAGCGGAATTGAGTGGGAAGGGGTTAAATAGCATGCCTTTGAAAGATTTCTCTTCTATTCGAATTGAGTTTGAAATATAACTGAAATACATAAGAACTATCTTTTATTGCTTAGGCATACACTAGATTAACGTGGTTAAGCCTCCGGTGGCAGTTTGCACCCGTTGTACTTTGAGAAGACCTCAAAATTTTGTCTGTTAACTTAAACTATCAAAGCTGACCCTTTACCAGCTAAAAACAGGAATAAGTGGACGGATCGAGGATATATAACATGTCAAGAACAAAAACGAGACTAAAAGATAATAACAAGAGGACCATAATGGTCATTTATCGCTAACTTGAGTATGATCCTTTCCAGCGAACAAAGAGGTAATATCAAGAGTACCATGGTTGCCTTTTATCGCTAACCTGAGTATGATATTCCCAGCGAGACACAGATAATAACAAGAGGACCATGATGGTCACTTATCGCTAACCTGAGTACGAAACTTCCTGCGAGACAAATAGAGACAAATAAATTATAATAAGAGGACCATGATAGTCGTTTTCAATTCAACTTTATCAAAATATTGAATTTTACGAATCTGGTTCTGACCTAACACCAAAATTTTATTTTGATACTTTGATAAGACATTGGTACAAGCAAAATATCCATGAAAGCACTAGGACCAATATTTTTGGAGAAGACGAGAAGATGGTTTATGTTTTTTCTTTATATCTCTTCTTTGTAAAATATTTCATCTCCCTACATAGGACTAACTTTAATCTTGAAGCGGCAGATCAAAGTTAGCTAGCTTTACAGCAATAAGGCTATTCTACATACAAAATGTATCCACTCTAGGTCAAATAGTCCGTACAAAGAAGAATCTTAACCTTTGTCTGTTCAATCACTGGTTTTTACGTCCCTGTGTTATTATAGTTTGGATAACATTGTGAAAAATGTAGAAATTGCTTGTAACGAACAATTTCTACTTTTTCCACAATATTTTCCACTTTGCTAAATCATTATTTAACGTAAACTTAATATTGCCGTCTGCAAAATCCTTGAAATTGGATCAGTCTAAAATTTTGTAGAACAGGAAAGGGTTAAAGATTTTTTTTCTCTTCTTCAAAGTACATATGATCTACCAACATAGAGCTTTATTTCATCTAAGAGGAATATTTTGAAGTATTTTGGCAGAGGAAATAATGTAATGCTACAGGCAGAGTCTGATAGCTAAAGGCTTTTATTTTAGAAGATATTTTTTCCAAAAATTTCCTATTTATTTCTTTAATGAATCTAGGATCCCACAACATAGAAGTTTTTCGTCTAAGAGATGCAATTCTGACTATTTCGGTAGAGGACTATATGGCAATGATATATGCAAATATTCAAAGCTCTTGGTTCATAATTTTGATTTTTTTGAAAGACTTCCTTCTTTATTCCTTTTTATAGAATACGCGATCCAACACATGACCTTCACCTGTGACCTTGAACTTGGGGGAATCCAACATAACTCTGCGTATTACACTAGTACTGATCAAGGGGAACAATTGTTCCAAGTTATTTAGAAATCCATCAATTAAACTTGGAAGCCGCCGTCATAGCGCAGTTGGTAGCGCGTCGGACTATCAATATAGAGGTCCCGGGTTCGATTCCCGACGGCGGCACTCATCCTTTCCGACTATATGTCTCTCACCAATGGGTCGATAATCGTAGACCTATGTGGGATAGCAGCTGGAGGCTAGGAAAGGATGTAATGGTAGTACTGGTGTGAGAAATACCAGGATTCCATTGTTAGGTGCTCCAGCCGCCGCGATATAACTGAAAGATTGTTGAAAGCGGCGTAAAACTCCATTCAAACAAACAAACAAAATTAAACTTGGAGATATCCGGACAAGAAATCACACGGCCAGTTCCGGAGCAGAAGATTGTTCAGTAATAGTGGATATACGAACGGACGCCAGACATTGACCGACCAAACAGGTAAGCTAAAACAAGCATTTCAAAAAATAAGATCAATCAGGTAATCAGTCAACCATTGAAATCATTCGTTTGGACTGGAAGTTAATTTTAAACTAAGACATTGGCCGTCATTCATGTGAAGCTTGTTGGTTTGGCAAGTATAACGCCGTAACTACAGCTTATTCAAGCTGTAGTTACGGCGTTTTGGTCGCCAAACATCCACTTTCCTTTCTGTTACATTATGCTAGCTATTATTTTTGTAAAATAACGTCGTTTGAGATGGAAGTGGGCTTTCCTGTTGGAGTCAATACGCGGGTAGAAAGGAGTAAGTTGGAGGTTCAGCGATTGGTCAATTGACGGATCGCTAGTAATTTCTACTGACCTCCGAAAAGTCTGTGCGACTGAGATATCAGTCGACATTATTTTGCATACGGATTGATGGTTACCTAAACGTCGTCGCTTCAGCTTGAATAAACTGTAGTTACGACGTTCAAGTCGCCAAGCCATCAACGATAATAACACAAATGTTGGAGGTCGGCTTGTGTAAATGAATGACTTGTATGATCATTCGAACTTTTGATTGACACTTACGATCCATCAATTCTGAGTTCTGATCCTTCAATAGTTCTAAATAACATTACCATTTGTGTGCCTTCGAGTTTTCATATAGGACTGATATTAATGATATAAAAATAATTTAATTTTAGTTTCGTCTATCAAAAACGAGCGTTCTGACTGGCTGGAAAACATATTTATAAATCCCCGAAAACATGTTTGAGCACGTAGCTATTTTGTTTACTTTGCGCACAAAATATGGTAACAAAATTTGAAAAATATTTGCGTTTTTTTGCTCGATATCATTAAATCATAAGAAATGAAGAGACTATTTTTTTGGTTTTTATGGCGGCATGAAACGAAAAACTAATCGTACTGTATGAATACATAAATGTGATAAGGTTTTTCGTTTCATACCTCCATGAAAACAAAAAATACTCTCTTCGTCTAGCTCTTAAATGCCCAAATAGGCAAAATGAAGAAAACAAATATTCTGAACCTATTATGGCTTCGCCCTGATGCTGAAAATATTTTTTTCCAATGAATGTATCTCAGGGAAATATAATACAATTATTGCTTTAAATATGACAATTTTTCAAAAAGTTAATTAGTAGAAAAAGTACCCTGTCACAGTTTCTGTTTCGTCTAGACATTTAATATCCTGTATTTTTTTGTTATTTTCATACCAAATTGACAGTATTCTATAGATTAAATGTCAGTTGTCTAAAGTGAAACCAATAAAAACGCCATAATTATCTCGGTTAAGCTGAAAATTGAATTTTCTTTCGTGTTTCAGATTTAAGCCTTTGCATTTTCAAATAAATTTTCGAGAAAAAAAAAGGCTTTACCTTTCTGTTAAATGGTTTGGCTTCCCCGTGTCTTCAAAACACTTAAGGTAATAATCCTAAAATTTCGTTGTTTTATTTATAGTATATTAGCAAGCAGAGTTCTTGATAACCATCGCCTATGTAGATATTTCAAGAACCAATCAAGAACAATTGAACCTAAGTATGATGTCTCCGACTATTTCCTAGGTGCGCGAAGCTCACACACGGAGCAGCCTGGATAGCCAGACAATGTATGTAGAATACTTGCCGGTTGTCTAAGTAACCTTGAGTCAGTAACTATCTACATACTGTATAGTCAAGGCTAAGATCAGACTGTGCGGATGCACAGGCTGATACGAGCCTTTACAATGCGCTCATGTGTAATGGTTAGATAAGTCATGCATATTCTAAAAACGAGTACTCTGGCAGATTGTGAGACAATGTGAAATTTGAAAATCAGAGGAATAGCCAGCCTATAAGTATGTTACATTGACAATATTTATAGTGATTTTTCTTTGCCAAGAATTGACAAATCGCAGCTGTCAATCAATTCATCAGACAACCAATGAAATCATTCATAGAGACTGGAGGGTAACTGAGCTTCAACATTGGCAGACATTATGGAAGCTTATTTGTGGGTTAGTGGCGACTTACATGCCGTTTCTACTTGTTTCCAAGTTGTTTTACAACCAGAGCATTCTGTTATTCAAATAAATAAATGGATTAATAATCTATACACCTTTGATCACTCATTATGTCTTGTACAAGTACAGATGGCTCGTGTTATCACCGATGTACGATACTCTACAGTCCCTCGATCGTGTTATTGGGATACTGTGTCATTGTTCGGATAAACGTAAAATATTCTTTCGTATTATAACTATCTTATTTCAAGTTTCTCATCTTACATACCGAAGACTCTCACTTGAAGACATATATGTCTCATGCAGTGAAAGACTATGTAACTCAAACTATATTTGTATATGTGTCGTGCCAATTCTTGAGAATGCCCGGGCTCAACATATATACTCATACTCTCATAGACAGAACAGATATGTTTTATCTATCCTCCTATAGTGGCCGCCGTCAAAGCGCAGTAGATAGCGCATCAGACTCCCAATCTTCAATCATGTCATGAGTTCGATCCCCGGCGGCGGCATATATCCTTTCCGACATTTGTCTCTCACCAATGGGTCGATAATCGTAAACCAAAGTGGGATAGCAGCTGGAGGCTAGGAAAGGATGTAGTGGTAGTACTGGTGTGAGAAATACCAATAGTCCAGTGTTAGGTGCTCCAGCCGCCGCTTTATAAGTGAAATACTGTTAAGAGTGGCATTAAACCCCATTCAATCAATCGATCTCCCCGTTCGACTCAGACTACAGATTTAGACTTTTTTTGCTTTTATTCAGATACTAAGATTCGCATAACTTTTATATTAAATGGTTAATTACATATTATTATTTTTGATACCAATTTTTGCTCTTGGTAAAACTACAAAATCGCTTTGTTTTTAAAGCGGTAAAGGAAATTTCCCCGTACTTTTTTTACGGAAAGTGATTCAGAGACACTCCTGGAAAAACCCTCGGGATGTACCCCCGGATTTTACCAAGTTAGAAATTAAACATATAACCACTCTTTCATTATCAGAGTGGTTCAATAGATTAGTTGGAAAGTATGGGTCAATGGCTGCGCTGTAGCTCTTACAGGATAATGGGTCAATATCCGTATAGACAATTTTACATACCAGACTTACAGAGGATATCATGACAAGTCAGGTTCCAAGGTTCTCCTTTCACATAAAGAATGATGTACAGTAAATCTTGTATTAAGCGACCATTCGGACAGCCAAAAAAGTGGTCGCTTAAGAAAATTGTCGCTTAAAATGCATTTCTGTAATTATATAAAGGATTGATTCGATTGCATACACAAGCTAAAACATATTCTCGCTAAATTCCGTGTTGAGACGATTCTAATGGTCTTAAAAAGCTTTGGATTTATTTATTTATGGTATGCTTTTAGCAAATACGCCCCCTTATCATGCCAACTTTACATAAAAGATTGATTCAATTGCATACACAAGCTAAAACATATTCTCACTAAATTCCGTGTTGTTGGGACTTATTGGAATCATCTCACTGAGACGATTCTAATGGTCATTAAAAACTTTGGATTTATTTATTTACGGTATGCTTTTAGCTTTTTACGCCCCCTTATTATGTCAGCTTTTGATTTTGAAAGGGGTTTTTGATTGTGGTCGCTTAATGCAAGTGGTCGCTTAATAGAGGTGGACGCTCGAGCAAGATAGACTGTACATCACATTTCATCTTGTTTCCTATCATTTTACTGGGGATTTTCAGGAATATGTTTTTATGCATTTTGTTTCTGTTAATCAAATTTGAGTTTGTCCATACGCAACCGATTTCGGATTCTGAATCTAGTTCTAATGCTATCTAGGAAGCATATTAACACGATATCTTTAGAGTTATAATAATGAAAAAAGTTATAAAAGCCCTCTTAATGAGCAATCTAATTCAACATTCGGATAAAGTATCAAATATTTAAAGGATTGAAAGCTCTTAAAAGCTCACAGTTCAGACTTCAAAAAAGAATTCCGTGAGTCAAAACTCACTAAGTATACCCCCGCTAAATACACCGCCAAGTAAACTACAGAGAAAATGAAAATCTTCCTAAATGAAACATTCAGTAAGCAATGCTGACACCTAACCGAATGTCCTCATCAAAGTTTCAAGTAAAACGAAGTCAATGCTATCAATACTTATGAAATATTAAAAAAAACAAACAAAAAAAAAAAAAAACAAAAAACCCCGCTATACCAAGCAATCTCCAAACAATAACTAAGTCGCCAAAAAGGAAGTAAAAGACAATTAAAAAGGAAGAATAAAATACATTGAGTGCTATGAAGGGCACCGAACTTAACCTTCTCATCAAATTTCAAGTTGGTTCTATGTATAGTTGGTGAGAAAAATGCGGCCATAAGATACCAATTTATTCCCGAAAAATATAATAAGTCGCAAAACAGGAGGTAGTGAACTTGCGGACCTGAATTCGGTAAGCACCACGTAGGACTCCCTAGCTGAACCTCCACACCAAGTTTCAATTCATTGCTATGAATAGTTGCTGAGAATAGTGTGACGAAAATATACCACTTTATTCCTTTAACCCATTCCCACACAGTAACGCTTTTTGACGCCTCTCAAGAAAAGCAGTTGGGAAAACATTGTTTTCTACCAAGAAAGTTGAAAAATCTAAAATTTCATAAACTTTAAATTGTCGTCTGCATCTCCTTTGAATTTGGACCAGCCTAATATTTTGTCGTGTTGGAATGGGTTAACAACCAGCAAATATTCTAAATGCGCTGTGTGGCTAATGTGTGGCCTTCACGCACGAGTGAAATGGTTAGAAATGTCACGGACGGGACACATTGTATTATAGTTCTATTCTTTATAATTGACCCACTGTCCTAGTTTCACAAGGATTTTAGAACAAAAATAAACGGTCTGTCAGATTACGGATATTAAACTGCTCTAGGAAATTACATACTGTATATTATGGCCGATTTTCTTTGTTGACGAAGACAAGGAAACCGATATCAGAGAGCTCCACAAAATATGGGCGTAGGCGAATATAGACTGAATAGACCGATCGCAATTGTTAAACAAGAAATCAAGCGACCAATCAGATGATACATTTAGACAGGAAGTGAACTTTAAACTCCTACAATGGCAGTCATTTTTTGGTAAAGCAATTTTGTTGATTTGGCGACTTAAACGTAGTGACTTCAGCTTATTTAATCTATAGTAACAATGTTTCGGTAGCCAGTCATTTTACTTTTTTATCTAAAGCAAAGCGTCAGCTTTGATAGCTCAAGCCAACAGAAAGAATTTTGAGGTCTTCCCAGAGTCCAACGAGTGCAAACTGCCACTAGGGCTTAACGACTTAATCCATTGAACGCCTACGCCATCTGCAACCTTGCAAAGTATGTAATTTTATATGCTAGCAAAAAAGGCTGGTAAAAGTCCTGTAACTTGACGATTCAAGTGTTTTTAACCATTTGATTTTGAAACAGAGTTACCATTAGTCATTTTTACCAACATCTCTAACTAACCCGTCCAAATATGAAAATATTTCTATAAAAGCAGAGATGAACCAAATATTACATTTTTCCTTGGACTGAATTCCTAGATCCCTCCACATTAGATCTCTCAGACAGTAAGCCACTAGTTTAACTGGTCTTTAATCTTTAAAAAACTTTGTTGTTAAAAAACAATTGCTATTTGACGGATCGCTGGTCACGCTCATTGAGCTCCGACAGGAAGTACCGCTAATTTGCAAAATTTATGGTCAGTGACATGGACGACCGGGGCAATAACACTGTATCGATGTCTTAGAGCAAAAACATAGTATGGCTCTAAACATTGTATAGAGCCATACTATGTTTTTGCTCTAAACCATCGATATGTGTCTCTTGGCATTTAATGAACTTTCTACAAAAAAACTTTATACAAATAAAGGTCCATCCTAGTCCGCTAGTTTGTTAGTTTTGACTCCTATCAGACTAGCTGGCTACTTAAGAAATGAAGAGATTTTTTTTTGTTTTCATGGGGGTATGAACCGAAAAACCCAATCACCCTGTATGAATACGCAGAGTTATGAATATTTTTTTTCGACCAATCAGAACGCCTGTTTTTGAAAGACGAAAATAAAAATTACATGTAATTCATTAGGATGTTAACCAAATTCTAGCTAAAACGTTTACATTAGAGCCAGGCTGTTTGTAAAAGACTTTTTTTAACCTGAGGCTTTTGCGAAAAAATAAAAATATCTGAAGCTATTGCGCCTCTTAAAGATAAGTATCGATGTTTCCTTTTTTCATGTCTCAGATTTTAATTATTTTCATTTCCTCTAATATCTTATTTGAATACAATATTCTGAAAGGTAGTTATGAGAAAATCAGAGGTCGCTTATCAGAGAAAATCAAAGGACTTAAAGTCCTGAGAGCGGTTTTGCTGGTTAATCAGTAACCGCGCTCAATAATGCGAGCATTTTTCATCAATATGAGTGGGTAAATCGTACACCTAAGTAGGAGGAGCATCTGGTGGCTCGATAAGGATGTAGTGGTAGTATTGGTGTGTGAACTACCAGGAATCCATGGTTAGGAGCACCATCCGCCCCGATATAATTGAAATACTATTAAAAGTTACGTTTTCTTCTTAAGTGCGTGAACAGTTGTGGTTGTGTGGTAAAAGGTTAAATGATAAAAGGTAAAGAAATCAAAGCTAACATTCAATACTTTTTTCGTTGAGCATATTATTATCACAATTGAAGTAGATAAATGTCCGTTTCAAAGATTTAGTCGAATTCGAGAGGTAAAAGGTGTTTTAGTCGATGGGGTTAATAGGCGCTTGAATTTAACAGGGTTGTAACGTGTTACATACACTGTGTATACGGGATGTAAATTTGCCCAGCCCTGCTAGGTCAAAACACTAACAGACAGTTTACATGTATTCGCTAACTCCACTAACCACTGATCTAGATTCTATCTTGACACGCGAGGAAATTATTTCTCTCATTTTGACAATTCATTAGACAATTTACCAAGGGTACATTAGGTTTTAAACCATTTTCCTGGATTTTCATGATTAAAAGGAGGCTGTTGGCATTCAGCAAGTAAGTTATTTTCTCCATCAGCGATGAAACAAGATGGAGGCGATCACATAGATTTTCACTTCACGTGTATGAGCATGCGTGGAAATGAGCGGAAATGTGTGAGAACTTGTTTCCGGTTGATCGATATGAATTACTGGTTTTTCCTAAAAAAAAAAAACGCTAAAAATGGTATTTCCCTAATAGCCTACATAGGCTATTTATCTATTTTCAGATTATTCTGAGACAGTTGCAAATAGTAAAGAGTCATTAACGTGCTGCGAATAACCGTTGGAATCTCGCAATTAGCTTGAATAACATCAAATCAACGTCATCGTTACGTCATCAAGATTTGTGCTTTTAATCTTTAAAAAACAGTCAAAAACTGTCGTAAGCGTTATTTCGAATGTAAACACCTACCGCAATTTAGCGCTAACCATTTTATGTGACGTGATTTAGGATGTTGATTGTTTCGCTTGTCAATTTGTTACCTTCCGTTGACTTTGAGTCATATGCAAATGAGATCATGCGCTGTCGACAACCGAAATCCATTATATCTATAAATAACATGGAATTCCGCTAAACCTTTTCTGTATAACCACAAAAAAGGCACTTTACATTAATAAGATTACCACAAGATAACATCTTACTCAGATTTAAGTATAAATTGCTAGTTTGAGCGTATCTTACGACACTTAGCAACTTAATCTTGTCTAGGTTTCAGAAGTATCGATACATCCCTTTAAAAATAATCAAATGTAATGTTACTTCCAATTTTATGTTCATGTTGGCGTTAGCGCATGAGACTCCCAATATTCAATCAATCGATGTCATGGGTTCGATTCCCGGCGGCGGCACATATCCTTTCCGACATTTGTCTCTCACCAATGGGTGGATAATCGTAGACCTATGTGGGATAGCAGCTGGAGGCTAGGAAAGGATGTAGTGGTAGTACTGGTGTGAGAAATGCCAAAATTCATTGTTAGGTGCTCCAGCCGCCGCGATATGACTGAAATACTCTTAAAAGTGGCCTTAAACTCCATTCAATCAATTAATATGTTCATGTTGGTCCGTCCCTCTGGACTGTCAGCCTATTTATCACTAACTTCTGTCTGTCAGTCTGTTGAATTCCCATCGGACTAGCTGGCTGAAACAGTTTGAACCCTCTTCTAATGAAAATATTGTACACTATACCAAAATTGGTTATAGATGGATCTATCTGTATAATAGATAAATGTTGTGAAAAATAAACTACATCAATTATTTGCTAAAAATCAACGTAAAATCAAGTAATTGTCAGGGAAAAATAAAAACCGCATGACTAACTGACTGTACAAGCGGGAATCCAATTTAAGTTGCTTATGGTGTTTTTTAGACCCAGATCGATTATAAAAGGATTACCGTCATTAAATGGACAATCCGTTGGAAAAATAAAAAATCTGGGGCCGCCGTATCAAATCAAAAGTTGTTATAAACTACGTTCAACACGTTCTTTATCATAAATGAGCCAAAACTTTATGTAAATTAAAGTCCGCCCTCCAAGCCTGCAAGTCTGTAAGGCTTTAAGTCTACTGATTTCAATCTGTTAAACGAATTTGCTACTTATAGCATCACATAAGAAACCTATCTAAGAAGGAGTTTAACCTATTCCCACACATTTACGCCCCCTAAACAAACAAACAAACAAAAACAAAACCACACAACCTTGTGTAAATAAAGAAATCGCTTGTTACAAACTTTTTCTTCATTATCCGCAATGTTTTCTACCCCAAAAGACAGAAAATTTTGAAATTTCATCAACGAAAAATTATCGTCTGCAATTACATTGAATATGGACCAGTAAAAATTTCGTCGTCTGGTAATGAGTGAGGTCAACTAGAATAATTACATCATTTCAAAGCAGCACTCTCGGCTTTCAGTTTCTAAGCACATGAAAAGACATCATTAACAAAGACGTCTGCAATCAACAAAGAAAGTCGTAGTCCATTGCCTTTTAAGAAAGAAGCTCGTTTTCAGGACCTAAACGAGACCTATATTGATGTGGAACTTTAAATCAAAGTGTGAAATCAAGAAACACGTCTTTGAAGCACCACAACCGTCTAAAACAACATGCAATACCACCACCAAGACACCACACACACACACACACACGAACACACTTACGCAAATATACCCATGGCACTCTGATTACGTTACGTCACTGCATTTAAGTAGGAATGAGGTGTTAACGGCTAGACTTTCAGTGAGGGCCGGCGATGCAAATATACACGCCCCACCACTAACATCAAAATAAACAAAACCACGGTCTCTAGAAAAGTCAGTACTGAAAGTACTGTAGGCTAGCAAAGTATGGTTTTATTAACCTCTCTGTCAAAGGTCATCATGACAAATAAACAAGGTTAAAGTTGACCCATTGAAATATGACATATGATTGGTTCAAATTGAAAGAAGTTGCAGACCACAATTTCAAGTTGTTTGAATTCGGTAGAAAACATTGTGGACATTACAAGCAATTTCTTCATTGTCCACAATGTTTTCCATGTTTTTCTTGAGATGCCTAAAAATCGGAATTCAGTGGAAATGGGTTTGACAGCATATTTTTAGAATAGTTCACTGCATTTGAATATAGTTTGTAATATTTTTAAAATACATAAGAACTACTTTTTATGGCGTAGGCATTCAGTGGACTTAGTGGTTAAGCCTCAATTGGCAGTTTCCACTGGTTGAACTTTGAGAAGACCTCAAAATTTTGCCTGTTAACATAAGCTATCAAAGCTAACGCTTTGCTAGCTAAAAATAAACTACGAAAAAAAAAACTTTTGGTCTTTCCTTCTATTTTTCTCTGTCGGTCTCTACCTAGTTGTCTCCTACTGTAAGGACTATCCATTGTATTACAATACAATACAAGACTAATTGTATTGTAACGACAATAACGCACCAGCACTTCTTACCCGTTATAATATGTAGGATAATGGGTCAATGTCCAGATATACAATTCTGTATACCAGACGTAAAGGAGATATTGTGACAATCCGGGTTCCAACGTTCTCCTCTTACATATTGAATGACGTACATAGCATTTCCTAGTTTCCCATTTAGTAAACAAATCTTTCCAATGTTTTCCTTTCACACTAATGCGTTTCCCTTTCTTTAATGGTATTAGCTTTGCCTTTTAACCCATAACCAGACGGCAAAACTTTAGACTGGTCTAAATTGTGAAGAGTTGCAGACGGTAATTTAAAGATATGAGAATTTAGATGTTCTCAACTTTTGTGCAAGCAATTTCTTCATTTTATACACTATTTTCCCAATTGTTTTTCTTGATAGGCGTCCAAAAGCGTAATTGTGTTGGAATGGGTTAATGAAACTTGAGAGACGCCTTTTCGTTGTTTATCGTTACGTTTTTGCACACAATCCCGCATTTTTACGCACTACAAAAACCTAACTGTACATGAAATTGTAGGAAATAAACACTTTCTCCTTTTCTCACAATGTTTTCTACACTCTTTGGCATTTATTTTCCAAATTTGGTGCACCTTGGAATGTTTTCTTTAAATTTGCTTTTTTTCAATTTGGATCAGTCTAAAAATTGTCGTTTCGTAATAGGTTAAATATCGGCAACCCCCCCCCCCCCCGGAAAGAAACGCAAATTTATTCATTGTGATCTCTCTATTTACAGTGTTGCTGTTTGCATGAGTATGGACACGAGTAGTGATTAGATATACCACTGACCACGCCCACTAACTTCCTACAGGATGTTCCACTTCGATATTTACCCATTCCCACACAGTGACGCTTTTGGACACCCATCAAGAAAAACACCAGGGAAAACATAGTGTAAAATGAAGAACTTGCTTTTAACAAGCAATTTCTTCATTTTACACTATGTTTTCTATCCAAGAAGTTAGAAAAACCTAAAACTTTATAAACTTCAAATTGTCGTGTGCAAGCCCTTTCAATTTGGACCAGCCAAACATTTTGTTGTGTGGGAATGGGTTAAACGGCGTAAGTTAGCAAAGTGTCAGTAACACGCAGGAAAAAATAAAATGGTTGGTTGGCGACTTAAAATCGTGACTACATCTAAACCAAGCTGTAGTTACGAAGTTTATGTCGCCAAACCACCAAAAATGCTAGCATAAATGTTGGAACCAATGTTCACCTCCGTTTTAAATAAATGACTTGATTGGTCAATAGACCTTTTGATTGACAGCGGCGGTCCCCCATCTTTACTGGGGTATTATTACTAAATCCCTACATATTTAACCCATATCCACAAAACAAAATATAAGACTAATCCAAATTGAAAGAAGCTGCATACGACAATTTCAAGGTGATAGAACTATAATTATTCGATCTTTTTCGATAGAAAACATTGTGGATAATGAAGAAATTACTTGATACAAGTAATTTCTTCATTTTCAACGATATTTTTCAAATGTTTTTTTTTCTTGAGGAGTGTAGAAAGGAAGGATTGTGTGGGAATGGGTTAATGTAGACCGTTGCAGTTGAATAGGATTAAATAGTGACATATAGATTTCATGTATTTCCATTTAATAAAAAGCATCTGTTCTGCTATTTTATATCGCGGCGGCTGGAGCATCTAACAATGGATTCCTGGTATTTCTCACACCAGTTCTACCATTACACCATTTCCTAGCCTCCAGCTGCTATCCCACATAGGTCTACGATTATCGACCCACTGGTGCTACTACTTAAGAAAATGATAAAAGTTTTGAGAACCTTATCAGTTCAGTTCATTTCACAATCAGTCTCCTGCTTAATTTTTCACGCCGCCGTCATATCGCAGTCGGTAGCGCATCAGACTCCTAATCTTCAATTATGGGATGTCATGGTTTCGATCCCCGGAGGAGGCACATATCCTTTCCGACGTTTGTCTCTCATCAATGGTGGATAATCGTAAACCTAAGTAGGATAGCAGCTGGAGGCTAGGAAAGGATGTAGTGGTAGTACTGGTGTGAGAAATACCCGGTATCCATTGTTAGGTGCTCCAGCCGCCGCGATATGACTGAAATACTGTGAAAGTGGCGTTAAACCCCATTGAATCAATCATTAATTTTTCACCCACAAAACAAATCCAAATATAATATACGAATAGAAAGCTACAAGATATGTAGCTAAGAATAGAAGGTTTATGATAAATATTGGAAAATCAGGTAATGTATAGCTGACCGGAGCGATTGGAACCTTACATTTTCTTTTGCGGATTCAGTTTTGATGGAACAAGAGTGGGAATAAGCTCCCCGTCCCTCTTCAATAATTTTGGAAGATACCGTAGTTGAAACCTATTATTCTGAAAAGTCCGCTAGAAAAGTATGTTGATGCCTCCAAGTTAGCACCCCTTCCCAAATTAAACCGCTGCCTACATGCCTGGATTATCAGCCATTGAAGCTTAAATACCCTGTATATAAATGTCAATTCGATAACTGTAAATACCGTTACTTTCTCGCCATGTTTAAAACAAACAAACAAACAAACAAACAAACAAACAAAACTAGTTGTGTTTGTGATCGCAACAAGACTTAACTATGAAAAGTTTTGTTGACTTGTACGTGAGATTTGATAGAGTATTGAAAGAGTATTTTAGTGAAAGCGACAAGGAATTTTTTTTGGCGTTTGTCCTTGGTATGTGACGTTGACCTTATCACATGACCTTGACATTGACACGAGGATATGCGTATCATGGAGATGTATCGTCATGCCAAATATGAGCATTGTATCTTGAATAGGCTCGTAGTAATTGCCAATGTTAAGTCTTTTAAGTTTTGCAGACAGACAGACACACCGACAGACGGAAAGAATGAATGACGGACATATAGACGTACAACGGTAAAACAATATGCCCCAGATCTTTCGATGCGGGGGCATGAAAAATAACGACAAAGACAAGAAATCGTCGCTTTTATTCTACAACCTCGTAACTAAAGCTTGAATCAAGCTGTAGTTCCGAGGTTTAAGAATGACAACGACGGAATGACAAACACAAGGTTGTTTCAAGTCCACCAAGTTTTTTCAAGTACACCAAAAGACCAAATTTGAATCGAAACATAAAGTTTTTTTTTTATAATTTCACCTCTTCTTTTGTCGAGGTTACTGTCTAATAAATCATTTTGACTTTATCTAAAATAGATGACTAATAGTTAACGCTCTTAAAATTAAGATAAGGTTTCTTTATATGAAAATCTATCTTTTTTACGAATGTGCTTTCCACGCTTTTCATCATGTTAATACATTGTATAGTATATTTTTTCAGTTCTTCATTTTATATAAACATTTATACATGATTTTAGTAAAAAGAATCAAAATCTGATATTTTGTGGTCCATTTTATTCCAATTTTGCTGCGAAAGATAAATCTAAAGAAAAAAAGAACAAGAGGACCTTGGTGGTCTTATACCGCTCCCCTGAGTATGATAGTTCAAGGCTTTATGATATATACAAAATATCAAAGCCCGACGCCTAATTATTTTGGAGAAGAAGATTTTAAAAGATTTTCTCCTTAAATCATAGGTATATTGAAGATCCCATCATAAAGCGCTAATTTCCAAAGTACAGTTATTCTTTGAAGTAAATTTGGAAGAGGGTCATTAGGCATCGGTACCTAATAAATAAGCAAAATATTTTCAAAGATTTCCTTCCTTATTCCTTACTAAATCAGGGATCGCAAAGAAATGGGCTAATTTTCAGAGTACGATAATTATTTGAAGTATTTTGGTAGAGAGTCAATAGATGATGGTTTATACCAAATATCAAAGCTCTAGGCCTTTTGGTTTGGGAGAAGAAGAAATTCAAAGATTTCCCTTTTTATTACTATGTAAAATCAGGGATCACTAAGAAAAGGGCAATTTTTCAGAGTATGGTAATTCTTTTAAGTAATTATGTAGAGGGTTGATAGGCAATGATTCGTACCAAATATCAAAGCTCTAGGCTTTATGGTTTTTGAGGAGAACATTTCCAAAGATTTCTTTCCTTAGTCCTAAGTAAAGTCAGGGATCACACAGAAATGGCCAATTTCCAGAGTACGGTAAATCTTTTGGTATAGGACCAACGCATGAGGATGACCGATCAAAATAGTTCACCCAGAGCACTTTGTGCTCAGGTGAGCTAAAAAAATGACCCCGAATAATGCATGTAATGTCATCAAAATTTTTTTCAGTATTTTTTCTCTTTGTATACTATGAAAATTGTATCAACATCATAAGGATCGCAATAAGTGCAAAATTGTATAAGACTATCTTCAATAAAATCGTTTCGAAGTGGAAAAAGTATCATGTTAATCAAAATATATAGGTTATTGTCCCGTCTTAGCCAGGAAGCGAAAAGAGACAGATAATGTTGTGACAATTAACGCGGCTTGTTTTGTTCTCTAAATAGCGCCTATTTTGGTTTTCACTTAAAAGCTTTCAACACCGATGCCCCACGTCTCTTTCACATCTACAGTAATTAACTATAAATCTATCTCTACTGGGGTTTGAACTTAAAAAAGAAACGAAAATAAATTTGTATCTAAAATCGATAATTGTTCCGAGGATTTTGACTTACTTAACAATGTGGTCTTGAGGGCCTCAGACACTCTTTTGGTTTTCAAGTTCCCTACATTTCCTAAGGCTTCTTTCTGCATATTTCTAAAGGAATTATTTCAAAACTAGCAATAATATTGTTCTTAAGTCTAAAATAAAAGTCTTATATTTTCATCACAATACAATATCTTTCTTTAATTCAATGTAACCAGGAGTCACATAAAAAAGGGCTAATTTTCAGAGTATTGTAAAACTTTGAAGTATTTTGGTACAGGGTTAAAAGGCATTGATACATGCAAAATATAAACGATTCAGGTCTTATGATTTTGAAGTAGAAGAGTATCAAAGACTTCCTTCTTTATTCCTTTTTAAAATCAGGGATTGCACAGAAGAGGGCTAATTCAATGAGTACGGTTATTCTTTGAAGTATTTTGGTAGAGGATTAATAGGCATTGATACATGCAAAATATAAACGCTCCAGGTCTTATGGTTTGGGAGAAGATACAGCTTTTCTTTGAAGTATTTTGGTATGGGGTCAATAGATGATGATTTACACAAAGTATCAAAGTTCTTGGCCTTATGATTTGGGAGAAGAATATTTTTAAGTTTTTCACTTGGTTGGCTTGGCAACCGAAGTCCTCCATGGATTACAATTATTTGAAGAATTTTGAAAGAGCATGACATAAAGATAATTTCTATGGAGTTTAATTGAAATTCCATGGTTAGTTTAGGAGAAGATTTTTTTGTACATTGTGAACGAACGGACGGACGCCGAACGATAACAGATCACAATATCTCACCCAGAGCACTTCGTGCTCAGACAAGCAATTTCTTTTCCCCAAAAATATTTTCTACAACATTGGGTGCTTTCATTTCAAATTGCACCCAATTTTCATTTTCGTCTACAAATTCTTTGAATATGGACCAGTATAAAATTTAAAAAAAAAGAAAGAAAAAAGGTCGATTCATAGATATAACGTCTAAATCACGTCATGGACCAGTTTCTATCAGCCGACAACAACACGCAGTATTATCAGTGCAAAAACTCTATATTTCAATCCCCCAACTTAGTTTGAAACTCGGAAGTTGGCTCATGAAGTTAATTGCACAAAGGAAAGCGTATAAAATGCATTATCAGTGTTATAACAGGATGATTAATCAAGATTACAGGCTTTAAGATAGAAGTCATAATAGATATATTGTTTTCAACAAAGAGATTTGTTTTCAACGAGACACATTTTCTTTGTTCTCGGTCTGTGCCCTATTTGTGTAACTTTGTTGTAGTTAGAGCCCTGAGCAGAAGGAACTCCCCCACTTAAAAACAACAAACTATAATCCGATTTGCAACTTTAACCCATGTCATGCTATATAAAATTCTCTACTAAATTGCATGAAATCAAAGGGCTGAAAGTACTGGAAACACTAATTGTGGTTTAATACTTATTTTGAAAATTCACTTTACAAACAGCTCTGGTTGATAGAAAGGAGAGACAGGTGGTATAGACAAAGATCAGACTGCACATATGTGCTGGGTGTTTTTAGTGTATACATCCTATGAAACGTGAAATAATCCGCGTTCAGCACGGCAGAGATTACATATGTGACCAGTTAAGAGAAAAAGGACAATCTCTGAACCAAATTTAGGGAATATTGAAACAACAAGAAGCCCATGAGGGCCTGAGACGCTCTACTGGTTATCAAGTTTTCCGTTAAAGAAATCTTATATTTAAGGAAGTTAATTGCTCAAAGAAGAATGCATAAAGAAAAAAAGGGCATTATCCCCTTTATCATTTTAAGCAACAATCCTCAAGGCCCCTTGTCCCATGCACTCCATTTCCAAAAGAAAGTTACCTTATGACCCTATCATCCTGTGAATATTTCACCAGAATCTGACAATAATTGTGGACTTTATCACATAAACAGGATTGTTTTGAATGAAAATCAATAAGGCCCCTTTTCCTGTGTTTTCTGATGGATCAATTTCATTCCAAAAGGAACTTTCCTTACAACCCGACAATTGTCCTGTGAAATTTCAATGACAATTTGATAATGATTGTGATCTTCATCACATACACAAGAATGTTTTGAATGATAATCTGTAAGGCCCCTTTTCCTGTGTTTCGAATGCCACAATTATTCCATGCATCTTTGAAGAGAATCCAATAAAACTGTTGACTTTATTGTGTTAACAAAGATATTAAATTCAAGTTCTTATAGGGCCCCTTTTCCCGTGATATTTTACTGTTGGTTTTTATCATTCTGTGAAAGTTAAAAGTGAATCCGATGAAATATTGGGAATTCATTATGTTTACTAGAATATTAAAAAAAAAAAAAAAAAAAAAAAAAAAAAAGAAAAAAAAAAATCATATTGCCCCTTTTTACATGATACTTGATTGATTGTACCCAGTTCTGAAAAAAACCATTTAAGTGATTGTACAATCATTCTGTGAAATTTTGAAGTTATTTTATATATTTAAGAAAGTTTTTCATAAGGACCCTTTCTATGTGACACTTGCCATAATCAGATCTACTGTCAAAATCAACAATTGGAATGATGGTTCAATCAATTTGTGTAATCTGTGGAATTTATTGCGTTAATGAGTTTATAGTGAAATCTTCATAGGGCCCCTTTTCTCATGATACTTTACAGAACAAACCAAATTTCAAAATGAACAATTCTAATGAAGGTACACTCGATCTTTAACAGTTAAAGACAGTGGACTGAATTGTGTCAAGAATTTTTGTAACAAAATTTTCATAATGCCCCTTTTTCCGTGAAACTTAACAAATCAAACCCAATGTACAAAGGAACAATCCTAATGATAGTTTGAAGAAAATGATAAAGACTGAGGACTTTATTGTAAATATGATGTTTTGTAATAAAGTTTTCATAAGGTCCCTTTTCTTGTGTCACTTAACCAATCAAACCTAATTTACAAAGGAACAATCCAAATGATGGTACAATCATTCTATTAAGTTTGAAGAGATTCTGATAAAGACTGAGGACATTGTTGTGTTTATGAGGATTTGGTAAAAAATTTTCATACAGCCCCTTTTCCTATGATACTAGACAGATCAGGCCCAATTTGGAAAGAAATAGTCCTTATGATGTTACAAACATTCTGTGAAAGTTTGAACAGAATCGGATGAAAACTGCAGACTTTAACTTGGTGTAAAAATTTTAAAATAAAATTTTCATAAGGCTTCTTTTCCTGTGATACTTGAAGGATCAGGTCTCATGTCAGCATCAACAATCGTGATTATTGTACAATGATTCTGTGAAGGTTTGAAGAAAATCTAATGAAAGCTCTGGACTTGGTTACAAGGATTATAAATAAAATTCTCAAAAGGCCCCTTTTCCCATGATACTGGACAGATAACGTCTAATTTGAAAAGAACGAATCCTCATGATGGAATAATCATTCTGTAAAAATTTTAATAGAATCTGATGAAACTGTTGACTTGATTGTGTTACAATGATTTTAAAATTAATTTTCATAATGCTCCTTTTCCTGTGATACTTGACGGATCAGGTCTAAAGCAAACATCAACAATCATTATTATTGCACAATTATTCTTAGAATGTTTTTGAAGAAAATCCGATTAAAGCTCTGGACTTGGTTACAAGGATTTATAAATGACATTTTCATAATGCCCCTTTTCCTGTGTTTCTTGACAGTTCAAACCCTGTTATGAAAAGAATGATAGTTATGACCTCCAATCATTCTGTGAAAGTTTCAAAAAATCTGATCAAAGCTGTGGGCGTCATTGTGTTAACAGGGTTTTATAAATTGAATTTTCCAATGCCCCTTTTCCCATGTTACTTGATGGATCTGAACCAATTCCAAAGGGAACTCTTCTTAAAAAAGTATAATTATTCTGTTTGAGTATTAAGAGAACCCCATCTCATCTGTGGACTTACAAGCATTAATTAAGATATTTTAATTGGATTTTCCTAAGGTCCTTTTTCCTATGTTTCTCAATGGATCAGACTCAATTTGAAAGGAACAATCCTTATGATGGTACAATCATTCTGTGAAAGTTTGAAGTCAATCAGGTGAAATCTAGGGCTCAGATGTGTTAACTAAGATATTTTTATTAAATTTTCATGGGGCCCCTTTTCCCGTGAAACTTGATGGATCAAACCTACTTCCGAAAGGAACAATCCATTTAATGTAATAATCATTCTGTGATTGTTTGAAGAGAATTTGTTGAAAACTATGGACTCTATAGTGTTAACGAGGACTTTTTTTCGGGTTTTTATCGGGCCCCTTTTTTCCCATTGTCCTTGACTTATCATACCAAATTTTGAAATCGGTTCCATAGGGGCGGAGCTAGGTCCAAACCCAAAGTCGCAACTACAGCGAAATCCGCCATTTTACCCCCGATTAGGATCGAACTTTTTTCCGGCCCTATGGCAGCTGGGGCTCCGATTTTTGCATGCCTGTAGGGACCTCAAATGGCTACCTCAGTGGCAAATTTGAGCTCAATCGGAGCCATAGGGGCGGAGCAAGGTCCAAACCCAACCTGCTCTTTGTGTATATTCATTTGACCCAATTCTAGGATCGAATTTTTCTCCGGCCCTATGGCAGCCGCGGCTCCAATTTTTTGCATGTGCGTAGGGACCTCGAATGCCTACCTCAATACCAAGTTTGAGCTCAATCGGTTCCATAGGGGCGGAGCTAGGTCCAAACCCAAATTCGCAACTACAGCGAAATCCGCCATTTTACCCCCCCATTAGGATCGAACTTTTTTCCGGCCCTATGGCAGCTGGGGCTCCGATTTTTTGCATGCCTGTACGGACCTCAAATGGCTACCTCAGTACCAAATTTGAGCTCAATCGGAGCCATAGGGGCGGAGCAAGGTCCAAACCCAACCTGCTCTTTGTGTATATGAGGCCGCCGTCATAGCGCAGTTGGTAGCGCGTCGGACTTTCAATCTAGAGGTCCCGGGTTCGATTCCCGACGGCGGCACTCATTCTTTCCGACTATTTGTCTCTCACCAATGGGTCGATAATCGTAGACCTATGTGGGATAGCAGCTGGAGGCTAGGAAAGGATGCAATGGTAGTACTGGTGTGAGAAATACCAGGATTCCATTGTTAGGTGCTCCAGCCGCCGCGATATAACTGAAAGATTGTTGAAAGCGGCGTAAAACCCCATTCAAACAAACAAATCTTTGTGTATATGCATTTGACCCAATTCTAGGATCGAACTTTTCTCCGGCCCTATGGCAGCCTCGGCTCCAATTTTTTGCATGTGCGTAGGGACCTCGAATGCCTACCTCCATACCAAGTTTGAGCTCAATCGGTTCCATAGGGGCGGAGCTAGGTCCAAATCCAAATTCGCAACTACAGCGAAATCCGCCATTTTACCCCCAATTAGGATCGAACTTTTTTCCGGCCCTATGGCAGCTGGGGCTCCGATTTTTTGCATGCCTGTAGGGACCTCAAATGGCTACCTCAGTACCAAATTTGAGCTCAATCGGAGCCATAGGGGCGAAGCAAGGTCCAAACCCAACCTGCTCTTTGTGTATATGCATTTGACCCAATTCTAGGATCGAACTTTTCTCCGGCCCTATGGCAGCCGCGGCTCCAATTTTTTGCATGTGCGTAGGGACCTCGAATGCCTACCTCCATACCAAGTTTGAGCTCAATCGGTTCCATAGGGGCGGAGCTAGGTCCAAACCAAAATTCGCAACTACAGCGAAATCCGCCATTTTACCCCCAATTAGGATCGAACTTTTTTCCGGCCCTATGGCAGCCTTTTGAAAGGAACAATTCTTATGATGGTACAATCATTCTGTGAAAGTTTGAAGTCAATCAGATGAAAACTGTGGACTCTAGAGTGTTAACAAAGATCTTCGATTTAAATTTAATAAGGCCCCTTTTCCTATGTTTCTTGAGGAATCATATCCGATTCCGAAAGGAACAATCCTTATGATGGTACAATCATTCTGTGAAAGTTTGAAGAGAATCCGTTGAAAATTGTTGGCTCTAAATTATTAATGAGAATTTTTTATTAAAATTTTCATAAGGCCCTCTTTTCTTGTGTTTCTTGACGGATCATACCCAATTTCGAAAGGAACAATCCTAATGATAGTACAATCATTTTGTGAAAGTTTGAAGGGAATCCGATGAAAACTGTTGACTCCAGAGTGTTAAAGAGGATTTCTTAAAAAAAAAAATTCGATCAAATTTTCATAAGACCCCTTTTCTCGTGTTTCCTGATGGATCTGACCAAATTCCCAAAGGAACAATCCTTATGATGGTGCAATCATTTTGTGAAAGTTTAAATACAATCTGATGAAAACTGTGGACTCTAGAGTTTTAAAGAGGATTTTTTTAATTAAATTTTCATAATGCCCCTTTTCCCGTGTTTCTTGACAGATCAGACCCATTTTCGAAAGGAACAATCCTTACTGTGGTACAATCATTCTGTGAAAGTTTGAAGAGAATCCGATGAAAACTATGGACTCTATCGCATAAACGAGGATTTTTTAATTAAGTTTTAATAAGGCCCCTTTTCCCGTGTTTCTTGACGGATCTAACCCAATTTCGAAAGGAACGATCCTTATGTTGGTACAATCATTCTGTGAAAGTTTGAATTGAATCTGATGAAAACTGTGGACTCTAGAGTGTTAACGAGGGTTTTTTCATTTAATTTTCATAAGGCCCCTTTTCCCGTGTTTATTGACGGATCATGCCCATTTTGGAAAGGAACGATCCTTATGATGGTATAATCATTCTGAGAAAGTTTGAAGAGAATCCGATGAGAACTGTGGACTCTATCGCGTAAACGAGGATTTTTAATGGGATTTTTAATTAAATTTTCATACGGCCCCTTTTCCCATGTTTCTTGACGGATCAAACCAAATTTCGAAAGGAACGAACCTTATGATAGTACAATCATTCTGTGAAAGTTTAAATACAATCTAATGTAAATTCTGGACTCTAGAGTGTTAAAGAGGATTTTTAAATTTTCATAAGACCCCTTTTCCCGTGTTTTTTGACGGATCACACCCATTTTTGAAAGGAACGATCCTTATGATGGTACAATCATTCTGTGAAAGTTTGAAGAGAATCCGATGAAGACTGTGGACTCTAGAGTGTTAAAGAGGATTTTTTAATTAAACTTTCATAAGGCCCCTTTTCTCGTGTTTCTTGGTGGATCTGACCCAATTTCGAAAGGAACCATTCTTATGGTGGTACAATCATTCTGTGAAAGTTTGAAGGGAATCCGATGAAAACTGTTGACTCTATCGCGAAAACAACGAAAAGTTTAACGGACGGACGCCGGACGCCTTCGGCCAGTAGAGCTAAAAATCGGATCTAGCAAAGGAAACGCCGGTCTGGCTTTTTGAAAAAGCATTTACATTACGATTGAGGGATGTTTCAAAATTTCCTTATGTCGAAAAGGTTCAACCCTGGTCAGACTGCGCAGTGGTTACGCTTTTGAGATAAACACTTTTTTTTTGGCAGACGCAATATGTCATAACCACAAATTGATTAACCCTTTCCTGATTTCCAAAATTTTAAAATTGTCCAATTCAAAGATTATGTAGACGAGAGTTCGAAGTGGATATAATTTGAAAAATAACTAGAACTTGTCACAGAGCTTTGTCTTTGAAAAAGTATCTAATTTCAAGGGTAGATAATTCTTGAACCAAGGGGAACTAAGACTTCAAAATCGCGTCTTGCAAAACTTCAACATGTGGTTAATCTTTGTATAAAGTTTCAATGGTATTGAAGCAAAACTGAAAGAGGATTTTGCGACACAACTTTGGTAGTATTTTTTACACAGTCAGACGGACAAACGGACAGACGGACAGACAGGCTGATTCTAGTATTACCCCGAAAACTTGGCTAACTATTCAGTAGGATAAAAAACATTGTGGAAAAAGAAGAAATTGCTTTTTACAAGCAATTTCTTCTTTTTCTAAAATGCTTTCTCCATTATAAAATCTCACTGATCTTAAAACCAGGGATTGAACAGGAAAGGGTAAAGTAGTATCATTAATTAGCAACCTTTAATCCGGGGTTAGTAAAGACTTTGTCATATCAAAAATACAAACTCACTACCGTTAGTATTTAAGCTCAAATCACCGCGCGGTAATGGGAGCGCGTTAAAAGAGTTCACGAAAAGCATTAAATGCAGACAAGTAATTGAACGAGGGCAATGAAACGAGCTTGAAAGCTTTCCGTAATGGATTCAGAAATTACACCAATGAAATGAATGGGATCTTAACGATGATACAATGGCCTGCTAATTAATATGCTTAAAGTAATACATTATCCAATTAGAGCTAAGTAATAACGTTGTAATCGAAGAAATGGGCGAAATATGTAAACAACATATAGGCCTTCAGATATTTTCTTCAAAACGCAAATTATCTTATAAAAAATACAAGGAATACAGAATATATTTAACCTCCGTGGAACACCTTCAAAGATTGAACTCGACTATTAATCCCGTATTGTTATACTTCCGTATCAATAAGACTAGGGTCTTTTTTAGCTAGCAAATCGTCAGCTTTGATAGCTTAAGTTAAGACAAAATTTTGAGGTCTTCCCAGAGTTCAACGAGTGCAAACTGCCACTGGAGGCTTAACCGCTAAATCCATGGCATGCCTACGCCATAAAAATAGTTCTTATGTATTTCAAGAAAATTGCAAACTCTATTCAAATTGTAAAGAACTCTGTCAAAGGCATGTTTTTAACCCATTCCCACCTTATTCCGCTTTTTAAGCGCCTAAAGAAAAAGCTTTGGAAAACATTATGGACAATGAAGAAATTGCTTGTGACAAGCAATTTCTTACATGTCCACAATGTCTTCTATCCAACAAGGGAAAGATTTTCTAAATCAAACCATGCTTTGCTAGCTAACAGTACTTTCAGTACTTTGATGTTATTATTGTCCTGCTATCCTTCTACTTGTTCGGAATGTTGTCTCCTCCACCAACCATTCGACTTAAACTTTTCGACTTTTCGATATCAGGTTTATGTAGAAAAATGGAAAATATGCTTAACTGACCTCAACTTTTCATGTCAAATAGCTAGGTAGAAAATTTGAAGAACAGAAGTTTTTGGCTCGAAAATTGTCAAATAAATTCGACTTTTCGACCCCTTTCGACACTGAGCAGTTGAACTCAATGCAGAGCTAGCCTCAACTTTTCGGAATGACAAATCGAAATTTCCTTACAGGATAACCGCGAGTTTAACCCATTCCCACACAATGGCGCTTTTTGACGCCCCTCAAGAAAGAGAGAGAGATAAAAAATTAAACGTGAAAAATTGTGGAAAATGAAGAAATTGCTTGCAACAAACAATTTCTTCATTTCCCACAATGTTTTCTATTCAAAAGTGGAAAAAATCTAAAGTTTCATTAACTTTAAATTGTCGTCGGCAATTCCTTTCAATTTAGACCAGTCTAAAATTTTGCCGTATAGTATTGGGTTAGGGTCACTGGTGCATCACAGGTCACTTCAACATATATTGCGTAATAGCACATAGCAGAATAGGGCACAAATTTTAAGGTACGAGTTATTTGCCTTTGACTTGTATACGCTACTTTCAGTGGAAACCAGTATTTGGGTTTTACGTTATTTTCGACGTTTATCCGTGAAATTTATGTTAAATGATGTTACTTGTCGTAATCTAGACTCATTTTCACACAAGATGATGTGATCTTAACGGGTTTTCTTAACACTCCCCCCCCCCCCCAACATTTAAATATTGTCTATCGATTTTTACCTTGCAGATCGAAGCAAGCTAACGACCGGTTTCAAGTTCAAGTCAGGTAAATCATCCCCGGGACTCATCGTGTGCTACACAGTATGGTAACAGTCCCGTTAAGTACTTGGTTCAAGATCATTAACAGTGTTTATAGATATACATTTTACAGCGAGTGATCAAATTCTATTTTGACTATACCTGTATGGACAAAAATTACCTTTGATCACTCACTATATCTTGTACATCTATACGGATTTCACCGAACCAAACACCCTACCACCTCTCGAAATCGAGCTATTATTTTTGAACGTGCACGGAGTACTTCATGTGTAATTATAATGATTAAAAACAACGAATGTCGATTCTCAATCTCTAGTCCTTTAATCATTTAACCCGTTATCACACAACCCGAATTTTCACGGAATGGTGAAATAAAGTTACGGATAGCAATGTTAAAAAAGCAAAATAACAAGTCCAACTTAAAAATTAAACCTCGCATTCCATATGAAAACACATTTTTCAATTTATTATTTAACCCATTCGCACTCAGTGACGCTTTTAGACGCCCACAAGAAAAAAAAGCTTCGGAAAACATTGTGGAAAATGAAGAAATTGCTTGTTACAAGCAATTTCTTCATTTACTACAATGTTTTCTACCCAGAAAGTTGAAAAAAATCCAAAATTTCATAAATTTTAAATTGTCTACTGCAACTCCTTTCAATTTGGACTGGTCTAAAATTTTGCCATGTGGGAATGGGACTCAAAATACATTTTACAAAGGGTTATACTTGGAGCCTTCCTAGATGTAAAGAAGGCTCTATTCTTCAAGAAAGTGGCATAGAAATTTCCCCAGACCAATGTTTGATTTGATGCTGAATGACATTTTGATGTTTCAAATTCAGTTTATCAGATTTATTTCCCGTATTGCTAATACCTTTAAGCCTTTGTTCTCGTCGTTACAAAATCTATATGTATTTTTGTTCGAATTATACTAGTGGTCTTGTTTGTGTTTCAATGCCCTGTTGCTACGGTTTCATCTTCGACTTGAGCCCAACTGTCTTGCACTTTGGAGAGTCGTTCTGCTAGAATATTTATACATATGCTGGTAAAAATCTTGTCAAAAATGCACTTTGTGTGTTTGTGTGTGTATTTTTACTTTTACTTATCATGTTGAGACATAGGTGGCATATAGATATCGTTATTGATCTGTTACTGATAAGCCAGCAGAGCCGCTCTCGGGACATTCAGTCCTTTGATTTCAACGGCGTTTAATCATCATCGCACAGATATGCGTTAACAGCAGAGGTTTCGTAGAAGTCCTAACATTAGGTGCAGGGACAGGTTGCGACAGATCAATAAACATGAATCAGAGCAGTAGTTTATTTAGAAAAGGAATTTAATTGCAATCGAAGGGTTGGCTAATATCAGTCGATTATCATCGATATATATAGAGGATAATTGTTTCAGTGAAAGGTCGAGTTATCTTATATTGACTGAATAACAAAAGCTATATCGATGGCTTAGAGCAAAAACATAGTATGGCTCTATACATTGTATAGAGCCATACTATGTTTTTGCCTAAGCCATCGATATATTCACGAGTAATGGAACCTCGATTTAAAAAAAATGCTTTCGTTGTTCACGAAATGAAGGATAAATCGAATTACAAAAAAAGTATTCTATTTCTTTAATGCTGAAAGAGACAAAAAATATTCCTTTTTTCACAAGATCTTGGGCAACTCGAGATCTGGAAAAAAGCATCGATTCTACGGTCAGACAGCTAGAAATGCACAGACTGCCCTGAAGTTTTATTTTTCGCATTAGAGATACATTTACGACGGTCCGATACACTACAACGTTTTGTACATCATGACAAAGCTTTTAGAATTTCACAAACAGCAAGTTATTTAAAAGATATAAGGAAAAAACCACCACCCTATTAGCGGTTTTCGTCAAGCCTGTTTGATTATAAGTTTTACTCGATGTGCATTTAGCTACCCCAATTCGAGACAATCTATAAGATAATCCCTAGAACGAATGAGCCTAACGGCTAATATCATATCTTGTAATATAGAAGCTATTTTTGGCTAGTTTTGATTTTAGACCATTCTTTAACAAAAATCGAAGTTTCATTAAAAATTTCCTTAAAAAACCTCCACTTTTCTACTTTTAAACACTAGTGGTCAAACGCGATACGTCGAAGTTTGAACTTGCTACTTTTCTCGGCAAACTGTATGCCGAGAACTCGATTTTTTTTTTTGAAATTGGGACGTGCATAGCTTCAACTTAACGACTTTTCGAGGTTATTTTCCGAAAGAAAAGTGGAAGATGGTCCGTCTTATTCCTACTTGTCGAGTTTCTTGAAGGTTGAAAGGTGGATTACGGAAACAAGATACTATCTGTCCGTCTATCTATATGTCATGCATTTTATCAAATAGCGAAAAGACATAAAAAATATTCCTTTCTTTCACCTTACATGTGTTTAAAATAGTTTTTCGAATGACGTCATCGGACCGGGAGAAACTCACAACAACAACAACAACAACAAACCACCCCCACAACATAAGATCGTTATGTGCGAATACCAACTCTAATCATTTCTTATTGAATCTTGTTTTCGACAATCTGAAGAACTCTTGAAACCGATCCTAGTCTAAAGTGTGAACGAACTTTAGAATTATACAAAATCCTTCTCAAATTGAATTTATCCCAATTCCCCTGTTTCTGTTGAAGTTACGGAAAAGAATAAAATTATATAGATTCAATGAAATACAATAGAATTATTTCATTTTACGTTTGGAAATTCGTAAACCCAATTTTAAGTTTGAGAAACACGGGATTTATTTGACAAACAATGAACCCGAGTTCTGTTGTCTTACGACATGTTTAAATTCAAAATAAAATTCCTTTGCTGGTTCAAAAATCCAGTCATAGGATTGTACCATGAACATACAACACACATACAAAAACATAAAAAAATGCAGTATAGGTATTTATCATCAAAAAAAAAAAAAAAAAAATAAATAAACACCCGGAGTCTTATTATGCTATAAAAGACAAGACAAAGGTTGATATGACAAAAATGAAACATATCGTCTTTTGGCGAGCGAAATGTCGTAAATCGTCGAGCGAAATGTCGTAAATCGTCGTGTTCATTCTAAAATGTCGTAACTACAGCTTTGATAAAGCTATATTTACGACATTTTGCTCACCCAATGACGTTATGTGCCATGTTAAGACTCATATCATTCTGGGGATCCATGCAGACTGATCAGCCTCCATTATACGCTCGGTCGATAGGTACGCATTTAACCCTTTCCTGTTTTTCTAATTTTTAGACCAGTCCAAATTCAAAGGTTTTGCAGACGACAATTTAAAGTCGATTTTATTTTAAAAATAATCATTCATTTGGGTAGAAAATATTGTGGAAAAAGAAGAAATTGCTTGTCACAGCAATTTCTTCTTTTTACACAATGTTTTCTAAAGAATAAAAATACAGGGACGTAAAATCCAGGGTTTAACTAGGAAAGGGATATACATATATATATATATAGATATACATTTTACAGCGAGTGATCAAATTCTATTTTGACTATACCTGTATGGACAAAAATTACCTTTGATCACTCACTATATCTTGTACATCTATACGGATTTCACCGAACCAAACACCCTACCACCTCTCGAAATCGAGCTATTATTTTTGAACGTGCACGGAGTACTTCATGTGTAATTATAATGATTAAAAACAACGAATGTCGATTCTCAATCTCTAGTCCTTTAATCATTTAACCCGTTATCACACAACCCGAATTTTCACGGAATGGTGAAATAAAGTTACGGATAGCAATGTTAAAAAAGCAAAATAACAAGTCCAACTTAAAAATTAAACCTCGCATTCCATATGAAAACACATTTTTCAATTTATTATTTAACCCATTCGCACTCAGTGACGCTTTTAGACGCCCACAAGAAAAAAAAGCTTCGGAAAACATTGTGGAAAATGAAGAAATTGCTTGTTACAAGCAATTTCTTCATTTACTACAATGTTTTCTACCCAGAAAGTTGAAAAAAATCCAAAATTTCATAAATTTTAAATTGTCTACTGCAACTCCTTTCAATTTGGACTGGTCTAAAATTTTGCCATGTGGGAATGGGACTCAAAATACATTTTACAAAGGGTTATACTTGGAGCCTTCCTAGATGTAAAGAAGGCTCTATTCTTCAAGAAAGTGGCATAGAAATTTCCCCAGACCAATGTTTGATTTGATGCTGAATGACATTTTGATGTTTCAAATTCAGTTTATCAGATTTATTTCCCGTATTGCTAATACCTTTAAGCCTTTGTTCTCGTCGTTACAAAATCTATATGTATTTTTGTTCGAATTATACTAGTGGTCTTGTTTGTGTTTCAATGCCCTGTTGCTACGGTTTCATCTTCGACTTGAGCCCAACTGTCTTGCACTTTGGAGAGTCGTTCTGCTAGAATATTTATACATATGCTGGTAAAAATCTTGTCAAAAATGCACTTTGTGTGTTTGTGTGTGTATTTTTACTTTTACTTATCATGTTGAGACATAGGTGGCATATAGATATCGTTATTGATCTGTTACTGATAAGCCAGCAGAGCCGCTCTCGGGACATTCAGTCCTTTGATTTCAACGGCGTTTAATCATCATCGCACAGATATGCGTTAACAGCAGAGGTTTCGTAGAAGTCCTAACATTAGGTGCAGGGACAGGTTGCGACAGATCAATAAACATGAATCAGAGCAGTAGTTTATTTAGAAAAGGAATTTAATTGCAATCGAAGGGTTGGCTAATATCAGTCGATTATCATCGATATATATAGAGGATAATTGTTTCAGTGAAAGGTCGAGTTATCTTATATTGACTGAATAACAAAAGCTATATCGATGGCTTAGAGCAAAAACATAGTATGGCTCTATACATTGTATAGAGCCATACTATGTTTTTGCCTAAGCCATCGATATATTCACGAGTAATGGAACCTCGATTTAAAAAAAATGCTTTCGTTGTTCACGAAATGAAGGATAAATCGAATTACAAAAAAAGTATTCTATTTCTTTAATGCTGAAAGAGACAAAAAATATTCCTTTTTTCACAAGATCTTGGGCAACTCGAGATCTGGAAAAAAGCATCGATTCTACGGTCAGACAGCTAGAAATGCACAGACTGCCCTGAAGTTTTATTTTTCGCATTAGAGATACATTTACGACGGTCCGATACACTACAACGTTTTGTACATCATGACAAAGCTTTTAGAATTTCACAAACAGCAAGTTATTTAAAAGATATAAGGAAAAAACCACCACCCTATTAGCGGTTTTCGTCAAGCCTGTTTGATTATAAGTTTTACTCGATGTGCATTTAGCTACCCCAATTCGAGACAATCTATAAGATAATCCCTAGAACGAATGAGCCTAACGGCTAATATCATATCTTGTAATATAGAAGCTATTTTTGGCTAGTTTTGATTTTAGACCATTCTTTAACAAAAATCGAAGTTTCATTAAAAATTTCCTTAAAAAACCTCCACTTTTCTACTTTTAAACACTAGTGGTCAAACGCGATACGTCGAAGTTTGAACTTGCTACTTTTCTCGGCAAACTGTATGCCGAGAACTCGATTTTTTTTTTGAAATTGGGACGTGCATAGCTTCAACTTAACGACTTTTCGAGGTTATTTTCCGAAAGAAAAGTGGAAGATGGTCCGTCTTATTCCTACTTGTCGAGTTTCTTGAAGGTTGAAAGGTGGATTACGGAAACAAGATACTATCTGTCCGTCTATCTATATGTCATGCATTTTATCAAATAGCGAAAAGACATAAAAAATATTCCTTTCTTTCACCTTACATGTGTTTAAAATAGTTTTTCGAATGACGTCATCGGACCGGGAGAAACTCACAACAACAACAACAACAACAAACCACCCCCACAACATAAGATCGTTATGTGCGAATACCAACTCTAATCATTTCTTATTGAATCTTGTTTTCGACAATCTGAAGAACTCTTGAAACCGATCCTAGTCTAAAGTGTGAACGAACTTTAGAATTATACAAAATCCTTCTCAAATTGAATTTATCCCAATTCCCCTGTTTCTGTTGAAGTTACGGAAAAGAATAAAATTATATAGATTCAATGAAATACAATAGAATTATTTCATTTTACGTTTGGAAATTCGTAAACCCAATTTTAAGTTTGAGAAACACGGGATTTATTTGACAAACAATGAACCCGAGTTCTGTTGTCTTACGACATGTTTAAATTCAAAATAAAATTCCTTTGCTGGTTCAAAAATCCAGTCATAGGATTGTACCATGAACATACAACACACATACAAAAACATAAAAAAATGCAGTATAGGTATTTATCATCAAAAAAAAAAAAAAAAAAAAAAAATAAATAAACACCCGGAGTCTTATTATGCTATAAAAGACAAGACAAAGGTTGATATGACAAAAATGAAACATATCGTCTTTTGGCGAGCGAAATGTCGTAAATCGTCGAGCGAAATGTCGTAAATCGTCGTGTTCATTCTAAAATGTCGTAACTACAGCTTTGATAAAGCTATATTTACGACATTTTGCTCACCCAATGACGTTATGTGCCATGTTAAGACTCATATCATTCTGGGGATCCATGCAGACTGATCAGCCTCCATTATACGCTCGGTCGATAGGTACGCATTTAACCCTTTCCTGTTTTTCTAATTTTTAGACCAGTCCAAATTCAAAGGTTTTGCAGACGACAATTTAAAGTCGATTTTATTTTAAAAATAATCATTCATTTGGGTAGAAAATATTGTGGAAAAAGAAGAAATTGCTTGTCACAGCAATTTCTTCTTTTTACACAATGTTTTCTAAAGAATAAAAATACAGGGACGTAAAATCCAGGGTTTAACTAGGAAAGGGTTAAAGTTTTTATAGACAAAAAGTGAACATCCATAATCCTGAATGTCCGAGCGGCTCAATATGTTTGATAGTAGTCAATCATTCCACGCAAAGCGTTAGAGCATTTTTAATAACATGATTTCCTCTATTTTCTGTAATTCCTAATTACATATAATTCAAGACAATTTTGTTCTCAGATCGGAATAAGCGGAAGATATCATTATACATTCTGAATACATCAGGTAATTAAGTGTAAGAATTCTCGTTTATTTTCGTGTCAAAATCCTCACGAATGACGTAGACAAAATTACATTTCGTTGTTTTTCGAGTCCGCTTTCGGTGAAGGAAAAAAAGTTGTAACTATGACAAATCGGACTGATTGATTGAATGGGGTTTAACGCCACTTTTAATAGGTTTCTTAAAAAACAATTGGAAGTAGAATGCTTATTGGATAACTTGACCCTTATCTTTTTGTTTCGCATAAGGTTCAAAAAGGTCCATAAGAGGTACACCAAAAGTGCCTAAGGTATGATAGCCAGTAACGATTTTTTCTTATAAAATGCACTATTAGTAATAGTAATTATATTACTTACCTTTGTGTAGTCTTCCAAGATCTGCCGTTTCTTCTACACAATATGTTTGTTTGTTTGAATGGGGTTTAACGCCGCTTTTAACAATCTTTCAGTTATATCGCGGCGGCTGGAGCACCTAACAATGGATTCCTGGTATTTCTCGCACCAGTACTACCACTACACCCTTTCCTAGCCTCCAGCTACTATCCCACATAGGCTTACGATTATCTGCCCATTGGTGGTAGACAAATGTCGGAAAGAGTAATGCCGCCGTCGGGGTCTACACAATATGAGCTAGTCTGAAAATAGAAAGGAAGAAAACCACAAAGAAAAGTCCGAAAGATGAATAAAATGTAGATGAGAAGATGAAGTGTGATGAAGCAATGTAGAATTCTAACAGTCTGTCAATTTAGAAACTTTAAAGAAAGCCCTTTATGAAAAAACAAAAACAAAAAAAAAAAAAAAAAACGGTCCAAAAATAATTGAAAGTGGAGACAAAAAAAAAAAAAAAAAAAAAAAAATTGATACGGTAAAATTGAAACTCTATGTGAAGAGGGGAAATTGCCTTAATAAACGATTTCTCCTTTTCCCATAAATGTTTAATTATGTTTCCCAATGCTAAAAATGGTCACAAAGAAAAGTCCGAAAGGTGAATAAAATGTAGATGAGTAGATGAAATGTGAAGAAGAAATGTAGAATACTAACAGTCTGTCAATTTAGAAACTTTAAAGAAAGCCCTTTATGAAAAAAAAAAAAAAAAAAAACGGTCCAAAAATAATTGAAAGTGGAGACAAAAAAAAAAAAAAGAATTGATACGGTAAAATTGAAACTCTATGTGAAGAGGGGAAATTGCCTTTATAAACGATTTCTCCTTTTCCCATAAATGTTTAATTATGTTTCCCAATACTAAAAATGGTCACTTTGTTAACTTAAATAATATCATTTCATTTCTAATTGTAGAATTGAATATTTAAGTTGTGTGATTAAAAAAAAAAAAAAAAAAAAAAAGTATACTGTTATATAGTTACAGAAATTACTATCAATCATGTTTAAAATTGTATCAAATCGTGAAATCATGTAAATTGCACTTATCTGAATCACATCTCTACTATTTGAGAATCCTGGTAAATGTCGTTACAAATATCCAACTTGAAAGAACATTATAAAACACTATGAACAGCTAAATCCATACAACATGCCGTATTTCTTTCATATTGAATGAAAACTAAATACAATTCCAATAATTTTAAAATATTTTCCTGATATAAATCCGTTCAGGCACGCACCAGTTATCTACATGTTTGTGCGTGCATGAACGAGCACGAGATACACGGGTCGTGCAATTATTGGTAGTTTATGATACGGCATCAAATGCCCGTTATAAGAGTTTCAAATATGTAAATCAAAATAAATAATGTAGTACCCTATGTAAAAATGAATGGTTATGTAAATATCATAAGAGATGTCATACTTTCTATTAATCATATATACATGTTATGTACTTATGTTTTGATATGATGATGTACTTTGTACAAATCTATAAATAAAGTTATCTGTCTGTCTGTCTGTCGTCATATTTCGGCGGCTGGAGCACATAACAATGGATTCCTGGTATTTCTCACACCAGTGATACCACTACATCCTTTCCTAGCCTCCAGCTGCTATCCCGTTTAGGTTAACGATAATCAACCCATTGGTGAGAGACAAATGTCGGAAAGGATATGTGCCGCTGCCGGGGATCGAACCCATGACATCCCATGACATGATCGAAGATTAGGAGTCAGACGCACAACCGACAGCGCTATGACGGCGGCCGACAAATCAGAGCATGTGTGAGAATGTGTCAATCCGTCCTAATTTGTTAGGACCATAGCTCCAATTTTTATAATGAATTTCAAAATAATTTTGATCTTGTTGTCAGTCATGAGTAGATTTTCCAATTGGAACTAGTTTACAAATTATTCTTAAATCAAGGTCACAGCTGAAGGTCAAACGATCAAATTGAGTCCAGAGAATATCTCCTATATTTGTGCATGGATTTCAAAAAAATTCGGGATGCTTTTGTCTATCATATGTAGATGTGTCTTTTGAAACAAAAGTGAGATAGCTCCCTGCTGCAGGTCACAGCTCAAGGCCTAATATTCTGCGAGTTCGAACTGTTGTCCCCGGACGACTTTTAAAGATTTGATAATCTCAATTTGATTGATTTTTTTTTTATAAAAAAACTGTACTTGTACGATTTAAATTGTTATTTATTGTAATTTTAAAGCATCTTTATAAGATTAAACACGTTTTCTAACTCTTCCATTCTAACGTCATTGTGCCAAATTCGAAACTAGAAGTCCAATACTCACTTTTAATGTGTTTTTAAGCGTGATCTGTGGGGGCGATTAAGCCGAATTTTTCTCTAATCTTTGATGACCCCATCTCCCTATTCTATCCGATATTTAACTGGACTCGTAAAAACAAAACAAAGCAAAAAAAAAAAAAAAAAAAAAAAAAAAATTAAAGGAACACATGATTTTCTTCGAATATTGAATCGAGACTATTAGATGTCAGGATGTTTTTGTGCATTCAATTCCTTACATAGAACGATAAATATTGAAAATTAAAAGTTAAAAAAAATCAAAGGTAGAGTAAACGGAAAAGGGGGGTCTTGAGAATAGGCCATGTCGGTATAATTTAACTATAAACACGCCTTGATTTGGATAATTTACCTAAGTGCGTTACCATGACACTGGTCCACTCGGCTAGTTCCGAAAACTTGGAACACCTAGGACGTTTAAATGCCGTAGAATTATGTAAAAAAATCGGTGCATCAAACAGGACAAAAAGCTGCGGTTATGGTTCAAACAAAAATTGTTGATAAAATAACACGGCGGACATTATAACGGTAAAACAGAATCCACGGATCTTATCATAACGCCTCTCTGTCTCTATTTCTTCGTCTCAGCGCTTTCACTCTTCCAATCGCTTTCTCTCTCATTCGTTTTCTTTCTCCTTTTCTCTGTGTATAACTCTCTTTCTCTCATTCTTTCCAAATACCCCCACTCTCTTTCTCTCTCTTTTTGTCTCTCAAAATCCGTATTTCGTCTCAAAACTACCCATAGCCTCAAGTTACTACAATTTTCAAACTGCAGTTTTAGCACAAATAAAATGAGAAAGCATCGATGATTTAACTGTTTATGGATCGATCATTTTAGCTGTAGGTATTTCAAAATTAAACAGACAGCAGAAGGCCCTCACCATGCCTGTACTCAGGCTGATCTGAGTCTTTACCTGGCGCACATGCGTAATGGTTGGAAATGTCACGCATGCGCTCAAATGATATCAACATTTCTTTCTTTTAAAACGACCCACCTCTCCGTATTGTTTAACAATTGTCCCTCTATCTATCCTCAACACATAGATACATTCAATATTACTCAAAGATACATCGATCATATTCAGTATAGGTACCTGAATTAGAAATGCGCCTACTTGTGGAAAGTTCAATGTTTATACTATCTCGGGTAGTTTGTCAAATTTTCGCCCTTATGTAATTCCTTGAACATTAATAGTATATTTATTCGTCATTCAATTGTAGTTTATGCCATTCATATCCCGCATACTAATTGATTGAAAGTTTAAAATGTTGGTTCCTTATTCCATGAGCCGCCGTCATAGCACAGTCGGTATTGCGTCTGACTCCCAATCTTCGATCATGTCATGGGATGTCATGGGTTCGATCCCCGGCAGCGGCACATATCCTTTCCGACATTTGTCTCTCACTAATTGGTTGATAATCGTTAACCTAAGTGGGATAGCAGCTAGAGGCTAGGAAAGTGTGTCGTGGTAGTACTGGTGTGAGAAATACCAGGAATCCATTGTTAGGTGCTCCAGCCGCCGCGATATGACTGAATTACTGTTAAGAGCGGCGTTAAACCCCATTCAATCAATCCTAATTCCATGAAACAAAAGGGTACGGACTTATCTTGTAAGCTTGCCCTAGACTGGTATTCTTTGTGCCTATTTCACATCTTTTTTATGGTAAACGCACCAACACAATTGTATCATAAGAAACGAGGAGAATACTTTTCAAACGACTTGTGTGTCCACATGGTGTAATTATGAATTGAGATTCATACCTCAATAATTTAATCTTTAGTTTCGTCTTTCAAAATAAGGCGTTCTGATTGGTCGAAAAAATTATTCATACCTCCAATAACAATATTTTGAGAACGCAGCCATTTTGTATGCTTCCGCACAGAATATTTCCATACAAAAACGTATCAAAATTTGTAAAGTTTTAAAATTTGCTCTTTTCACTTTATGTATTCATACAGTGTGATTATTTTTTTTTTCGGTTTATACCTTCGTGAAAACAACAACAACAATTATTTTAATCTGTTAAATGGTAACAAAGATTTATCATTTTCATCTTTTGAACAAATTTTAGAATATGAAATTAGGCGCAGAGTGAAATAAACCCGGTGAATATGATTTATATTATACTGGTGATATTAAACTAGTGTAATAAGTAGTATGTGAATGAGCTGAAACCTGTTGTTCTTCATTTTAAAAAAATCAAGTTATATCATAAATATGATATGAATAATTCGTGTTCATAATGACCGAATTTAATAAACTTACAATCTTAAACGATTACCTTACAATAACTCTTTTTGACGCCCCTAAAAATGCTTTGGAAAACAATCTGGAATATGAAGAAATTGTTTGTGACAAGCAATTTCTTCATTATCCACAACATTTCTTTACCCGAAATACAAAGAATTTTAAACTTTCATGAATTTGAAATTGCGTTTGCAACTTTTGTTGTAAAACTTTTGTCTAAGGTTTTGTTGTGTGGTAATGAGTTATACAGGGGTTAAACAGATTAAAAACTCGATAAGGCCTTATTTTATCAGTCTATTGATGACTTGTTTATTTCACGACAAATTCAACATTCTATACTATTTAGCTATCTATTTCACAATCTACATCTTCCACTTAGACGCTTCCGAAGAATATCTGATGTTGTGGGAGGATTAAACGATTAATTGTCATGAAGTAATAAACATTCGCTTTGATAAGTTTATTGGTATAAGCTTTTACGATGTTTTTTACGATGTTATATAATACCGGTAGGTTTGTTGTCCCTTTTACGGGCAGTTAAAGCATCGGTCATTCACACTTTATATGTCTGCATGAAAAACAAAACAAAACAAAGAAACAAAAACAAAAAGAAGCAAAAACAAAACAATACAAAAAAAAAAAAAAACACAACACACATTGCTACATAACTATGAAAAACTAACAAGTGCACCGCATGCGGATGACAACGCTCGGTAGTTCAAATGCTTAGTTTATTGATTGTATGGGGCTTAACGCCACTTTTAACAGTATTTCAGTCATATCGCGGCCCCTGGAGTCCCTAGCCATAGATTCCTGGCATTTCTCACACCAGTACTACCACTTTATTCTTTCCAAGCCTCCAGCTATTCATCCCACTTAGGTTTGAGAGACAAATGCAGACAAATGCAGAAAGAATATTCGCCTCGGTCGAGGATCGAACTCGAGACCAAATAATTAGGAGTCCTAGGCGCTGCCATTGCGCTATGATCGCAGCCTCAAGTGCTTAATAGTGGATAAAACGTCTAAATCGAAAAAGGGACATAATTTGTCCAAAATGCAATTATAGTTATCCCCCTTGTTGGTATAGATTACTCTTTTGATCGTGACTCCGAGTTTGAAAGGAATGCGTTAAGTAATATCAGAGATATTATAACTCGTCAAAATTTTCGGACGACGGCAACACAGGGGTCGACACTAACTTTGCTTCAATGGGATCCCAAAGGAATCACTACCTATTACTTCAGGGTTTCCACCAGATAATCAGGGATCCCTCCTTGATATGCATTAACTTTATAACACACAATCCTGCCCTTCTAAGCCAAATTTTAAAAATATTTTGGAAAACATTGTGGAAAATGAAGAAATTGCTTATAAGAAACAATTTCTCCATTATCCACAATGTTAAGCATTTTGTTGGTTTGACGACTTAAAACGTCGAAGCTAGAGCTTAATCAGATGCGTTTCTAAACGATACCATGTCCTTTCCTAATAAAGTTTTTATGTTGAAGCTGCAACTGATTACCCTCTGACAGAAACACTCTATCGCTGTAATGAGATATCGTGCAGACGTACGTTATCGTGGTTTTAGAGTCTGTAACAAAATTTTCAAGATGTTCACGTGCTTACCCAGAGAATATATCAATTAACCCTTCCCTGCTTTGCAAAATTTTAGACCTGTCCAAATTCAAAGGTTTTGCAGAAGAAAATTAAAATGGATATAATTTGAAAATTAACCATTCAGGAGGGTAGAAAATATTGTGAAAAAGAAGAAATTGCTTGTTACAAGCAATTTCTTCTTTTTCCACAATGTTTTCTCTAGTATAAAATCAAAATAACGCTAAATCCCGTGTTTGTATAGGAAAGGGTTAAAATTGTACATATTCTTGTTATCACACAAGTAATAATTCATTGGAATAACATTGAAAGAGCCCATGGGTATACACATATGTTTTATTCAAAACACTGATTTGAGCGTACGCAAGTAATTAATCATAATGATAGAAAGTCTGCAGTCGAAATAAATCGGAATTAGAGAACAGCTTCTTAGAGATAGCTTTTTTGAGGGTGGCTTAAGTCTCGAAGTTCAATCAAATCTGAATACTATGTTTTGAAAATGTTATAGATTTTCAGATTTTCAAATCATCAAACGCCTCTTATATACCAATTAGAGCTTCACGAACTCGTGTAAGCAATTTATTACCGCTTCTAAAATGAAGTTTGGAGGTTAACAATTGACCAATCTCGGCTTTCCATCAAGGAGTCAACCGACCAATCAAATCATTTATTCAGCCCGGACCTGAGCTTTCAACTCCGAAACCGGCTGCCATTTTTGTTAACCTTTCAGTTGGTTTGGCGACTTAAACGACGTAACTACAGCTTATTCAAGCTGTAGTTACGACGTTTAGGTCGCCAACCAACCATTTTACTTTTTTGTTACGTGCTACTGGTCATAAATTTTGCAACGCCATTAAAAGTCGAAGCGGACAATGGGCGTGGCCAATGGACCAAGTGGGTGGAGCCAGCGATTGGTCTATTGTTCAATGAGAAAAGTAATATAGGATTGACGTACGAAAACGCCGCAAACGTCAAGCACGGTATTGTGGCACTTTCCAAAATACGCTACCCCATATGCTCCGTAATTGAACTTTACCACGAACCAAACAAACAAAACCAAAAGCCGTCAGAGACGGGTTATGCTCCCCAAATAAAGCCCTGTCACACATAGTATAACAATTACGGGGAAAGGGTTCGGAAGGATCGCGGCCCTTCTCCAGACATGCTTAATTTCAACGTTTCGATCTTGAATCGTACCTTGAAGCTATGAAAAATTATTTTCGAATGGCGCATTTACTCATGATAGAGAACAATAGTGCCAAGTTACTTTGAAATTCATTCATAATGGAAGGGGCTTTGCCATGGCCGTGCTTAATTTTAACGTTTGACCTGGAACTACGACCTTGATTTTAGAGCTGTCTGAGTTTGTTTTTTTTTTCAAATGAAACATCTACCCATGATAGAGAACAATTGTTCGAAATGTATTGAACCTATCTATAATTGAAGTAGCTATGCTCTTGAAATGCTAAAATTTAACGTTTGACCTGGAGCTGTAACCTTAACCTTCAAGTTATCTATTTTTAATGGCATATCTACCCATGATAGAGACCAATTGTGCCAAGTTATTTCGAAATCCATCAATGATTGAATCAGCCATACTCTGTTCACGCTTAATGATGGAAAGACGGACGGACAGACGGACGAAGCGGCGGCTATATGGTCGCTCTTCGGGGAACATAAAAATACGGAACGACAACAATAAGTATTTTCGAATCTATTTACTGTTATGTGCTTTCCTGGCATAACAGTTTTTCACAAGAAGCTGTTAATCTGAAAGAGTTTTCCGATTATGTTTGTTTTTTCCCAGAAGAAACAAATTAATGATTACTGTCAAATGATTCGCCTACTTGTAATGTATCCAATTAAACTAAACTAGTTTTTGGAACAGCAAGTCATTATTAAACAATCTTTTATATGTCATTTTTTTTTGTTTTGTTTTGTTTTGTTCTGTTTTTTGTTTTGGTCCATACCCATACATGTTATTTCATTCATTATGTATGTACATGTCTTATTTTGACGATGAACCGTATGTGTTCAAGTCAAATTATTGAATAAAGAATCTGTTCTGTTAAAAAAAAAAAAAAAAAAAAAAAAATTAAAACGAAGTAAGAAAAATAACAAAATTATTCGGAAATAACATATTCGTAGGGAAGAATGACCCTTAAACAGACAATTTAATCACATAATAAGTATGAGAAATCCACCCCTTACGATTGAAATGAATGTATGAAGCGAGAGACTGTGAGGACAAACAATTGAACGGGTGGACAAACATTCAGACAAACGCACAACAGAACAAAGAGACCGACAAAAACTGTATTCCTTCAATCTATTGACGCAGGGATCGTGTCTGTCAATCAAAGAATCAATCGACCAATCAAATCATTCATTTAGACAGGAAATACATTTTGAACTCTAACATTGGCCGATACATGTATAAGAAAAATTGAACATATTCCTTCTCATGTCATATCAGTTCTAACAAATGAACACAAACTTGGTGTACATCATTTGTGACAGTGCTGGATCAAAGTAAGAATGGTTTATCATTCTCTCCACCCGTTTCAGGCTATGCCTATTTTCATATTATATTCTTACTCTTATATAAAGTCATTTTAATATCTATTTCTTAATAAGAATTTTGAAATTCGGGTAACTTTCAAGATCTATCATCAGTAACAGCCTCTCCTACATTAATTAGAATGTCAAGAAGCCATGGAAGTGCCTTGTTTTCGCTTCAGGAACAAATAATTCTTCGGTGAGGTGGTAAACAATTGATCAACGAGAAAAGTAATTTCAGGAATTGCGTACGCGAACGCTGTATAATTGGATTTCAATTTTAATGGAAGTGTAAACCCTTTTCTGTACAAAACCGGGATTTTACGCCACGGTTTTTATTTTTGAGGAAGCAACGTTTGGCAAGAAGAAATTGCCTGTAACAAGAAATTTCTCCTTTTTCTACAATATTTTCTACCACAAATGATGGTTTCATTTCAAATTGCATCCATTTTTCATTGTCGTCTGCAACCTCTTTCAATTTGGACCAGTTTAAAATTTCAAACAAAACAAAACCGTGAAAATATTAAATTAGAGGTCTTCGTACCCTTTAAAAAACATGGCTAGGCGTAAACGCAAGGGTGATATTGGTGAATTTATTGTAAGATAAATGAGTAATCTACATTTTGGAGTTCAAATAAGAGATGAAGAGAAATATTTTTGTTTTCATGGAGGTATGAACCGAAAAACCTAATCACACTGTATGAATACGCGAAGCGGATTCATACAGTGTGTGATTAGGTTTTTCGGTTCATACCTCCATGAAAACAAGAATTATTCTCTTCATTTCTTATAATTTAATAGCATTGAGCAAAAAAACCAAAATCTTTACAAATTTTGATACCGTTTTGTATGGGATTATTTTGTGCGGAAGCATACAAAATTGCTGCGTGCTCAAAATTTTGTTCATGGAGTTATGATAATTTTTTTCGACCAATCAGAACGCTCGATTTTGAAAGACGAAACTAAAAATTAAATTATAGGAGTTTGACCCTTGTCAATATATATCGATAGCCCGCCCATTTGAAATTAGGCCACAATGATTTAGTTTTAGTTTCGTTTATCAAGATACAAGCGTTTTGATTAAATAATTTTTTTTGTAATTCTATGAACAATTTTTTAAGGGCGCATTTTTTTGTTGGTTTTCGTCCAATGTAGATTCATAAAATTGTATTTGTAAAACATTTGCTTTGTTTTGCTTGATGGGCATTATATCATAAGAAATGAAGAGAATGTTTTTAGCTAGCAAAGCGTCAGCTTTGATAGCTTGAGTTAACATACAAAATTTTGAGGTCGTCTCAAAGTTCAACGAATGCAAACTGCCACTGGAGGCTTAACCACTAAATCCGTTAAATGCCTACGCCATAAAACTAGTTCTTGTGTATTTCAGGAATATTGCAGCCTCTATTCAAAATGTAGATAACTTTGTTAAAAGCATGCTATTTAACCCATTCCAAATCACATCCGCTTTCGAACATATTGTGGACAACGAAGAAATTGCTTGTAACAAGCAATTTCTTCAATGTCAACAATATTTTCTACCAATCAGGGGAAATATTTTCTAAATTCAACCATGCTTTGCTAGCTTACAGTATTTTCAGAACTTTGATTTTGCTTTAATCGAGGTATGAACCTTAAAACATAATCACACTTCCGAGGGAATCCCCGTTGGAAATTTAGCCAAAATTCAAAGCATACAGGAACCATGTTCAAAATAGAAATGCTTAAAAAGGCCAAGTAAAGAAAAACACCAAGTTTTTATATTCCTATCTCTGTCGACCCTGTTGATTCTCAAATGGCCTATAGAATATTGGAACATCAACAGCGGTTCCATTTTGATATGAAAACAGGCGGAAATCAACGAACCAAACACAGATGACAGAGATTCGAACGGTGTTAACAACAAAGTAGAAAGTGTATTTAGAATCAATTTGTATGGTCTTTCAAACTTTCATAACAATATGAAGCAATCACCAACTTGTACCCTTTGCTGATTAACAAAACTTTAAATTTGCCCAAATCAAAGGTTTTACAGACGACAATTTAAAGTTGGTTTTATTTGAAAAATAAACAATCAGTAGGGTAGAAAATATTGTGAAAAAAGAAGAAATTGCTGGTAACAAGCATTTTTTTCTTTTTCCACAATATTTTCTCAAGTATGAAAATAAAGGGACGTAAAACCAGGAAATGAACAGGGAAGGGTTATCATTTTCGTCGGACAAATTACATTTTCATTAGTTTTCGCGCCTCGTCCTATCTGTTTCATATTCTTGATTGTTATAAATGTTGGTAAATTTATTTTGATGTTGGTCTGTATCTTAAAATGAAGGTTTTCACACCATCCTTAATGTTTTAACCTTTTTAATGATTGATTGATTGAATCGGGTTTAATGCCAGTGTTAATAGTATGCGGCTGAAGCACATAACCATGGATTCCTGGTATTTCTTACACCGGTACTTCCGCAACATCCTTTCCGAATCTCAAGCAGCTCGTCCCACTTGGGTTTTAAACCTGTTTAATTATTATGCTGTAAACCACATTTATGTATTTATGCATGTCCCACATGTCGCCAATAGAAGATTGATATACTTATCATTTAACCAAATGCCAATATTGCATCCGGATATTATCATTGTGGGTCCATAAGGGTAATATGGTAGCTATTAGGATCAATTATGGTATTACTGAGATATTGGTCCCAATTGGGATCCATATAGGTTGCTCAAATGAAATCCATACAAACATTGGTCGCACATCTCATCTGGGTCCCAGATGAGTATAGCCGAGTTGGGTAGCCTAGATGGAACCAATTTAGGGTCCCACTAGTTCCATATGGGTCCCATATTTTGCTGACTGGGTTTGGCATCATATATCTCTTTATTCCTTGAACAAGTTAATGGATACTTTTGAGTATAAACATGGTCACTTGGGGTGGGTGGGTGGGGGAGGGGGTGTCAAAGCTTGAAAAAACTTGTGCGAACGCCAAAGGCAAATTCTTATGAAAATGTCTTGAAGCTTGGCCTGATTGTTTGTCTACGACAAGGAAATAATTGGGTCACCTCTGTAAAAAAAAAGCTGTTCACTAGCGTATATGTCGGGCTACTTTTAGGACTGTTATTCCTTTAATGTTTTATTTCACATTGGTTGTCATGTTTTATTGATCGTAGTCATTTAATCTATTGTTACTAAACATGATAACCCATCACCAAACGACAAAAAACTAGATCGGTCCTTGATCAAAGACATTGCAGACGACAATTTTTAGTTGATAGAAATTCAAACATTTCTGTCTTTTGGTGCAGAAAATAATGTGGAAAAATGCAGAGATTGCTTGAAACAAGCACCTTTTGCATTTTCGACATTGTTTTCCCTAACAGTTTTCTTGAATGACGTCAAGCAGCGGGGTCATGTAGTAATGGGTTAAATGACTGAATGAACCACGCTGTTAGACTAAAGCTGAAAAATGTTTCAGCGCAAGTTTTTTTTACTGACTAATACTGCAAAGGATATTAAAAAAGACCTGCAACATTGATGCATGTTCCCTTGTCTCATAAAAAGCCAACAGCCCGATCTGTTAAAAGCTAGTCTAGACAATTACTTCACCTAGGATATAAATGACGTCTATATATTCGTTTTCGTGTATAAACATTGTTTCTGACACAGACCGTCTTTATACAGCCGGTCGGATTTCGTATGGTTCCCTTGAGTTTATAACCATCTGTAATTCCATTATACTGTTTGGTTGTTTGCTTGAATGGGGTATAACGCCACTTTTAACAGTATTTCAGTCATGTAACGTCGGCTGGAGCACATAACAACAAATTCCTGGTATTTCTCAAACCAGTACTACAACTACATCCTTTCTAGGCTTGATCCCAGTTAAGTTTACAATTATCCTCCCATTGGTTGGAGACAAATACCTGAAAGGATTTCTGCCGCGAGCAAGATTCGAACCCTTCACCTCGTGACCTCGTGATTGAGAGTCCGACACGCTACCCACTGCGCACTGGCCGCGGCTCTAACATACTGTATATAATCTTATATACCGATTCTTTTTCAAACCAATACTATTAATGTATGCAATATATCAAAAGCAATTTCATTTTTGATTGGCATTGCTCTTTAAGATATCTGGCTGCTATTGTTATTGTCTGCGGTCATAGGGTTATACTTTTGAAGTTCCAGTCTATTGCAGTTGTTAAACTTTTCTATTGCCTGCGGTCATAGGGGTTCGTAGTTTGACTCCCTACAACCCCAAAGGCTATTATTATAATATTGCTCTATGGGCTGGTAGGTAGTCAGATTACGAACCCTATGTCCGCGGTTCAAAGGTTGACACTTCAGATTTTCAGGCTATTGCTGTTGTTTCGCTTTGCTCGGCAAATAGTTGAAATAGTCATGTTCACCATTTTAACGAAATGCATACGTTGGACTGAAATGTCTACGAATGTAACGGTTCAAGAGGCAATTGACCAATCGCTGACCCCGCACACGCACTCCTGAGGCAACGCCTACTGTCTCCAATAGGAAGTCCCGTTTCGATTTCTAACGGCGTAATTTTGCAAATTTTGTGGCCAGTAGCATGTAAAAATGTAGAATGGTTGGTTGGCGACTTAAACGTGTAACTACAGCTTGAATAAAATGTAGTTAGGTTTTAATCGTTAAACAACAACAACAACAAAAAAATAGTGGCCGATGTTTGAGTTCAAACCTCATTTAGGGTCTAAATGAATGATTCCTTTGGTCGGCTGTTCATTTGACTGACAGTCACAATTGATCAATTGTATGTTTATGAATAGCTACCAAGAAAGTTTATTCTTGATAATTTGTGAATTGTGAAGCCACCATGTCTGATATGTGACTAGTGAAATCATGATGTAACAGTATTGTGACAAGTGAAGTCATGATGTTACAGTTTTGTGACAAGTGAAGTCATGGTGTAACAGTGTTGTGACTAGTGTAGTCATGGTGTAACAGTATTGTGACTAGTGAAGTCATGGTGTATCAGTATTGTAACAAGTGAAGTCGTGATGTAACTTTATTGTGACTAGTGAAGTCATGGTGTAAAATCATTGTGACTAATGAAGTCAGGGTGTAACAGTATTGTGATTAGTGAAGTCATGGTGTTGCAGTATTGTGACTAGTGAAGTCATGGTGTAAAAGTATCGTGATAAGTGAAGTCATGGTGTAACAGTATTGTGACTAGTGAAGTCATGCTGTAACTGTATTGTGAATAGTGAAGTCATGATGTATCAATATAGTGACTAGTGCAGTCATGGTGAAACTTTATTGTGACTAGTGAAGTCATGGTGTAGCAGTATTGTGACTAGTGAAGTCATGGTGTAACAGTATTGTGATAAGTGAAGTCATGGTGTTGCAGTATTGTGACTAGTGAAAACATGATGTATCAGTATTGTGACTAGTGAAGACATAGTGTAACAGTATTGTGACTAGTGAAGTCGTGGTATAAAAGTATTGTGACTAGTAAAGTCATGGTGTTTGCAGTATTGTGACTTGCGAAGGCATGGCTTAAAGAATTGTGACTAGAGAAGTCATGGTGTAACTGTTTTGTGACAAGTGAAGTCATGGTGGTGCAGTATTGTGACTAGTGAAGTCATGGTGTATCAGTATTTGGACTAGGGAAGTCATGGTGTAACAGTATTGTGACCAGTGAAGTTATGGTGTATCAGCATTGTGAGTAGTGATGTCATGGTTTTTAAGTATTGTGACTAGTAAAGTCATGGTGTAACAGTATTATGACTAGTGAAGTCATGGTGTAACAGTATTGTGACTAGTGATGTAATTGTGTAAAAGTGCTGTGACTAGTGAAGTCATGCTGTAACAGCATTATGTCTAGCAAAGTCTTGGCGTAACACATTAAGACTAGTTAAGCCAAGGTGTAACAGTGTTGTGAAAAGTGAAGTCATGCGGTAACAGTATTGTGACAAGTGAAGTCTTGGCGTAACACATTGTGATTAGTGAAGTCATGGTGTAATATTGTTGTGACTAGTGAAGTCATGGTGTATCAGTATTGTGACTAGCGAAGTCGTGGTGTAACAGTATTATGACTAGTGAAGTCATGGTGTATTAGAATTGTGACTAGTGAAGTCTTGGTGTATCATAATTGTGACTAGTAAAGTCATGGTGTAACAGTTTAATTACCAGTGAAGTCATGGTGTAACAGTATTGTGACTAGTGAAGTCAAGCTGTAACAGTATTGTGTCTAGTGAAGTCTTGGCGTAACAGCATTGAGACAAGTGAAGTCATGGTGTAACATTATGTGGCCAGTGAAGTCATGCTGTAACAGTATTGTGTCTAGTGAAGTCTTGGCATAACACATTGTGACTAGTGAAGTCATAGTGTAACAGTATTATGACTAGTGAAGTCATGCTGTGACAGAATTGTGTCTAGTGAAGTCTTTGCGTTACACATTGTGACAAGTGAAGTCATGGTATAACAGTTTTGTGACTAGTAAGGTCATGGTGTAACATTATTGTGACTAGTAAATTCATGCTGTAACAGTATTGTGTCTAGTGAAGTCTTGGCGTAACACATTGTGACTAGTAAAGTCATGGTGTAACAGTTTTAGACTAGCGAAGTCATGCTGTAACAGAATTGTGTCTTGTGAAGTCTTGGCGTAACACATAGTGACTAGTGTAGTCATGGTGTAACAGCATTGTGACAAGTGAAGTCATGGCGTAACAGTATTGTGACTAGTGAAGTCATGCTGAAACAGTATTGTGACTAGTGAAGTCTTGCTGTAACAGTATTGTGTCTAGTGAAGTCTTGGCGTAACAGATTGTGACTAGTGAAGTCATGGTGTAACAGTATTATGACTAGTAAAATCATTGTTTAACATTTTTTCCTTTACTTTACGCCAAAAAGAAACGTCTATTCTTATTATGGTTTATTATTTTGTCACCCAATTGATACTCCCTAGTTTGATTAATGTCTTTGATGTAAGTTATCTTAGACCAAATGACCTCAAATCAAGGACATTTCTCGATTTGCATAAGCAAATCATACATTCGGCCGGGATGAAACTTTGAACTCCGCCTTTGGTCGACATTTGTGTTAGGTATTCATGTTGGTTCGGCGTTTAAATGTCGCATTCAGCATATTCAAACTGCAGTTATTACGTTTGGGTCGCCAACTTACCATTTACTCTTTTTTAACAAAGATCAATGAAAGTCCAATGAAACTTAAGGCTCATCGAAAACCATTGTTTTGTACCATTTCGTCCTCTGCTGCATGAGATGTTCTACTCTACGTATTCAGGAGGCAGAAGAAAATACCATTCGTTTTGAAGTAAGTATCCGCCTTCCAAATGATAATGTCTTTTTTCTGAGAAGGTGACAAATCGAAGGTGCTAGACAATAAAACATGTTTCGAAACTGGGATTTTCGAAAAAAACAACATTTTTTGAAGCTCTGCTGAATAATGTGAATTAATTCAGTTCCAGCATTCTTATTCCTCTTGCCTTGTACTGAACGTAACATAATATAAGATAACATCTTATCATTTTTAGGCCTCTTGCCCATATTACATATACATTTAAAATGTAAACTCGCAAAGTATTGTTTTGTTAAGTATTCTTCTTTGCCAAAGAGTATCGTGATAAATAAACGAGGTTAAAGTAACCCAAGAATTAACCCATTACAACATGACAAAATCATAGACTGGCTCAAATTGAAAGAAGTTGCCGACGACATTTCCAAGTTTGTGGAATTTAGAAAACCTTTGCCTTATAGAGTAGGGAAAATGTGGACATTGAAAAATTGCTTTTGACAAAGAAGTTCTTCATTGTCCACAATGTTTTCCAAAGCTGTATTTCTTGAGATGCTTGAAAAGTGAGATTTAGTGTGAATAGGCTAAATAGCATACTTTTGAAGGAGCTCTCTACAATGTAAAACAAGGTACATTCATCTGGCAATACAAAGCAGTGCGCAGAGTGAAGACTCTAATCAGACTCATTTTGAACACAATATGCTCAAGTGAGCTAAAAATACCCAGGAGATGAACTTGAAGATAGAGTTTCAAATATTCCTGAAATACATAGGAACTACTTTTAATGGCGTAGACATTCAATGGGTTAAAGAATTACTTGTAGGCTACTGCGTAAATTAATGGACCAAGTTAAAATTTCAAAATTCATTTCAACCTCTGCTCTATCGCTATGTTTAATCTCAAAATAATCTTATTTTTCAAAATGGGCTAGACCTAAGTTTATAAGAAATAAAAGATGAATATGCTTACTCTTACACAATAATTGAGGTCATTTACATGAACAGCATGATGGGTTGGCTATGAAGTAATCAAGTGATCAACCGCTGGCCCCGCCCAATTACTTCTTTGGCCCCGCCCATAGACTCCGACAGGAAGTCCCGCTACGATTTTAAACGAAAAATTTATGGCCAGTAGCATATAACGAAAAAGTAGAATGGTCTGTTGGCGACCTACGCTTCGTAACTACAGCTTGAATAGCTGTAGTTAAGTCGTTTAGGTCGCCAAACCGACAAAAATGTTTCTCAAAAAAGAACAGCTAATGTCGGGAGTTCAAATCGCCATTCCAGGATAAATGACTGATTAGATTGGTCGGTAAATTCCTTGATTGACAGCCGCGATTGGACAATTTGATATTGCCGAAATCGCATCGAAACTCCCAAATGTCGTCTTATTCAGAATGCAAAATATAACGATTAATTACTTCAACAAGATGTGTTTGTGAAACACTATGCCCCCGAAACGGGAATTCTTTAGGAATGGGTAAAGGGTTAAAATTTGACATTGACCTTGATGAAATGACCTTTCCTAGTTGCGCCTTGTTGAGACCTATCTTCATACCAAATATTAACATTGTAACTTAATCAGGGTTGAAGTTATAGGAAAATGTTTAGTTGGCAGGTTAAGTTTTGAAGACAGACAGACAGACAGACAGACAGACGGACGGACAGACGGACACCGGTAAAACAATATGCCGCCGATCTTATTGATGCGGGGGCATAAAAAAGATCGGCGGCATAAAAAAGATCGGCGGCATAAAAATAGGTCCCGCCTGGGAAATAGGACAAGCGTTATAGTTGGATTTCTTGAAAGATTAACTTATATAGAAATTTGCCCCAATAAGAAAATGGCACTTAAATCTACGAGAAAAATTATTTCGTGATTTCACCATGTCTGACACCCTCCTACACTGCATTTCCCACTAAAATCGATTTGGAAGAAAAACGAACCCGCATCATCTGTCGAATCAAAATTTCATAAACAATTTGTAAAGGCTCACAAGGGAGCATCTAGTCTGAACCACTCAGCCTCGCCATACCCTCATCTTTTCGCGAATCAACATCTTATGAACACGTTTGGACAGGGTCAACTAAGGAACATTTTGCAAAGTTTGATTCAAATTGGCTACATGGTGTAGGAGAAGAAGATTTTCATAGAACTTGTTGACGACGTAGACCAAAGTGGCATAGATACAAACGTTTTGGCCAAGAATCGGAGCATTTGACTAAAAATATGGCTTCCACAGTGCAAGCAATGTATATCGAAAATTTCACCTAGTGACCTAGTTGTTGTCCCGAAGTGACGCCAAATTATAACTTTAGCTTTATATTTTGTCTAAATGTTTGTTCTTATATAAGAACAAACATTTAGACAAAGTATAAAGACACTTGACCTAAAAAATGTGGAGTGAAATCAAGGTATTGCTAAGATTTGGTCTATTTTTGTTTTACCGGAGGTGACACTTACTCGAACCTTGCATAGATATTTTTAGAATTTAGCCCAAATACCTAGCTTTTTGACTCGAATTCGGACCTTACATAGTTATCATAAAGCCAAACATTCTGCCAAAACATCAGGACATCTGAGCAAAAAATACAGATTCTAAAGTACAAAAAGTTTTCTAAGATTTTACATTGTGACCTACTTTTTTTACCTAAAGTGACCCATATTCAAAGATATTAGAAAAACAAGCATTCAGACCAAATATTAAAAAATTGAGCCTAAGAGTGTTGCCTCTAGCGTGCAAACAAGGCATTTCTAAGATTTTACCTAGTTTTTTACCCGATGTGACACTAAGTCGAACCTTGCCGAAATATTATGCTGACAAACATTCTGACCAAGTTTGAAGACACCTGAACAAAACATTAGCCTCTAGAGTGCAGAAAAGATGTTGACTCGCGACGGACGACGGGCACAGCATGCTCACACTAGATGGTTGCTGTCGAGCCCGCAAAGTTTTGTAGGCATCATGCTTCGGACAAGCACAATTTTGGTGTTTGACATCGTGCTTTGACCTTGAACTTGAAGCTATCCAAAAAATCATTTCAGATGGCACATCTACTCATGATGTAGAATAAATGTGCCAGTTTATTTTGAAATCAGTCTATACTTCTATGAGAAATGCTCTTAACAATCTAATGTTTGACCTTGAGCTGTGACCTTGACGTTAGAACTATCCCAAAAATTCTTTCAAGTTATTTTGAAATCCATCCATAAATGTAGGGGTAATTGTCCGGACAAATTCGGACGGACGGACGGACGTACTAACGGACTAACAGACAAACGCACATACACCGACTTGTCATAGTGAAAACTATGTCTCGCTCGGCGCAAGCGGGCTCGACAAAAAGCTTACCTTACACAAACTAAACACCATCAGATCAAAGCAGACTTACACTAAAAAAAATAGAACACCAAATATCGAAAATTTATTCAACGAATTATTTCAATTTAAATCCATTACTAGTCTTTCTCTAGTTGCGTCCAGTCGTGATAAGAAATAACAAACTAGTATCAACTTTTTATTATCATAGTCTGTTTCATAATTTATCACCGGAATTCTTCCCTGAAAAAACAAAAGTGAATGACCGGCACTTTTCATTATAAAATTTGACACTGACAAATGAATGCAGAATGCAGGATTATCCAATTTAAAGCAGCAATTTATATTTCTATGATAGCAATGACGTAAGCGAAAGACACATTTTCTTAAATAAATTTTTCACCTATTTATGTAACAAAAGGTAATATCACTTTAAAAATCTCTCTTTGTTAAACGGTTTAGTTAACCATTATAAATAACGGATCTGTTTTTAGTAGTAATGGCAGACCTAATCCTTGTAATTTTCAACGACAACATACAATTTTTTGTCTATACTCGTAAACCATTATTTAACAGAGCCTCAGGATATGTATTGTTTGACTGGCGCGCCTATTCTTAGTAATATAAGTTATCGGAAAATATATGGGACAGGTTTACCAGTCTAGAGATAAGTTCAAGTAACTATCATTTTATTGATCTGAAAGGCATTTATCTGACCTGCAATATGATAAGGATCTTCAAAATTATTATTACTGCTGAAACTGACACCCAAAACACAAATGCAAAAGTACCGGCGACATACCTTTTGAAGTTGACTTTAAATTGTAGTTATCTATTTACAAATATAATTGACCGATCGCGACTTTCAATCAAAGAATCAATCGACCAATCAAATCAGTCATTTAGACTGAATGTGAACTTTGAACTCACGATATTGGCCGACCTTTTGGTGAAGTATTTCAGCTGGTTTGACGACATAAACGTCGTAAGTACAGCTTCAAGAAGCTGTAGTTTCGACGTTTAGTTCTAGGACCAATCATATAAGTTTTTGTTACATGTTACTGGCCATAAATTTTGCAAGATAACTCTATTTAATATCGTAGTGGTACTTCCTGCCGGAGACAATGGACGGGGCCAGCGGAGTCAGTGGACGAGGCCACCCGACCGTCAATTGTGGGCATTTTAGAATTTAGATAAAAATGCTGAGAGGACAGTTTTAACTGCAAACTTTATGTCGCTTTCAGACTATTTAATTTTCTACGAGAATATATCAACAGTATGAACAAAGAAACAAAAACAAACATCGAAATAAACAAAAAAGATTTATGACATTCAACACTAATTTCATTCTATCAATTCAACAGTTTCTTGGTTAAACCACATTTCTAGTTACATCAATTCAAGGTTATGCAAAATCCTCATTGTCAGTTAACAAAAAAAAAAAAAAAAAAAAGAGAAAAAAAAAAAAAAAAAAAAAATATCCGTATGTGTACACTTTTATCATGAATCGCTTCATCATTGTTATTTTGTTTTTCTAATTAGATTAAACTGCGATACTAGTACGAGACAATTTCAAAAATATTTGCTTTGTCTAATTTAGAGATGAAGAGAATATTTTTTGTTTTCATGGAGATATGAACCGAAAAAACTAATCACACTTTATGAATACGCGCTTAGGGGTTAAGGACAAACAAATTATATCTCTTAATGATTTGGTAATAACGGATATTCAGCCTTTCTTAAAATACAGTAAGTTCACGTAAATATTTTTCAGTGCGTCGTGTTCTCTATGGCATATCATGATTGCAAAAATTTAGTCGAGTGAAGGATACATGGTCCTCTGGGGGAACGATTGAACAATGATATTGCATAGTATTATATTCATCACTACTTTTGAAATGTCCTATATTTCTGTTTTATTGTCGCTATCAAAGTACGTTAACATTTCTCTAGAACAAAACCCTGTACTTTTAGGATCCGACTTTTGCTTTATTTTCACTCTCCTACCCAAAAGTTGGTCCTAGTACTAACAAACTATAACGAACTGGTAACAGCACATAAATAATCAAAGTCCTGAAAGTACTGTAAACTAGAAAAGCATTGTTTTGTTAAGTATTCATATTTTTTGCAGACGACAATTTCAAGTTGTTGGATTTATATAGTCTTTGCCATGTAGGGTAGAAACATTGTGAACATTGAAGAAATTAGAAGCAATTTCTTCATTGTCCACAATATTTTCCAAAGGATTTTATTGGGATGCTTAAAATGGGCGATTGATTTGGAATAGGTGAAATAGCATGCTTTTCTGGAGTTCTCTACAATATGAATAAAGTTAATTCACGTGGCCTTACAAAGCACCTCGCATAGTCAAGACTCTGATCAGACTCATTTTGAACACAATTTGACTTGTGAGCTAAAAATACCCAGGAGATGACTTTGCAGGCAATGTTGGCAATATTCCTGAAATACATCAGAACTGTTTTTAAGTTTTTAATGGCGTAGGCATTTATTGGATTTAGTAGTTATGCATCCTATGGCAGTTTGCACTCGTTGAACTCTGAGAAGGCCTCAGTTTTTCTGTTACATTAAGCTGCCAAAGCTGACGCTGGTTATTATTGAAACATTACGTTGGATATGAACATGAAATGATCTTTAAGTTTTCCGAGCTATTCTAAGAAAAATCAACGCTCTGAGTGTGCAAATACAGTCTTTGAAATTCAAATTTCGGTTTTGATCACTGTGCGGTCTTTGTAAGTCAAAATGATTTTAATTTGCAACTAAACGAGCATTATAAGTATTGCATGGAAATAGCAAGTGTCATACTGGCCCTATTTCTATATATTCCTACAACTATGACCTCTTGGCATGCAATAAAAGTAGAAGAGACAGCTCGTCTGCAGGCGCTTGACCGTGACCAATGACCTTGAACTTTATATCAGCAGAAAAGTCTTGTCAAATACACGTCTGAAATATGATGTCCCTAAATACAGGAACAGTAGAGATATGGGAAAATTTCATTTTTTTTTGTACGTTTTGAGTTTCCATATCTATTTTATCCATTCAATTGTTTGTTCTCCCTTTTGGAAAGCATGGCGAGCAAGTGCAAAGGTTGTTTCTAATATAAGTAGCAAATCTCCTAAACGATCGTTGCTATTGGAACGTAGCTGCAACTTTTCATTGCTGACATTCACATAAAAATTCTCTACAATCCATGGATTCGAATGAAACTCAACTTGACCTGCCACCTATAATTTCAGACTCATGCACCAAGAATCAACTCAGCGCTGAGAAAAAGTCTGGAAACTGATTTACCGAACTGACATTCGGAAAGACTGACAGACGGACAAAGAGAGCGCAGGCCTAAAGTCTCCTTCGCGTTTGTCGGTTATTGATTGTTTTCCAAAAATCTACTGGCGATGGATTGGTAAATATTACAATGATAATCAAGAACTAATAAATTAATTTTTAGGTTCGTCTATCAAAAAACGGGCGTTCTGATTGGTAGAAAAAAATATACTCATAACTCCATGAACAAAATTTTGAGCACGCAGCGAGTTTGTTTGCTTCAGCACAAAATAGTCCCAAACAAAAAGGTATCACAATTGGTAAAGTTTTTGCTTTTCCGCTCAATGTTATTAACTTGTAAGAAATGAACCTAAAAAACTAATCACACTCATGTATGAATCCGCTACGCGTATTCATACAGTGTGATTAGTATTTTTCGGTTCATACCTCTATGAAAACAAAAAAATATTCTGTTCATTTCTTAAATGACCTATCTAAACCTTTTAGATTACCCCCAATTGGTTATGACATCATTAGAACGAAACGATAATATACAAAACACTATTTTTCAATCATCTTTCTATTGTTACGATTTGTCAATTATATAAAGTATCAAGTTATTTCAGTTTGATATTAATGCCTGTGGTGCAGAATAAGTGAAATAACACTTTAACTATTATACCCTTTCAAATACCGACTAGCAAACGAAGTAAATAGATTTTCTCATATCAGGAGATTTCCATTCTCCTCCCATGTGAGACGAGATAAGGCCCACTTGTATCTCAGAAAAACTATCTTGTCGGAGTATTTTGTCGCTAACTAACGGATCGCAGGCACCGCCCACTCATCTCCGACCGGAAGCTCCACTTTGTTTTAAAACGGAGTAATTTTGCAAAATATATCTGGCCTGTACTACGTAACAGAAAGTAAAACGGTTCACCCAGTTTCAATGGATGGATTTGATTGGTTAATTGATTCTTTGATTGGCAACGCGATCCGTCCATTGCTCGCCATCTTTTGTAATGGACGTGACTCATTACCCATAAATTAGGTACACAAGCAACAACGCAGTTTAAAACTGATTTATTGATTGATTCAACGCCACTTTTAACAGTATTTCAGTCATATCGCGGCGGCTGGAGCACCTAACAATGGATTTCTGACACTAGTACTACTTCTACTGACTACATCCTTTCCAAGCCTCCAGGTGCTCATCCCACTTAGGTCTCCGATCATCCACCGATTGGTTGGAGACAAATGTCGAAAAGGATACTCGCAGCGACCGGGAATCGAACCGGGATCCCATGTCTAGGAGTCCTACGCCCTACCACAGGCGCTATGGCCGCGGCCTTAAAATTAATCGTTTTTTTAAACAACAATAACATTCTTATGTTTAAATACAAAATATAATTATAAAAGGAGTATTATTATCATTTGAGGAGCATATGTGGTTAAAGATAATCGTATAAAAACATGTATTAGTATTGTACAGGCATGTATTTGTATTAATATTGTACATAACACCACATACAAAAGCTTTCGAGTATGACGTTAGCGCTATATCTTTATAATGACATGTTAAAGTACATTGCAATTCTATGAACTTTATTTTGTTAGCATACTTTAGATCATCCGGAGCATTCTACACGCCCGGTAATCTCGGGCTCCTTCTCTTTTTGGAGAACAGTACAAAAAGGAGACAATGATACTTCCGATATGGAGCCAGGGACCGGAACTGAACAGAAAAGGTAAGTAGAACAGTGCACCTCGCGTACAATTTGATCTCCCATTAACCAATTATACATTTTCCCAAAACGTCCAGAGTTTCATACCACATAGAAATGATTATTTTATCCGTTGGCGGTGATAGATTTAAAAAATAATTCCGTTTGTGAATAGAAACTTGAATCAAAATTTGGACATCGGACACGATCAAACACGAAAATGCATGTTGAAATCGTTAAAATCCATTTTATCAACAGTTTTAAGTGGCGATGACTGTGAAATGAATGATAACGTGTTGATATAAAATAATGTTACCACAAAGAACTGCGTTTTCCCTACCCCTTTTACGGTTTTTCTTAGATGAGAAGGAGACAAGGATGCGGTGCGGGAGACAAGATTCAGAGGGAGAGGCGATGCATATAAAAATGTACTGTAAAACTTCTTTTAGAACCCCAAACTCTTATGTAACTCCATCTTCGAACGTCAAAACCGACCCTTTTTCTATGATTTTCTGAAAACTTATAGCCTGTAATAAACCCAAATCCCAAACAAATCAATGCCACAATGAATTCAATAGAGGGCGAAATAACTGTTCTCAACCAAATGTTCATTGCTTACATATATAATTGATTTGCTTTAGGTTTTTCTTTATATTTAGAGGGCGCTGTATCCTAGATTATGTCAAAAGGAAAACAAATTTACTGCTACAGTTAATAACACCGTGAAATTGACTATTTTTGGATGATTTGGGAATGATTTCGAAATGAAATTGAATGAGTGGGAGGAGCGACTTTTGAATGAAATTGATGGAATGTAATCAAAAATCGCTAATTTCATCCAAATTCTCTTTCAGAAATCCCTTGACACAGGCACCCCCCCCCCAGGTATGGACAAAGGCAAACGTGACTCCACTGTCCAAGAAAAGAAACAAAGAAGATCCTGCAAATTACATACCTATATCCTTAACATGTATACTGTGTAAAGCTCTTGAACATATTGTAGCATCAGATCTAACTAAACATTTTGACAAAAATAATATTCTTTATGACTTACAGTATGGTTTCAGAGCAAGGTGTTCATGTGTAATCAAGCTACTGCAACTGACCGACTATCTTGCCAGAAACCTTGCTGAAGGAAAACAAACTGATCTAGTTTTGTTAGACTTCAACAAGAGTTTTGATAAAGCTAGCAACTTAAGACTTTTGTATAAATTGCAGGAACATGAAGTAAACAATACTATCCTTTTGTGGATTAAATCTTTTCTTATAGGCAGAACACAAAAAGTATTCTTACAAGGTGGATGCTCATCCGAAGTTCCTGTCACGTCTGGAGTACCTCAGTACCTCTTGGTCCTCTTCTGTTTCTCTTATCTATTAACGATCTTCCTAATACCATCACCTCCCAAGTTCGTTTGTTTGCAGGTGACCCTGCCGTTTACTTAGTTATAAACAACAAGAAAGACTTATCACCATGCAAGAAGATCTAGACAAGTTCATGCAGTGGGAGAAAAAGTGGGAAGTGGAGTTAAATCCCAGCAAATGCATTTTCCTAAATATTACTAAATAGAATAAAAAAATACAAGCAAGACTGTATCACCATGCAAGAAGATCTAGACAAGTTAATGCAGTGGGAGAAAAAGTGGGAAATGGAGTTTAATCCCAGCAAATGCATTTGTAACGTTCCGAGCTAGTAGACAAAGCTCTATCCATTCAGAGAAAAGGATCCTAAACCCTAAATGGGTCGACCTTGTCTATATATAACTCCAAATAGTCACTTAACTTTCAGAGGATACCCTAATTTGCATTTCACATCAAATTGCCTCCCCTGAAACCGTTACATTACTCACCCCTCCGAGAAGACTCGTCCCGAGTCTTGGCCTGGGAGATCCGTGGGTAAGGCATCTCCGGTCTGGCAGTTGTCATTATCCCACCGCTGCCACCAATTGTAATGTTCCGAGCTAGTACACAAAGCCTATCCATTCAGAGAAAAGGATCCTCAACCCTAATTGGGTCGACCTTGTCTATGTTTAACTCCAAATAGTCACTTAACTTTCAGAGGATACCCTAATTTGCATTTCACAGCAAATTACCTCCCCTGAAACCGTTACACATTTTCCTAAATATAACTAAAAAGAAGAAAAAGATTTCTTTTGATTACAGGCTACATGGATAAGTGCTAGAACTGTGGACAATGCTAAATACCCAGGAGTTACAATATCTTGAGATCTTTCATGGAACAAGCACATTGACAATATAAAATCAAAGGCAAATAAAACTTTAGGTTTTCTCCGCAGAAACATCCAGACCAAGAATAAGAAGATCAGAGAGACAGCGTACAAAACATTAGTCAGACCCCAGGTAGAATACGCATCAAACGTTTGGAGCCCTTACACAAAAACCTATATCAACAAAGGGGAAAAGTACACCGTAGAGCAGCAAGATGGATTCAAAATAATTTTCATGCAGAAGGAGCTTGGCTGGCAAACTCTTCGATATAGACGAGACGTTTCCAGAGTCACCATGTTTTATAAAATCGTTAATAGTTTTGTTGCAGTGCCGGTACCAGCTTATCTTGAAAGACCAGTTAGGACAACCCGACATATGCACACAACATCTCTCAGACAGATCCACACGAATGCCTTCTTCCTTAAATATTCTTTCTTTCCCTACACAGTGATACTTTGGAACAGCCTACCAGAAACAGCAACCTGACATTGCAGCGTCAAAAAGACTCTTGATTCTTTACAGATAATGAGCCGTCCTACATGACCAGAATATATTTTATCAGATCTCTTAATCTACTATTCACAATACTTCTAAATATGGCACCCTAACCAATGACTAACAGTTTATATGCCATCACAGACGCGCATCTGCCAGTCATAGCCGAAAGGGGAGTTAGGCAGTATATATAGATAGATAGGAATTTATTACCCCCCTTTATTAGAATATACGTGCTTTAATGTGTGTTTGTCTTCACGGACCAATCAGACGCTTTAAAACCCTCAGCAGCCGATAAAAATTGTGAAAATTTGGTATCGATTTGAATGAAATGCTGCTCATTTTGGAAGGTTTTTTAAATGTTTTTGAAATAATTTTGAGCGTTTTAATGGTTTGGTTGAGTGTTTGGAATGAATGATTGGAGCGCTGTGTGAGTGATTTTGAATTGTCATTTCACTTCACGTGTGATTTCAAAGTTAACACAAGTCAGCAGATAATAAACCGGTATGTAGCAGAGTTGTGAATGAAAGTAATGAGCTCAAAGCGTGGGTTCTGTATTAATTTATTTGTGAGTTGTGTAACTCGATTTTTGCGACTTTGATATAAATATGGCTGTTCTGGAGAGTCTGACAGACACATTTACTGTGTAAAAGGGAAAGAAAAAGTGTCCTGTAATATTCATACAGCTACAGTCTTAGAAAATTATTCACTGTACTCTTTTATATGCATCGCCTCTCCCTCTGAATCTTGTCTCCCGCACCGCATCCTGGTCTCCTTCTCATCTAAGAAAATACGTAAAAGGGATAGGGTTACGCAGTTCTTTTTGGTAAAATTGTTTTATATCAACACGTTATCATTCATTTCGTTGTCATCACAACTTAAATCTTTCAGAGGTGTTGATAACATGGGTTTTAACGATCTCAACACGCATTTCCGTGTTTGATCGGGTCCGATGTCCAAACTTTGATTCAAGTTTCTATTCACAAACGGAATTATTTTTTAAATCTATCACCGCCAACTGATAAAATAATCATTTCTATGTGGTATGAAACTCTGGACGTTTTGGGAAAATGCATAATAGGTCAATAGCAGATCAAATTGTACGCGAGGTGCACTGTTCTACTTACCTTTTCTGTTCAGTTCCGGTCCTTGGCTCCATATCGGAAGTATCATTGTCTCCTTTTTGTACTGTTCTCCAAAAAGAGGAGCCCGAGATTACCGGGCGTGTTCTAACATGATATTGATAGACTGACTGGCGTATTTCGGCGAATTGACAGATGTGTTCATTTAGCGCCCAATAATTATAAGGATAGTTAAACTTAAGTAATCAGAGCAATAAACCGCCCCCCCCCCCCTACAAAATACCTCCATCGCAAATACCAACAACAACTACAACGTCACGAAAACCCAACTACATACAAAATTGAAAATGAGGAATGAAACAGAGACGATAAAATAATGACCCATTAGTCGCATATTACAACCTTTTAGTCGCATCTTACGACATGCCAGTACTGTTGTTGCGTATGCTCCACTAATTTAATGATAGATGTGACAGGGGTATGCGTGCGGTAGTTAATTCTTATATCGGTTACGTCAAAGGGGGTCTCACACATACGCTAGTGATACTATTCAAAACTTTATTCACATCGAGATGAAAATTTGTAATTAAAACCATCAACTTACTGCAATCCAGAAGTTACGAGAAAAGCAGTAATTAGTCTCTGATAAAGACCGAAGTACATGGCAGTGAACCGAAATTGACCAATCGCGGCAGTCGCTGTCAATCAAGGAAAAGATAGACCAATCAAATCATTCATTCAACCCGTAGTTGTGCTTTGAACTCCAACATCGGTCGCAATTTTGTGAAACATCTTTGTTGATATGACGACTTAAACGTCATAACTACAGCTTATTCAAGCTGTAGTTACGAAGTTTATGTCGCAAACTAACACTATTACTTTTGTGTTGCATGCTACTGGCCATAAATTTTGCAAAATAACGACGTTTAAAATCGAGGTATAACTTCTGACGGAGTCAATTGGCGGGGTTAACGTAGTAATTTCGCGGGTCCAGCGATAGTTCAGTTGATATAACATACCTTCATAGTCAAGTAATGAGTTAATCGTAATATCCGTACTGTGACAGAACGTTACTCCTTATCGTGCTGAACGAATGCTTCCTTTAAAACTGCATTAAATCCAAAGCTCTGAAAGCACTGCAAGGTTTGATTGTGATTAAATCTTTTTTTAAAAAATCATTTTCACGAATGATTATGGCTTAAAAGGGAAAAAATAGGTGGTGTACAGGCTGATATTTGTCTACGCCTCCTGCCAAAGCAGGAATATTCCAGGATCAGCATGACAAGGGTTAACCGTGTAGGACCTACTAGAAGGCCTTTTGTCATACTGCGGTAATAATGTAATCTAGACCTCATTTAGGACAGACATATCAGTTTTTTTTTTTTGAAAATCTACTGTATTGGAAAAACGAGATTCCGTCTAATAAATATAATTTGTGCTTAGAGCCGAACAGAATTTTCTATTTATACATCTGTTCTACTTTACTTAATAACCACCCCATCTTTATTCTGACATCTTGAATTTTTTATCTGGTAGTCTTCGATTCCTTAATACTCTTAAAAAAGGATATTTTGTTATTTACCGATAAGGAGCAAATGCTAAAAGAAAAGTTACAAACAAAACAATACACCCTGTGTTCATTTTAATTTATAAACAATCTATCAGTCAAATTTCCGAAATCAAAGAGTGCTATATCACACAGGTGTAATTTGATCAATTTGTGAGTAGCTGATCCGGTCAAACTCTAAATTTATGACAAAATCTTCCAATGCTTCATTTTACAATATTCGGTTGATATAAGAGTCGAACTTGTCTTGGATAAAGTAGTACAGAAAACTCTTGTCCTTTCTACCAAATTCCCCTTTTAAGAGAGACTTGAAATCTTGGTCAACGTATAATATCGGATAGAGATGACGTTATATATGACGCAGGCATTGTTTAATTCACGGAAGCATACGAAATCGTATCTTCAGAAAGGCAGGATTTATTATTTATTGGATGCATAACAACGAACTCGCCAGAGAATTTTCGACGCTTTAGTCGAGTGATCGACAAGATAATAAATTTAAGCATAACATCAGGTTTCGATACATAAGGTAGGCCTTTGTTGTTAAAGTTGTTCTTGGTAATTATGTTTGTTTCGGGCCTTGGAAATGAAATTTTGCAAGTTCTTACAAAGTTTGACCCCATCCCCACAACACCCCAGTAAAAATTACAATGTACGTCGAAGGGAGGTTACCTACATATACTTTTTTGTCATATTCTTTTTTAAAATTGGTAACAGGATAAATAGATTAGATGGATCGGTGTCTTAGGATGGAAAAGTTCATCGGCATCGGCTTCGGAATTTATCCGGTTCGCTTTCGGCTCAATAATAAATTCCAACGCCTTGCCAGATAATCTTTTCCATATGAAGACACCAACCATCTATTCTCTATGTAAAATGGTTTGTTAGCGAACTACACGTCGTAACTACAGCATTGATAGGTCGGTTGATTCCTAGATTGACAGCTGCGGTTGGTCAAATTATGAAAGTCTTTTTAGTACCGTAATAACTATGTTTTTTGGTCAAACTAAAAGTGACCGAAATGTTCATCTAGATATTATCTTTGTCAAGCTTAAAATGAGGTTAAGATGGGTCACTGATTGTTTAAAAATAGGCAACTCGTCCAATACTTTGGAGGAGAAAAAACAAAAAAAACAACAACAACAAAAACCCTTAGTATCTGTAACTTGTCAGCATTTGATTTTGCTCCGTCAATTTGAAAATTTCTCCGGATTTTCTCTCGATTGTTGGAAAAGAACAACCAGCCTTTTGCAAGCTACCTTTCCATTTCTAAGAATGTTTTATGACAAAGATAGTTTCCTTTCATTTATATTACCTTTACAACATACATATGCCATCTCTACCAACTCCTTTGATGAAGCTCCAAGATGTAGATAACAATAAAGGTCTATAACGGATAATTGAAACAAGGTGAAGTATGGTTGACCAGACGGATTGAAACCACGCATATCCTCTTTCATTAATTATGGAAATAGAAATAATAGAAACATTTTGTTCTGAAAAGTTTGCTAGGAAAAATATGTCCATACCCCCAATTTAGCCAGAATCAAACCTCTGACGGCGTCCCTGGGGAATCAGCCATTGAAAACAAAATACATGGCATATAAACTCAATTCAGTAACAGTAAATAACGATACTCTATTATATACCATTTCCAGTAAAGAATTTACATTCCACACAAACAAAATCGGACACGTCAGAAAAAATAAATCCGTATCTAATACTGTCAATACATAGGGGATATTACAACAGTGTCTTTTTCTATTTATTGTTATCGTGTTCGAGAATCGTGAGTAGGTATTTTTTATTGGATGAGACCGAAGGTCGAATCCAATAAAAAATACCTACACACGATTCGAGAACACGCTAACAATAAATAGAAAAACACACTGTTGTAATATTCCTTTTATTATATATACCTTTAAGTCATGACATTAGGAAAATTCTCTTAAATGATTAAGAAATAACCAACTTTCAAAAAAAACCCCAAAAACAACAACAACAACAACAACAACAACAAAAAAAAAAACCCAAAAAAAACCGAACGTCAATACACAAAAAAGTAGTCCGTGTTTAACGGTACTCGACGAATACGGTTTTTTTGGTACACGCCGAATATTGATTATTTTCTGACGAGTTGTATTAGATAGCCAGATTTTAATTCATATCATTTATAGGTATATAATAAAGTTCCATATAAGATAGTCTAAGATGACGTCATTTTCTTACATATAGTCTAAGATGACGTCATTTTCACTCTGTAGATGACGTCATAATGCAAATAAACGTAATAAGAATCGTAAAGGAGAACGAAAAACTTGTAGAAATGCACTTTTTTATTATTACATCGAGTTTATTCAATTAAATTTGATTGTTTGAATGGGGTTTAACGCCGCTTTCAATAATCTTTCAGTTATATCGCAGCGGCTGGAGCACCTAACAATGGAATCCTGGTATTTCTCACACCAGTACTACCATTACATCCTTTCCTAGCGTCCAGCTGCTATCCCACATAGGTCTACGATTGTTGACCAATTGGTGGGAGACAAATAGTCGGAAAGGATGAGTGCCGCCGTCGGAGATCGAACCCGGGACCTCTAGATTGACAGTCCGACGCGCTACCAACTGCGCTATGACGGCGGCTATTCAATTTAAGATAGGTATATAATAAATGAAACATGATACGATTGCGATACAACATCTTGTATTTGCTTCTCGATGCGCAGGAGAATTTGATAGGCTTATTCTACTCGACCTTCGGCCTCGTGAAATATCAAAATTTTCCGCCGCAGTTTAAAGCAGAAATCTCCATCGTAACACAATATGTCCTCTTTGTCACTGGAATTCGGCCAGTATCGTATACCTACATTAGTATACTAGGTTATTTCAATAACAACAAAATGGCAAAATTTACCTTGATGTATATTGTTTCTTTTATAGTTTCTACCGTTTCTTTTGCCGAGTCACTTTTCTGATACATCATTTGACTTTAACATTGATGTATATTTTTTGCTCTGAATATTAAGATAAAGTTTCTTTGTATAAAAAATGCATTTTGAATAATGTTTTTTCTCTGGCCTTTCATCATCATAATTTGTTTTATGAAATAATTTTCTATCATCTGCTTTTATTGAAATGCTTATACAAATTTTCAGTAAATTTTACTCATAACTTAATAAGCGTCCATTTTGTGCCATTTTTTTTCCGGAAAAAGGCTATCCTGATTTTTACAGCATATTATCTCATTTGTATGACCCGAACAATGAAATTAAAATACTGCAGCGAATGTCAAATTGTCAACCTTAACCATCTTGAACAATTCTGTATAGTCGCTGTGAATAAAAAATCGGTTGACCATTTATTTAAACTGGACATGAACTTATGAAGAATCTCTAGAACAGATTTTCATGAAAATTCGATATAGGAATGTTATCTGCTTTTCCAATAGTTATTTCGATAAAAACTCTTTCTTATGTTAAATGGACTTAATTCACTATTAATTCAAATTAATGTGAAATATTCTCAATGTCCTACTTTGAAACGTCGGAATCTATCGTGTGAGGTCATTTGTCTTCGGATGATGTCGAAAACGACTGTATTGCTAGCGGTAGCTAATTACGTAATTGATACGTCATGGAAACTACAAATAAGGCAATTTTCCGCGCAATCGATTGAAAACGTATTTAGTCGAAGAATTCCGGTTCAACTAGGGTTGTACTTCGCTGACATATTTGGCGTCAGTAACGCCAAATATTTATTCTTCTTTTCTTTCTTTTTAGCGGTTTTGTAGGACAAAACCGGTATTTCATATCGTTCAACCGGAAACAAGTTTTCACAAATTTTCCATTTATTTCCACGCATGCTCATAAACTTGAAGTGAAAATCTATGTGATCGCCTCCATCTTGTTTCATCGCTGATGAAGAAAATAACTTACTTGCTGAATGCCAACATCCTCCTTTTAGTCATGAATATCAAGGAAATGGTTTAAAATTTCGACTTAATATATCCATAGTAAATTGTCTAATGAACTGTCTAAATGAGAGAAATAATCTCCTCGCGTTTCAAGATAGAATCTAGGTCAGTGGTTAGTGGAGTAGGCGAATGCATGTAAACAAACTCCTAATCCTGTCTGTTAGTTTTGACCTGGCAGGACTGAGCAAATTTACACCCAGTATACACAGTATTTGTTACAAGTTATAACTCTGTTATAGTCAAGATTCAAGCGCCTATTTAATCCCACCGAATAAAACACCCTTTTACCTCTCGAATTCGAACGAACATGTAGTATTGTACTTCAATTGTACTAATAATATGCTCAAAGCAAAATAATAATAATAATAATAATAATGAATGTTAGTTTTGATTGCTTTACCCTTTATCATTTAACCTTTTACCACACAACAACAAATTTTCACGCACTGATGAAATGATATTAAAGAAAACATTGTGATGAAATCAAAATAGCGATTTCGGTAAACATTAAAATGGTCATGACTAATTGAATGGGGTTTTAACGCAACTTTTAATAGTATTTCAGTTATATCGGGGAGGCTGGAGCTCCTGACCATGGAATCCTAGTAGTTCTTACACCAGTATCAAACCACTACATCCTTATCGAGCATCCAGCTGCTCATCCCACTTAGGTGAACGATTTATTTACTCATCTTGATGATACATGTTGGCATTATTGAACGCGGTAACTGATAAGCCAGCAAAACCGCTCTCAGGACTTCCAGTCCTTTGATTTAAAGTTATGAACAGTCGTGCTCAATATGAATATGCCTTTATTACTTTCTTACAAATATCTGAAAGCATTACAGTTAAAAATTTGAATTTGTTTGTTTGAATGGGGTTTTACGCCGCTTTCAACAATCTTTCAGTTATATCGCGGCGGCTGAAGTACCTAACAATGGATTAGTGGTATTTCTCACACCAGTACTTCCATTACATCCTTTCCTAGCCTCCAGCTGCTATCCCACATAGGTCTACGATTATCGACCCATTTGTGAGAGACAAATAGTCGGAAAGGATGAGTGCCGCCGTCGGGAATCGAACCCGGGACCTCTAGATTGACAGTCCGACGCGCTACTAACTGCGCTATGACGGCGGCTGGAAATTTGAAAATTGAGAGCAAAAACTTTTCTTTCATAATCTGTGCAAAAGCCGCTTTAACTACGTTTTTTGTTAAGTATTTGCTGGTCTGGCGACTAAAGCATCGTATTTTCAGATTTTCAATCTTTTGATACCACGTTTATGTCGTCAACCTTTGATTTGCCTTTTATCTTATTTCCCTGGTCACATTTTTTTGAAATTCGGTTTAATTAAATACATAAATCAACTTTGATAACGCATCTGTCAAAAAGTAGGTCTCAGGTAAAGCTAGCTATTATGTACTCTCTGGATACAATATTTCTTTTACTCAAAGAACACGAAATTTTGTGACAATAAATATCTTTAATAAAATCAAGGATACCTCGATGTAAACCAAGCTCACGTCTTAGAAAGTTCTTGTCGAGACTGCATCATTTTCTGCTACTATCACTTGAATACTGGCTGATTGATTGTTTTGACGGTGAGGGCGTTAGAGATCATTGGAAGCTTTCATAGTTCAAATGCATATCTATCGTATATTATTCACAGTCGATTGATTTTCTTACCAAGATACAAACTTTTGTTTTCCGGGCGTGAAACCATGGTGAAATGATTCTCTGACTTTTATTAAAGTGAAGGTTATTTCATTAAGTATACCGTTACAATCATTGCAACCATTCAGAAGTATTTCATATTTTCCTACCGGATTAATACATAAAGTGTTTTCTCTAAAAGGCTTTTGAGAATATAATTCATTTAAAATATTGAAATTTGTAGCATTATTATAGGAACTAATTTTAAACTGCATTACACTGAAATATATCAATTAACAATTCATTGTATCATCATTAAGACTCCTTACAATTCATTTAAGAAATGAAATGAATATTATTTTGTTTTCATGGAGGTATGAAGCGAAAAAACTAATCAGACTGTATGAATACGCGAAGCGGATTCATACAAGTGTGATTAGTTTTTTCGTTTCATACCGCTATGGAAACAAAAAATATTCTCTTAATTTCCTATAATTTCATAACATCGCCCGACAAAGGAAATATCTTCTAAATTTTGAGACATTTTTTCATGGAACTATTTTGTGCACAAGCATACAAAAAGCTGCGTGCTCAAAATTCAGTTCGTTTTAGTTAGAATGAATTTTTTTTCAGCCAATCAGTGCGCTCGTTTTTGATAGACAAAACTAAAAATCAAATTATTCAAGAATCAACTAACTTTATTTCATCGCGTAGTTCCTTTCACTGATGTGCATACCATGAAAAGCAGGATATCCCAAAATATAGCGACCCGATATTAATTTATCCCCGGGGTACTGCGAATAATTGCTTGTGCGTAGGAATACTATATTGTGTTGAACTATTTCTAAGACTCATCTTTGGAACTTATATTGGTTGATAATTTAGAGTCGTGTCCGCTTTGTTCAGTAACTGCGAAAAGCATTATCAAAGCGGGCTATTGGTCGACGACATTAATGGCGTCTGGGAAAAAATAAATCCTTTTATATCAAAACAATACGTCTACATTTGGTCGTATAGACAAGACAACAATCTTGATTAATGATACTGCTATAACTGTAGAATAGTCTTTCCATTGCTTATCAAAACTCCCTTTGTCCGTAAATAAGTAATATTACACTATCGCAAGCCTCCTTACTTCACAATTTGTAAAGGCAAAATATTGTAGGCAACAAGACAATGAGTTTATTACTTCATGATTGTAGTCTTGGTGTATTGAAACTTTGTAGTTAAAAAACAAACAAGCATTCTGAAATATTGCATGGCAATACCAAGTCCCCTGCCGGTTTTATATATATCCCTAGAGCGGTATATTTTTTGGGTGGTAAAGGAATTACTACCCCGCCCAAATATTAAAGTTGTATCAGATTTTATGAGCAATTCTCTGCAAACACACACATATACACACAAACATAAAAAATAGGCGTCTCTTTTTGTTGTTAGCTAAATTATACTTCACAAAGTCATCTGTTCCAAGAGAATAAAGAATTAAGACCCCAAAGCCCAAGTAAACTTTGAACAAAAGCTTTCAAAAATCTGTCTAGGATTGTGAATGCTTTTCGGTAATCAATATTGACTCGCATAACAAAAACCACCTTCATATCACAAAGGGTTTAGAAAAAAATCCGGAAAACTGAAATTTCCTGGTAGTTCTTTAAGTCCAGCATTCGTATCTTCCTCAAAAATCAATGGACCTAAACAAAACTTAAACTCGTTCTGTAACTCATCTATGTGGACTCAAATACCATAAATCAGCTCAATATCTTTGAGTGTTCAGAAAAAAAGTCCGGAAAACTTAATTTCCTTGTAATTCCAGCATCCGTAACTTCCTCAAAAATCAATCGACCGGAACCAAACTCGAACTTGTTCTTTAACTCATAAAAGTGGACTAACATATCAAAAATTAGCTCACTATCTCTGAGGGTTAAGAAAAAAGTCCGGAAAACTAAGATTTCCTGTAATTTTCTAAGTCCAGCATCCGTATCTTCCACAAAAATCAATGGACCGGAACCAAACTCGAACTTGTTCTGTAACTAATTGATACCAACTCACATACCAAAAATCAGCTCAATATCTCTGAGGGTTTAGAAAAAAAAGTCCGGAAACTGAAATTTCCTGGTAATTTTTTAGTTCCAGCATCCGTATCTTCCTCAAAAATCAATTGACCGGAACCAAACTCGAACTTGATCTGTAACTAATTGATACCAACTCACATACCAAAAATCAGCTCAATATCTCTGAGGATATAGGTAAAAAGTCCGGAAAACTGAAATTCCTTGGTAAATTCTAAGTCCAGCATCCGTATCTTCCACAAAAATCAATGGCCCGGAACTAAACTCGAACTTGTTCTGTAACTCGTTGATGTAGACTCATATACTAGAAATCAGCTCGATATCTCTAAGGGTTAAGATAAAAAAAATCCGGTAAACTGAAATTTCCTGGTAATTTTCTAAGTCGAGCATCCGTATCTTCCTCAAAAATCAATAGACCGGAACCAAACTCGATCTTGTTCTGTAACTCATTGATGTGGACTAACATACCAAAAATCAGCTAAATATCTCTTAGGGTTAAGAAAAAAGTCCGGAAAACTGAAATTTCTTGGTAATTTCTAAGTCCAGCATCCGTATCTTCCACAAAAATCAATGGACCGGAACCTCGAACTTGTTCTCTAACTAATTGATACAAACTCACATACATAAAATCAGCTCAATATCTCCCAGGGTTAAGAAAAAAGGCCGGAAAACTGATATGTCCGGACTGACAGACGGACAGACAGAAGGACAGACGGACGATAAACCTACCCCCTACCTACATACCCTACCCTACCCAACCCTACCATACCGTACCCTAATTTAGCCCTTCCCTACCCTAACCTGCCCGACTCTAACCTACCCTATACTAATCTACCCTAACCTACTGTGCCCTACCCTTCCCTGCCCAACCCTACCGTACCGTACCCTAATTTACCCTTCCCTACCCTACCCTACCCAACCCTACAATACCGTACCCTAATCTACCCCTAACCTACTGTGTCCTACCCTACCCAACTCTACCGTACCGTACCTTAATTTACCCTTTCCTACCATAACTTGCCCAACCCTAACCCACCCTACCCTAACCTAACCTACCTTTATCTACCCTAACCTAACTATCCCTACTCTACTCTTACCTCGATGGCTGAGTGGTACAGGTGCTTGATTCGTGATCTGAAGGTTACGGTTCGAGCCCTACTGTCAAGGGGTGTGTTCATGTGCAAGACACTAAATAGCCAGCCCAAGTCTTCCCAGCTGTACAACTGGGTAGTTGGATTCAACCACTGCCCCTCTTTCAAAAACGTGAAAACTGATTGTGAGTGTTCGAGAGCGACTCTATAAGCTTATAGCTTTCGTCGCAATCGAACTAAAATAAATAAGTATAAACTAAATTACTCCAACCTACCTACCCTAACCTACCCAAAATACCCTACCCTAACCTAACCAACCCTAAAATACTCTAGCCTAACCTACCTAACCTAACCTACCCTAGCTAACCCATCCTACCCAACCTTACTTACCTAACCTGTCTACCTTTACTACCTACTAACCTACCTTCATATCTTGAATTTATAATAGCGGGGGAAAGACAGTCAAGATAAATGTCTTGAATCGAATTCAGCGCATTTAACGATCTCCTTAAATGCTAACTTGAATGAGCCGGAACCATGATGTCATCAATGTATGAAACAGGTCAAAGGTCAAAACAGCCAGTTAAAAGTCGACATCAGTGTCGAAATGACATCCAACTAGATTTTTTTCTTTTATTTTGATGAACGGGTTAAAGTCAGAAAGCTTTAAATTAGGTGGATAAGGCGGATTCACAACCAGTTTGAAACCATATTCATGAATAGCAGCCATCGCAACAGCGGACATTTGTGTTGGAGTATTCTCCTGGTTGGTTGAAAGGAACGCACCTTTTCTCCCTCATTTTTTCATACAACTGCCTCATAAGGTCAGCATAATACCTCCCGGTTATAGTGTGATCTTATTCAACACAGTTCAGTAGTATTACACACTTGAATGCAAGAAAACTTTAGCCACCACCTTCTAAGTAGGGTAGGCCTTTATTCGGGTCGGTGGTCCTCGGAGATTCCAGTCTTGACTTTTTTTTAGGAAAAACCGGTATTTCATATCAATCAACCGGAAACAAGTTCTCACACATTTCCGCTCATTTCCACGCATGCTCATAAACGTGAAGTGAAAATCTATGTGATCGCCTCCATCTTGTTTCATCGCTGATGAAGAAAATAACTTACTTGCTGAATGCCAACAGCCACCTTTTAGTCATGAATATCCAGGAAAATGGTTTAAAACTTAATATATCCATGGTAAATTGTCTAATGAATTGTCAAAATGAGAGTAAAAATTCCCCCGCGTTTCAAGATAGAATCTAGGCCATTGGTTAGTGGAGTTAGCGAATACATGTAAACTGTCTGCTGGTGTACTGACCTGGCAGGGCTGGGCAAATTTACACCCCGCATACACAGTATATGTAACACGTTATAACCCTGTTGTAGATTGAACCGTCTATTAACCCCTTCGAATAAAACACCTCTTACCTCTCGAATTCGACTAAATCTTTGAAACGGACATGTAACTACTTCAATTGTGATAATGATATGCTCAACCAAAAATGAATTGAGTGTTAGCTTTGTTATCTTTACCTTTTATCACTTAACCTTTTACCACACAACCACAAATTTTCAGGCACTTAAGAAGAAAACGTTGCGATTGATTCAAAATAGCGATTTCGGTAAACAGTAATGGGTCATGGTTGATTGAATAGGCTTTAACGAAACTTTTAATAGTATTTCAGTTATATCGGGGCAGCTGGAGCTCCTAGCCATGGATTACTGGTAGTTCACACACCAATACTACCACTACATCCTTATCGAGCCTCCAGCTGCTCCTCCTACTTAGTTGTACAATTTACTCACTCATATTGATGAAATATGCTCGCATTATTGAGCGCGGTTACTGATGAACCAGCAAAACCGCTCTCAGGACTTTCAGTCCTTTGATTCATTAACTGTAACAAACTGTTTCTCTAGAACAATTCAAATATGACAAAAACATTTTCCCCAAACTTTCAGAATCTAAATACGGTTTACGACCATTAAGCATGTGCACCAAGATCATTTATCAGCCTTTGCATCAGATCAGAATTTTCACTATAATTTCGATAGGTAGATACTGATTCTTTTCTAGATGATCATCGGATGTCTTCAATGTTCTAAGTACTTGGGCTGTCCAGTCTGCTCAATTTCAGCGAGTCATGTTCATGCGACACGGTTTGAATTGACGGATCATGGATATCAATCAAAGAAGCAATCGACCAATCAAATCATTCATTTAAACTGGAAGTAAACTTTGAACAAAATCAATTGCCGATATTTTTATTGGTTTTACGACATAAACATAGTTACTACAGCTTTCTCAAGCTGTAGTTACGACGTTTATGTCCCCAACCAGCTACATGTATATATTTCTTTGTTGTTAAATGTCACTAGCCATAAACTTTGCAAAATTACGCCGTTTAGTATCTAAGTTTAATTTCGTGTCGGAGATTTGTTTGTTTGTTTGAATGGGGTTTAACGCCGCTTTCAAAAATCTTTCAGTTATATCGCGGCGGCTGGAGCACCTACCAATGGAATCCTGGTATTTCTCACACCAGTACTACCATTACATCCTTTCCTAGCCTCCAGCTGCTATCCCAAAGAGGTCTAAGATTATCGACCCATTTGTGAGAGACAAATAGTCGGAAAGGATGTGTGCCGCCGCTTGGGATCGAACCCGGGACTTCTAGATTGACAGTCCGACGCGCTACCAACTGCGCTATGACGGCGGCTCGTGTCGGAGGTCTTTGAGCGGATAGCGAAATTGTCATACGGAGCTCATCGTACTAAAAGCTCAGAATCCAGATGCAATCAATACCTTTAAAGGTGACAGAGTAGCCCAGAAGTTACCTCTTTCAACTGCAACCGTTGCTTCTACAAAATATTAAGATAATTAAACATTTGTCAGTGCCAGACATTTCTCAGAAACAACACATATCTATTGTTTTTATGTTGCAATTTAACAGACAAATGTTCTGTTAGAATAATCATTTTAACAGTAATGTATCAAATATAAATGGATATCATCCATTCATTTCGTAATTATCGTCAAAATGTTTAATATTCATTACTGAAACAACAGGAAAGAACACGGCGCATATCGCCATACGAGCTATTTAAAAACAATGGATGAGAAACGTCTGCCACATGTTACCTGTTTTCGTACAGAAGTGTAAATAAACGAACAAAAACAAAAAAACACTTTTAGTCTTTTGAACGCATCGGCTATTATTAGCTATCACAGCCGCTGTCATAGCGCAGTTGGTAGCGCGTCGAAATATCAATCTAGAGGTCCCGGGTTCAATCCCCGACGGCGTCACTCATCCTTTCCGACTATTTGTCTCCCACCAATAAGTCGATAATCGTAGACCTATGTAGGATAGCGGCTGGGACTAGGAAGGGATGTAATGGTAGTACTTGTGCGAGAAATACCAGGATTCCATTGTTAGGTGCTCCAGCCGCCGCGATATAACTGAAAGATTGTTAAAAGCGGCGTAAAACCCCATTCAAACAAAACAAACAATTATTAGCTATCACACCTTACAACTTCCAAAGCCAGAAGCCATTTATACAAGATATAATGTTGAAAATCCTACTCAAATATAACAAGAAAAAATGAAGAAAGATATCGATGGGTTAGCACAAAACAGTTGTAACTGCCTATAAAGGCAGTTACAACTGTTTTTCGCTAACTCATCGATTGATTGATTAAATGGGGTTTAACGCAACTTTTAACAGTATTTCAGTCATATTGCGACGGCTTGAGCACCTAACAATGGATTCCTGGTATTTCTCACACCAGAGCTTCCACTACATTCTTTCCTAGCCTCCAGCTGCTATCCCACGTAGGTTTACGATAATCCACCCATTGGTGAGAGACATATGTAGGTAAGGATATGTGCCGCCAGAGGGGACCGAACCCATGACATCCCATTTTTGAAGATTAGGAGTCTGATGCTCTATCGATTGCGCTATGATGGCGGTGCTAACCCATCGATATGCACTTATCTTTTTTGTTGTTATTGTTTAGAAAATGACGGTTTACTGGTCAACCTCACGGAGATTCGACAGTAAGTTTTATCTAGATATTAAATGACGTTATATTGCAAAACCTAGGTCCAGGAAAATTAACAAAAAACTAAAACAATTCTTTGGCGACCTAAACGTTGTATCTAAAGCTTGAACAAGTTTAAATCGCAAATTTCACGAAAATGCTACAAGTAAATATCGGCCAATGTTGGAGTTCAAGGTTCACTGGCGGTCTAAATGAACGGTTTAATTGGTCGATTGATTCTATGATTGTCGCGATCTACCATCAACGCATCTTCGTTTGAAACCATGACATAAAATGTTTATAAATCAAAAGCACAGTGTATTGTAAGCTAAATCGGAAATTAAACTCATTGTACTCACAAAACAACATTAATGAAAACATGCATTTTAGGTAAACAATGTAATTATTGCGATAATTGCACAATAATAAACTGCATTTGACGCGATTTCTTGAAAATCTTTACCCTATTGTTTCAATACCGAGGAAGTGATTGCCAATTTTCAACTTTAGTCTTTGAAAAGTGACAATTGACCAACCTCTGGCCCCGCCCACTTATTTCTTGGGCCACGCCCATTGACTCCATCAAGAAATTCCGCTCAAAATAACGGCGTTATTTTGGTAAAATTTATGACAAGTAGCATGGAACAAAAAAAGTAAAATAGTTGGTTGGCGACCTAAACGTCGTAACTACAGCGTGAATAAGTCGCCATACCAACAAAGAAGCTTAGCTAAATGGCGGTCAATGTCAGAGTTCAAAGCTTATTTCCGGGCTGAACGAATGATTTGATTGGTCGATTGATTTTTTGATTGGCAGCCGCGATTGGTCAATTGTACAGGAACATTAGTTACGACGGCAATAAGAATGCCTGTAGAAATAGTGACATTTTGCGACATTGTTTTCACTTAGTTCTATTTTGCTTTTACTTGGATGAACTATTGGAACAAAAATGGATTTTCTATGAAAATGCAATTCTTTTAGAAAAACAAGTTCGTAATTTTAACCCATCAACACGACAATAAATAAGGATGTGTTCAAAGCGGATTTTGTAAAACCCTTTTCGTTTGCACTCCTAGTGTAAACGTTATGCTATGGAAAAGTTATTAGCTGAATATAATAAAGCAATGACACGAATCGATAATGAACATATACACCAACAAGCAGGACCAAAGAAAAGTTATTTCATAGGTATTCTGTATATTTGTTGTGAAAATTGCAATAGTCTTTTAGTCATGGATATAATCAATCTGTTAGAACAAGGTTACAAATGTCACGAGATACGCCCCTCACACTGCTTAATGTCGACTAGGGGAGCGGATTTAAACAAAAATCTGAAGAACAACAGAGGACAATAAATAATAATGTAGAGTTGTTGTTCTTTTGCATGTTATTGTGATCATGAAGATTCATAATCATAGTTATTTGTCTTTCAGAGATAAGCTTTGAACAAAATTAGAGTCTGAAAATATCAAAGGGAAATAACTTAAAAAGTATGATAGAGTTTTGGTTCTTGTGTACTGCACTTCCCTTTGGTGAGATCTATCAACACATAAAGTGTCATTGGCATACCTTTTATACTTTCAGAAATATGCCACGGACAAATTTCAAGTCTGAAAAGCAACAAAGGGTAATAATTAGAAAATAACTAGGTTAGAATTATGGTGCTTGTGCACTTCTCGTTCCCTTGGTTAGATCTATCCACACAAAGTTTCATGACCATACATGTCTCGGGCAGAATTCAACTTTGAAAAAACAACAAAAGGTAAGATCTAAAAAATAAGCACAGTTGAATTATGGTTCTTATTCACTGCACTTCGCAAAAGATGCAATGAATACAACTACCTAGTTTCAAGTCAGCCAGATTTCACAAGTCGTTTAATGTACATCGGCTATGAAAGGGTGGTTGCTTTCAGAAGGCGATTACTTGAACATTGATATCTATACACAAATGGGCTAACCGATAGCTTCAGAAGACATGTTGTGTTCCCCTTTCGCGGGACTCAGTCTTTTCTGAAATTCTCGTGTAACCGGACGCATACGGACGGACAGACGGGCGATCACAAAAGGCGTCCGATTACGGATTCCTTTAAATGAACATTGGGAACTAAATACTAGTTAAAATTTATCTGAGTTCTGAAATCAGATTGTATTATTTAAATGTAATCAATATTTAAACAATAACGTACATTAGAACAGGATTTGAGATATGGAGATCTAGAAGGGAAGCTCAGAGAAGTCGGCCCGAAGGTAGTCACTACCTGTATGGCTTTCTTCAACTGATAAAGTATACAGGGCAGAACACGCTTAAATAGTCATACTTGGCTTGGTTTCACGTACAGTGTGTGATATGGCATATAAACAAAGCCTGACGACAATAATCCGATAGTTCAATTCGGAGTGTCGGTAAAACTAGGTTTCTGAATTATATAGCGATTAAAGGAAAGTAAAAAGCGCGGAGAAATATCAGACTTGCATAAGTGCAAAAAGTATAGTCACAGAAATGCAGTTATTAAATGGAAATATGTCGGAGTTTTTACAAGGACAAACATGTGCGTAATGCCGAGTTAAACTGGTAATATAGTAATAGGAAAAAGGTTACGGGTTGTCAGAGAGCGAAAATTACGTGCCATCATAAAATGAAATAAAAAGAGTTATTGTGACGCCAATAGTTGTTTCCGTTACACATGTTAAATTGTACTCTTTTTACATGTTTATCTTATATGTATTTACATAAACTATTTGGAGTTTAGTTTGGGTTTAGTTAGCAATCTATAAGAATGTAAGGATAATTCCTATCATCACGATGCCAAAATATGTTGTTTTTTTCTAAATGTTATCAATCGCCAATGGTACTTACTTGATAGAAAAAAACATTGTCATAGGCAGAAGTGGTCTGAACACTGGAGTCAATTGTAGCTAAATGTGATAAGGTGAAAGAAAAAGAGTCTTCATGTCAGGTGAGCGCATCAGAACTAACGGCTCACTTGTTTCAAATCAAGCTATATTTTCCTCTTACCTCCAAGGCAAATTTACAAGTTTGTTTTTCTGTTTGTGAAATCGACAGAATACAGTAAAATTATGTTAAATTATTTTTTTGTTTGATCAAATTTTAAACAAATAATAATAACGTAATGGAATTTGATAAAAAAAAAAAAAAAAAAAAAAAAAAATAAACAGTACTTCAACTCAGAATTCAAACAATCTTTGAAAATTTATAAAGACTATATTTGATAAAACTGATCAAAGTAATTTCCAGTCAAAACCGAAAATTAAATCCTAAACATTAGTCTGTAAAATTTATCACAAACACTGTGCATATTTGTTTGTGCCTGAGAGCGTATATATAGATGTCTATTCAAATTAATTTATCTATGAGTACTTTTTTCACTCACTTAATATGTACACATGTACGAAATTAATATGCTGTTTCAGAATAAACAAAATAAGGATATTTATTCTCAATTTTTCTAATCAAATATAATATACCGTCGGTGTTGATCTGAAGCCACGTAACTATAAGTTTACCAAAGCTGTGGTTACGGGGTTTTGGAAATACATCGGTAATACAAAACAATCAGTTTTGAAATTAGGTTACTTGAGTCAATATTTCTTTTCTTTGTATTTCATTTCGACAGAGGGAAATCATTTTACTTAATCTGAAACATGTAATGACTTCTGCGGATAATGCTCTCTTACACATTTTCTTTCCAAGTACAGGAGTGAAACGGAAGAGTAGTATCCAAATTCTATTTCAATTCAATTAAATTGAAATAATGAATAGCGGCCTATGACGCCCCTGACCACGGAGCCGCACGAACGCGGTTCCGACCGAGGGTGCATCCCGGACTGTACATCTACCAACTAATGTTTGCACAAATAACACTGATCTTACATTTTTTTATATTACCTACACACTGTTGTATTTGTAAATTTTATTCCTCATGCTTTCTGTTAAGGAACTGAGAGAAATAAAGATATTGTATTGTATTGTATTGTTAAAATTTGTCGAAATAAACTCGTTTAATTTAGAGTTTTTTTTTGTTTTTTTTTTGGACGAATTTTCGAAAATTCATCTATGATCTTTCCTGACATGTAACATTTGTTTGACATTTCTATAATTTTACTCTTTCAAATATAAGCTTACTTTTCACGAAAATAAAGAAGCGTGTCGTACCTAATCTCGCCTCACTCTCAAAAACAATGGTTGAAATTCATTTGGACAACCTTTCTATTCTAAAAGTTCAACTTAAGTCGTGCTTTGGTAGACGAACCATTTATGTGAAGATCTAAGTAACTTCGTATAATAACACACTTAGTTCAGCGGCTCTCCTATACAGACTAATTACATTGTAAGAAGCCAAAGAATTGTGTGGGTTTCCCTGCGAATGGTAGATGATGTTTTAGTTTGGTGGTAAATAATTGTTAAGCGAGTTTATCTAAGGGATGAAGAGAATATTTTTGATTTTTGTTCATGGAGGTATGAACCGAAACGAGAGGCCCATGGGGGCCTGAGACGCTCTACTGGTTATCAAGTTTTCCGTTAAAGAAATCTGATATTTAAGGAAGTTAATTACTCAAAGAAGAATGCACAAAGGAAAAAAAAATGTACTTTATCCCCTTAATTATTTTGAGCAACAATCCTCAAGGCCCCCTTTCCCGTGTTTCATGACAGATCCACTCCATTTCCAAAAGAAAGTTACCTTATGATCCTACAATCATCCTGTGAAATTTTCATCAGAATCTGACAATATTTTTGACTTTATCACCCAAACGGGATTGTTTTGAATGAAAATCCACAAGGCACCCTTTCCTGTGTTTTCTGATGGATCATTTCATTTCAAAAGGAACTTTCCTTACAACCCTACAATTGTCCTGTGAAATTTAAAAGACAATATGATAATGATTGTGAACTTCATCACATACACAAGAATGTTTTGAATGATAATCTGTAAGGCCCCTTTTCCAGTGTTTCCAATTCCACACTTATTCCATGCATCTTTGAAGAGAATCCGATAAAATTTAACTTTATCGCGTAAACAAAGATATTAAAATCAAGTTCTCATACGGCCCCTTTGCCCGTGATATTTTACTGTTTGTTTTATCATTCTGTGAAAGTTTAAAGTGAATCCGACGAAATATGTGTACTTCATTATGTTTACTAGACTATTAAACAAGAGGCCCATGAGGGCCTGAGACGCTCTACTGGTTATCAAGTTTTCCGTTAAAGAAATCTTATATTCAAGGAAGTTAATTGCTCAAAGAAGAATGCATAAAGAAAAAAAAGGGGCTTTATCCCCTTTATCATTTTAAGCAACAATCCTCAAGGCCCCTTTTCCCATGCTTCATGACGGATCCACACTATTTCCAAAAGAAAGTTACCTTATGACCCTACAATCATTCTGTGAATATTTCATCAGAATCTGACAATAATTGTGGACTTTATCACGTAAACAGGATTGTTTTGAATGAAAATCAATAAGGCCCCTTTACCTGTGTTTTCTGACAACCCGACAATTGTCCTGTGAAATTTAAAAAACAACTTGATAATGATTGTGATCTTCATCACATACACAAGAATGTTTTGAATGATAATCTGTAAGGCCCCTTTTCCTGTGTTTCGAATGCCACAATTATTCCATGCATCTTTGAAGAGAATCCAATAAAACTGTTGACTTTATTGTGTTAACAAAGATATTAAATTCAAGTTCTCATAAGGCCCCTTTTCCCGTGATATTTTACTGTTGGTTTTATCATTCTATGAAAGTTAAAAGTGAATCCAATGAAATATTGGGAATTCATTATGTTTACTAGAATATTTAAAAAAAAATCATATGTCCCCTTTTTACATGATACTTGATGGATTGTACCCAGTTCTGAAAAGAACCATCTAAGTATTTGTACAATCATTCTGTGAAATTTTGAAGTGAATCCGGTGAAATCAAGGGACATCATTGTGTTAACCAGAATATTTAAGAGAGTTTTTCATAAGGCCCCTTTTTATGTGACCATTGCTATAGTCAGATCCACTGTCAAAATCAACAATTGGAATGATGGTACAATCAATCTGTTTAATCTGTGGAATTTATTGTGTTAATGAGTTTATAGTGAAATCTTCATAGGGCCCCTTTTCTCATGATACTTAAAAAACAAACCAAATTTCAAAAGGAACAAATCTAGTGAAGGTACAATCATTCTTTAAAAGTTAAAGAGAATCAATGACAATAGTGGACTGAATCGGTCAAGAATTTTTGTAACTGAATTTTCATAAGGCCCCTTTTTCCGTGAAACTTAACAAATCAGATCCAAAGTACAAAGGAACAATCCTAATGATAGTTTCAAGAACATAATAAAGACTGAGGACTTTATTATAATAATGATGTTTTGTAATAAATTTTTTATAAGGTCCCTTTTCTTGTGTCACTTAACCAATCAGACCTAATTTACAAAGGAACAATCCAAATGATGGTACAATCATTCTATTAAAGTTTGAAGAAAATGATAAAGACTGAGGGCATTGTTGTGTTTATGAGGATTTGGTAATAATTTTACATACAGCCCCTTTTCCTATGATACTAGACAGATCAGGCCCAATTTGGAAAGAAACAATCCTAATGATGGTACAAACATTCTGTGAAAGTTTGAACAGAATCTGATGAAAACTGCAGACTTTATCTTGGTGTCAAATTCTAAAAATAAAATTTTCATAAGGCTCCTTTTCCTGTGATACTTAGTTTAGTTTAAACATATTTTATTTGCACATGTATATCAGAAATGTACATAATAATTTACAATACTTAACAGTGTCATGCAAAAAGGATTAGAACGAAAGCAAAGCTTATAAAGTTCTTCTCCTTGATGGTGTCTCAAGATGAGTACATATGAATATTAATTTTATCAATAATTTACAAATTGTATAAGAGAAGAGAATTTAAAGAACAAATTTGTGAATTCCATGATTAAAAATTAAGTAAGTATATTTTGAAATTGAAAGGTGATATATAAGATAATTGGGTAAAGGGTGTTATCCGAATGACTCTCCAACATTTCAGGTGCTTAGATGTGACAAACGAAAGCAACAACAACAATGTAAAGAAATACAAAAAACAAAACAACAACAAATAGGAAAAAAAGATGAATGCTTTCCGAAGAATTAATTACGACGAAAATCGCATACTACCTCTAATATAACTCTGAACCTCAGAGAAGATCGTTGAATTTTGTTCAAAAGTTAGTTGATCTTTTCCATAAAGAAGCATTTCAATATCAATATTGCCAAAAATCGCAAGTGTTGCTAATAGTCTATTTCTTATTGTGGTGTATTTATTACATTCAAAGAAGAAATGTTCACTCGTCTCAATCGCCCCACAAGAACAGAGAGGGGATTCAACAATATTTTTCATATACAAATGGTGATTGAGAGAACTGCATTTGTTTCTTATCCGAGTATGAATAACCTGAAGCTTCCTTTTCCCAATAAAGTACAACTTATTTGGATTAGGTTTGTTACGATTTAGATAATTTTTGAAATAGGATAATGAATCTTGATCTCGAATTTCTATAGGCAATTCATTCCAGGCCTGGACAACTGTGGGGAGAAACGATCTTTTATAAAGTTCTGTTCTACAAGCTGGAATTCTATGGTTACGAGATTCGCGCAGGCTGTATGACGATGTGCTTCCGATTGTTTCAGGAACGAGCGAGCTTATGTTTTCAGGACTTACCCCCTTAACCATTTTAAAGTACAATATAAGTTTATGTTTCCTCCTTCTTTCTTCGAGAGATTCCCATCCTGACTCGTTTTCAAGATCAGCTAGTGATACTAATTTTGAGCAGCCGGTTGTTATTCTTGCCGCTTCTATTTGAATTTTCTTGAGTTCGTCTTTCAAATTATTCGTGCAATTATCCCATACTACATCGGCATATTCAATTATAGGACGAACAAATGAAAAATAGATAGTTTGTAAAGTTTTTCTATCTAAGCGATGTTTAAGACTACGCATTATATTGATTCTTTTCCAAGCTTTACATATAGAATGTTTTATATGACAACCCCAAGAACCATCGGCTGATATAAATATACCCAAATGTTTATGATTTTCAACATTTGGAATCTTCGTAGATGACATGTATAAATCAGGATGAAGAGGTTTTTTTATTTTACGAGAGATTATTAATGATTCCGATTTCAACGGGTTGAATTTGACTATCCATTTATTTGCCCAGTCATTAATAGTATTTATATCTGCCTGTATTTTCGTTCCACATGAATAAGGATCATCTATTTCTAGTGACAAACTAGTGTCATCTGCAAAGAGGTTTATACTGGATTCCAAATTTTCGACTATATCGTTAATATAAACTAAAAATAATAATGGACCCAATATAGACCCTTGAGGGACACCTGCTTTTAATACACGGAGTTCAGAAAAACTGCCATTAAGGACCACCCTTTGATATCTATTTGATAAGTAATCAGTAAACCATTCTAATAGCCGCCCCTTGATTCCTGCATTATGCAATTTATATAAAAGACCTTTATGCCAAACTTTATCAAAAGCTTTACTTACGTCAAAAAATATCATTCTAAACTCATGCCCATTGTCAAGTGCTTTACAAATTTTATGATAGATTGAAAGTGTTTGATTTACCGTAGAATCGCCTGGTAGAAAGCCTGATTGATAAGGGGTGAAGAAATTTATTTGTGAAAGATATGAAAATACATGATTATAAATTATTTTTTCAAAGACCTTCTCCATGGTATTCAGAAGAGACACCGGTCTATAATTCGAGGCTATCGCAGGATCACCGCTCTTAAAAATCGGACATACATTAGATATTTTCCACGATGATGGTAATACACACAAATTCAAAGAGGCATTATAAAGATCACAAAGAGGATTTGAAAGTGGAATCGCACATTCGCGTAAAATCCGATTATGGATACCATCTGGACCAGAGGCTTTCCCTATTTTTAGATCCTTCAATGTATTATAGACTTCGTCAGGGGTGATAATGATAAAATTCAATGAGTACTCATGAGTTGTTGGGTTGAGCAAGGGTATTTCCTTATGAGAATCATCAATACTTGATGATCAGGTCTCATGTCAGCATCAACAATCATGATTATTGTACAATAATTCTGTGAAGGTTTGAGTAAAATCCAATGAAAGCTCTGGACTTAGTTACAAGGATTATAGATAAAATTCTCTAAAGGCCCCTTTTCCCATGATACTAGAAAGATAACGCCTAATTTGAAAAGAAAGAATCCTCATGATGGAATAATCATTCTGTGAAAGTTTTAACAGAATCTGATGAAAACTGTTGACTTTATTGTGGTACAATGATTTTAAAATTAAATTTCATAATGCTCCTTTTCCTGTGATACTTGACGGATCAGGTCTAATGCGAACATCAACAATCATTATTATTGTACGATTATTCTGTGGATGTTTGATGAAAATCCGATGAAAGCTCTTGACTTAGTAACAAGAATTTATAAATGAAATTTTCATAAGGCTCCTTTTCCTGTGCTTCTTTACAGTTCAAACCCTGTTATGAAAAGAATGATAGTTATGACCTTCAAATCATTCTGTGAAAGTTTCAACAAAATCTTATCAAAGCTGTGGGCTTCATTGTGTTAACAGGGTTTTTAAATTGAATTTTCATATAGCCCCTTTTCCCATGTTACTTGATGGATCTGAACCAATTCCAAAGGGAACTATGCTTACTAAAGTATAATTTTTCTGTTTGAGTATAAAGACAAGCCCGTGAAATCTCTGGACTTTAAAGCATTAATTAAGATTATTTTTAAATAGAGTTTTCCTAAGGCCCCTTTTCCTATGTTTCTCGGTGGATCAGACCAAATTTCGAAAGGAACGATTCTTATGATAGTACAATCATTCTGTGAAAGTTTGAAGGGAATCCGATGAAAATGTGGGCTCTAGAGTGTTAACAAGGAAAAATTAACGGACGGACGACGGACGGATACACGGACGTACGGACGCCGGACGAGGAAAAGCCATCGCAACAGCTCCAGTGGCATTCGGCCAGTAGAGCTAAAAACCAACCACTTGTGTTAATACGTGAAGCAAATTCATACATTAATTGTACTAAGGTTTTTGGTTCATACCTCCATGAAAACAAAAATATTCCATTCATTTCTTATAGAGAGAAAAAAGAAAAATATTTTAAAATTTTCATTTTATGTATGGAACTATTTTGTGCCGAAACACACAAAATAGCTGCTCAAAATTTTGTTCATTGACGCATGATTATTTAGACCAATCAGGACGCCCGTTTTTGGTAGACGAAATTAAAAATTAGATCATCAATGTTTGCAAAAGATGTTTGCGCACGTTTATCTTTCAAACTAAAGACTGTCTTTTAAGTGAAGCTGTTAAGTAATACGTTCCTATGGTATAAAAGACAACCTTTATTGACACTTTTTGTGAAAAGTACAACATAGTGTGCTTTTAACTATTCCCTATGTTGCGAGAATAATAATTCCTATACATTTAAGGTAGATCGCTATTTAGTATTCACATAAAAAATTAAATATTTGAGATTAATGAGCTGTCTGTAATTCAAAAGCAAAGAAAATGCCAAAAAGAACAAGAGGGTCGGTGGCCCAGGCGCTCACCTGAGATAGTCTTTTTTTTCTTCGAGGCCATGTACAAACTGCACTCTACAGGCCTCATTTTTTCTCAAATGTCCTCAAACTTTATTTGAAAGATTGTCCCCGTGGTCTCTCGGCGAATTTCGAATTTGGGTCACATAGGGGTCAATATCTAAGGTCACAATGTCAACTGTTTTTTTTTTGTGCACTGTAGAGGCCACATATTTTTCTAAAATGTCTTGATAAATGGTCAGAATTTTTTTTACCATGGTTTCTGGGAAAATTTTTAATTCGGGTCTCATTCGGTCAAAAACTATCTCACGAGATCAAACCATAGAAATACTTTGTTTGCTCTGTAGTAGCCACAATTTTAGCACAATGACTTGATACATGGTCAGAATGTTTTTTTTTCTTTGGTTTCTTTACAAAGTTTGAATTTGGGTCACATTTGGTAAAAAACAAGGTCACAGGTCAAATCATAGAAATACTTTGTTTGCACCCTAGAGGTAACGTTTCCCTTCAAAAATGTATTCAAATTATGTTAGAATTATTGCGTCCGTGGTTTCCGGGCGAAGTTCAAATTTGGGTAACATTCGGTAAAATAACAGGTGATCAAATCATAAAAATACTTTGTTTGCACTCTAGAAGCCACATTTTTTTGCTCAAATGTCTTCAATTTTTCGCCTTAGTTTCTTGTCATAGTTTAAATTTTGGTCACATGGGCAAAATTAGATCACTAGATTGAAAATAAGAAATACTTTGTTTGCACTCTATAGGCCACATTTTTGCCCAAATGTCTTCATATTTTGTCAGGATTATTGTCTCCATGGTGTCTTGTCAAAGTTCGAATTTTGGGTCACATTTGGTAAAAAGCTAGGTCACTAGATTTATTCCTAGAAATACTTGTATGCACTACAGAGGACACATTTTCGGCTCCAATGACCAGAGTAAAACGTGCTTACGGTGAGCTATTGTGATCATGCTGTGCCCGTCGTCTGTCATCCGTCGTCCGTCCTGTGTCAACATCTTGTTTAAAATTTTAGTTTTGTTGCCATAGCAACCAGTTTTCATCTGATTTCCATTCTTTAACATCTTTTAAAGCGCACCACCGAAGAAACATTCATGCCAAATTTGGTTCAAATTGGCCCAGCGGTTTGAGCGGAGATGTCGTCTTAAAAATTCTTCTTTATTTTTATGAAAGCCAACCCCCACTTGGGTTCGGCCCCTGGGGACCCGAGGGTGATGATTTTAGCAATTTTGAAAGAGGTCAATGTACTGATGCTTCATGCAAAATACCAGTGCTCTACGCCTTCTGTGCTAGAAGAAGATATTTTTTTTTCAAATTTCAGTGTTGTTGCAATGGCAAGAAGAGTTTTCAACGGACTTTAATTCTTAAAGCAATTTTTAAAGGGTGCCACCTAAGGAACAGTTCTGCCAAATTCGATTGAAATTAGCCGAGCGGTTTGGGAGGAGGTGTCTTTTAAAAATTGTTGACTCAAACGGACGACGGACAGAGGGTGACCAAATACACCATCGTGAGCACGAAGTGCTCAAGTGAGCTCAAAATGAATACAAATGCTTTTTATATGTTAATGTGCGTTTTGGCTATCGACAACCTAGTCTATTTATATATATCCTATATTCAGATACAATTCAAATAAATGAAATTATTATGAGTAGGTGTAGGCAAACAGGAATGATAACTTTTTTTATTAACTTTCTTGAATACTCTCCAACGACACATTGGTCCTTATCAGTGTTAAAGTTGGACTTTGTTCTTAGTTTCTTCGCACTGCTAGGGTTTATTGCCAGAAGTATAATTCAGACTTTAGAGTAGGATATGTAGGTTTAATTTTGAAAGTCCATTTCTGTGCTATTTCTCTACATAATCATAAACATTGGTAATTGATTATATCCTTAATTAAATGTAGATGGTAAATTGCACATGAAAAATCGCAACTTCCCCGTATTAAATAAGGAATAAAATAATGGTTATGAAGACGATTTAAAATTGCCGCTTATCTGTTTACATGGCTTACAAGTACGATGTTTTGGTCGAAACTTTCAAAAGAGATGTTTTTCTTTCAATTTTGATGGGGACTTCGCTCGTTTCCAAACCATCTATTCCTTTATATATATTTGTATTTATAAAGGAATGGTTAAGTTTCATGAAAACCTAAAATATAATTATTTACGTTAAAGCTTGGTATGAAAATGGTATGAGAGAAACAAATTTAAACAATAAACACTCAGTAAATTGTCTGCACAATGTTATGTACTGGTTGTTATTTTAACACCAAAGCAAATTACATAAGCATTAAAAAGAAAGAAGCACAGATAATATTACTGTGGAATTAAGCCCATTACTACATGGCAAATTTCAAAGAGGTTGCAGACGACAGCTTAAAGTTTATGGAAGTATAGATTTTTTAACTTTCTGGGTAGAAACCATAGTGTAAAATAAAGATATTTCTTGTTGCAGTAATTTCTTCATTTTACGCAATGTTTTCTTGGATGCATTTCTCGAGGGGCTTCAAAACTCACCATTATGTGGGAATGAAACATAAATGAAGTCATAAATGTCGCTAAGTTTAAGAAGTATAAACACTTCTCTAACTCTAAGTTACCGAAGGAATTTCTTACTCTTTCAATTTGTTTTATCGAATGGTAACCAACGGCTTTCCTAGTCCATCTTTCAAACTGTACGTGAAGGGTAATTTTTATGTCAATCACATGTTAATCTTTTTTGAGATCGAGATTGTTAAGGTTTAAGCATTGAATATTTTATCTTTTTTTCAAATTTTTGTTAAGAGCCTTATCGAGTACCAAGTTTTATTAATTAAGCTTCGGAAAAACCTATCGAAACGTCTGAAGATCAATGAAAACATTTGGTATTGGATTGCGTGAATAGATAAGATACAGAACGGTATTAACAACTCCCAAGTGCATTACAGGAATTAATTAGATAACCAGATGCAGACTTACTTCATTACCTGATACAGATCGAACAAAACTGAATTCATTATTAATACACCCACTTACAAGTGTATAACATTTGCGCATGAGTATGGTATTTCCAACAATTGGAGCGAAATTACGACTCCGCCAAGTCTAAAGAGAGTACTTCTATGTAGTTACATACATTTATTTTCGTAAGAGGCAACGCGTTCTCTTAATAAACACATTTTGTTCATGACCAATGAAAATATCGTCTATTTTTAGATTATCGTATGCTACCTTCACAACCAACGGCATCGATTGATTTACTGAACGCGGTCTAACGCCACTTTTAACAGTATTTTAGTCATATCGCGGCGGCTGCATGGAGCACCTTACCATGGATTCCTGTTAGTTCTCACACCAGCACTACCACTACATACTTTCCGAGCCTCAAGCTGCTTATCCCACTTAGGTTTGTGATTATCCACCCATTTTGGGAGACAATTGTTGGAAATGATTTTTGCCGCGACCGGGCATCGAACCCTTGATATCATGAATGAGAGTCCTACGCGCTATAAACTGCGCTATGGCCGCGTCTACGACGTCCAGGGAATTTTTTATGGTTATAATGGGCATTATTCCAATATCTATTGTATAAACATGACTGAAAGGGGAGACTACCTGGCAAGCAAATCGTACATCTGCATGGCAAAACACAGGAAAACAGACAAATAACATTACAGTCTACTAGTTCGAAGTGAAGCCCAGCTTTAATTATTTCCATTGTTTGACAAGATTCCCTTTGTCGAATGTTATTGTTTCTCGTTATTGAGAAAGTTAAAAACAAAATTGTTTATACTCTAGTGAGAAAAGACTGCAAGACGAGGTTAGTTGCATTAATCAATGAATTCAACTTGGAAAATGCTTACTTAAGACAATGCAAACGCTTTCAAATCAATAAGTCGATTTTTTGACACAGTTTGATGTTAGCATGACAGCACAACGTATGATAATAGTAATTATGATTTAAAAAGGGGTTTATTAAACAAGAGCACCGCCTACGGGTGCGTACGCTCGGCTGTTAGGTGCCGGATAGTGCACAAAATGCATCAAGAGTTATCTCCCTTGATAGTATAGGTTGCTCTTTTGATAATGAACAAGTGTGCCAAGTTTCGAGTGAATGCCTTTAGTAGAAACAGATATATTATAAAATGTCAAAGTTTTCGCACGACGACGACGACAACAACGATGACGACAACGACACCAAGGCACCTCAGGTATTCTCCAAACAAGAGGCCCATGAGGACCTGAGACGCTCTACTGGTTATCAAGTTTTCCGTTCAAGAAATTTGATATTTAAGGAAGTTAATTACTCAAAGAAGAATGCATAAAGAAAAAAGGGGGCTTTTTCCCCTTTATCATTTGAGCAACAATCCTAAAGGCCCCTTTTCCCATGTTTCATGACAGATCCACTCCATTTCCAAAAGAAAGTTACCTTATGACCCTACAATCATTCTGTGAATATTTCATCAGAATCCGACAATAATTGTTGACTTTATCACATAAACAGGATTGTTTTGAATGAAAATCAATAAGGCCCCTTTTCCTGTGTTTTCTGATGGATCAATTTCATTCCAAAAGGAACTTTCCTTTCAACCCGACAATTGTTCTGTGAAATTTAAAAGACAATTTAATAATGATTGTGATCTTCATCACATACACAAGAATGTTTTGAATGATTATCTGTAGGGCCCCTTTTCCTGTGTTTCAAATGCCATAATTATTCCATGCATCTTTGAAGATAATCCAATAAAACTGTTGACTTTATTGTGTTAACAAAGATATTAAATTCAAGTTCTCAGAAGGCCTCTTTTCCCTTGATATTTTTCTGTTGGTTTTATCATTCTGTGAAAGTTAAAAGTGAATCCGATGAAATATTGGGAATTCATTATGTTTACTAGAATATTTAAAAAAAAATCATATGGACCCTTTTTAAAATGATACTTGACGGATTGTACCCAGTTCTGAAAAGAACCATTTAAGTATTTGTACAATCATTCTGTGAAATTTTGAAGTGAATCCGTTGAAATCATGGGACATCATTGTGTTAACCAGAATATTTAAGAGAGTTTTCATAAGGCCCCTTTTTATGTGACACTTGCCATAGTCAGATCCGCTGTCAAAATCAACAATTGGAATGGTGGTACAATCAATCTGTTTAATCTGTGGAATTTATTGTGTTAATTAGTTTATAGTGAAATCTTCAGAGGGCCCCTTTTCTTATGATACTTTACATAACAAACCAAATTTCAAAAGGAACGATTCTAATGAAGATACAATCATTCTTTAAAAGTTAAAAAGAATCAATGAAAACAGTGGACTGAATTATGTCAAGAATTTTTGTAACAAATTTTTCATAAGACCCTTTTTTCCGTGAAACTTAACAAATCAGACCCATTGTACAAAGGAACAATCATAATGATAGTTTGAAGAAAATGATAAAGACTGAGGACTTTATTGTAATAATGATGTTTTGTAATAAAATCTTTATAAGGTCCCTTTTCTTGTGTCACTTAACCAATCAGACCTAATTTACAAAGGAACAATCAAAATGATAGTACAATCATTCTATTAAAGTTTGAAGAGATTCTGATAAAGACTGAGGACATTCTTGTGTTTATGAGGATTTGGTAATAATTTTTCATACAGCCCCTTTTCCTATGATACTAGACAGATCAGGCCCAATTTGGAAAGAAACAATCGTTATGATGGTACAAACATTCTGTAAAAGTTTGAACAGAATCCGATCAAAACTGCAGACTTTATCTTGGTGTCAAATTTTTAAATAAAATTTTCATAAGGCTCCTTTTCCTGTGATACTTGAAGGATCAGGTCTCATGTCAGCATCAACAATCGTGATTATTGTACAATGAATCCGTGAAGGTTTGAATAAAATCCAATGAAAGCTCTGGACTTGGTTACAAGGATTATAGACGAAATTCTCAAAGGCCCCTTTTCCCATGATACTAGACAGATCACGCCTAATCTGAAAAGAAAGAATCCTCATGATGGAATAATCATTCTGTGAAAATTTTAACAGAATCTGATGAAAACTGTTGACTTTAATGTGGTACAATGATGTTAGGATTAAATTTCATAATGCTCCTTTTCCTGTGATACTTGAAGGATCAGGTCTAATGCAAACATCAACAATCATTATTATTGTACAATTATTCTGTGAATGTTTGAAGAAAATCCGATGAAAGCTCTGGACTTGGTAACAAGGATTTTTAAATGAAATTTTCATAAGGCCCCTTTTCCTGTGTTTCTTGATGGATCTGAACCAATTCCAAAGTGAACTCTTCTTACAAAAGTATAATTATTCTGTTTGAGTATAAAGACAACCCCATCTCATCTGTGGACTGACAAGCATTTATTAAGATTTTTTTAATTGAATTTTCCTAAGGCCCCTTTTCCTATGTTTCTCAATGGATCAGACCCAATTTGAAAGGAACAATCCTTATGATGGTACAATCATTATGTGAAAGTTTGAAGTCAATCAGGTGAAATCTAGGGCCATTATGTGTTAACTAAGATTTTTCTATTAAATTTTCATAGGGCCCCCTTTCCCATGAAACTTGATGGATCAAACCTACTTCCGAAAGGAACAATCCACATAATGTAATAATCATTCTGGGAATGTTTGAAGAGAATTTGTTGAAAACTATGGATTGTGTTTACGAGGACTTTTTCAATCCAATTATTATCGGGCCCCTTTTTCCCATGGTCCTTGACTGATCATACCAAATTTTGAAAGGAACAATTCTTATGATAGTACAATCATTCTGTGAAAGTTTGAAGTCAATCAGATGAAAACTGTGGACTCTAGAGTGTTAAAAAAGAATCTTTGAATTAAATTTTAATAAGACCCCTTTTCCTATGTTTCTTCAGGAATCATACCCGATTCCGAAAGGAACAATCTTTATGATGGTACAATCATTCTGTGAAAGTTTGAAGAGAATCCGTTGAAAATTGTTGGCTCTAGATTATAAATGAGAATTTTTTATTTAAAATTTTCATAATGCCCCTTTTCCCGTGTTTCCTGATGGATCTGACCAAATTCCAAAAGGAACAATCCTTATGATGGTACAATCATTCTGTGATAGCTTAAATACAATCTGATGAAAACAGTGGACTCCAGGGTGTTAACAAGGATTTTTTAATTAAATTTTCATAAGGCCTCTTTTCCCATGTTTCTTGACGGATCATACCCAATTTCCAAAGGAACGATCGTTATGATGGTACAATCATTCAGTGAAAGTTTGAAGAGAATCCGATGAAAACTGTGAACTCTATCGCGTAAACGAAGATTTTTTAATTAAATTTTCATAATGCCCCTTTTCCCGTGTTTCTTGACGGATCAAACCCAATTTCGAAAACAACGATCCTTATGTTGGTACAATCATTCTGTGAAAGTTTTACTTGAATCTGATGTTAACTCTGGACTCTAGAGTGTAAACGAGGATTTTTTAATTAAATTTTCATAAGGCCCCTTTTTCCGTGTTTCTAGATGGATCATACCAATTTTCGAAAGGAACGATCCTTCTGATGGTACAATCTTTCTGTGAAAGTTTGAAGTCAATAAGGCCCCTTTTCCCATGTTTCTTGACGGATCATACCAAATTTCGAAAGGAACGATCCTTATGATGGTACAATCATTCTTTGAAAGTTTGAAGAGAATCTGATGAGAACTGTGGACTCTATCGCGTAAACGAGGACTTTTTAATTAAATTTTCATAAGGCCCCTTTTCCCGTGTTCCTTGACGGATCATACCCATTTTCGAAAGGAACGATCCTTATGATGGTACAATCATTCTGTTAAAGTTTGAAGAGAATCCGATGAAAACTGTGGACTTTATCGCGAAAACGAGGATTTTATCGCGACTTTTAATTAAATTTTCATAAGGCCCCTTGTCCCATGTTTCTTGACGGATCATACCCATTTTCGAAAGGAATGATCCTTATAATGGTAAAATCATTCTGTTAAAGTTTGAAGAGAATCCGATGAAAAATGTGGACTTTATCGCGAAAACGAGGATTTTATCGCGATTTTTAATTAAATTTTCATAAGGCCCCTTTTCCCGTGTTTCCTGATTGATCTGACCAAATTCCAAAAGGAACAATCCTTATGATGGTACAATCATTCTGTGATAGCTTAAATACAATCTGATGAAAACAGTGGACTCCAGGGTGTTAACAAGGATTTTTTAATTAAATTTTCATAAGGCCCCTTTTCCCATGTTTCTTGACGGATCATACCCAATTTCCAAAGGAACGATCGTTATGATGGAACAATCATTCAGTGAAAGTTTGAAGAGAATCCGATGAAAACTGTGGACTCTATCGCGCAAACGAGGATTTTTCAATTAAATTTTCATAATGCCCCTTTTCCCGTGTTTCTTGACGGATCAAACCCAATTTCGAAAACAACGATCCTTATGTTGGTACAATCATTCTGTGAAAGTTTTACTTGAATCTGATGTTAACTCTGGACTCTAGAGTGTAAACGAGGATTTTTTAATTAAATTTTCATAAGGCCCCTTTTTCCGTGTTTCTAGATGGATCATACCAATTTTCGAAAGGAACCATCCTCCTGATGGTACAATCTTTCTGTGAAAGTTTGAAGTCAATAAGGCCCCTTTTCCCATGTTTCTTGACGGATCATACCAAATTTCGAAAGGAACGATCCTTATGATGGTACAATCATTCTTTGAAAGTTTGAAGAGAATCTGATGAGAACTGTGGACTCTATCGCGTAAACGAGGATTTTTTAATTAAATTTTCATAAGGCCCCTTTTCCCGTGTTTCTTGACGAATCATACCCATTTTCGAAAGGAACGATCCTTATGATGGTACAATCATTCTGTTAAAGTTTGAAGAGAATCCGATGAAAACTGTGGACTTTATCGCGAAAACGAGGATTTTATCGCGATTTTTAATTAAATTTTCATAAGGCCCCTTTTCCCATGTTTCTTGACGGATCATACCCATTTTCGAAAGGAACGATCCTTATGATGGTACAATCATTCTGTTAAAGTTTGAAGAGAATCCGATGAAAACTGTGGACTTTATCGCGAAAACGAGGATTTTATCGCGATTTTTAATTAAATTTTCATAAGGCCCCTTTTCCCATGTTTCTTGACGGATCATACCCAATTTCGAAAGGAACGATCCTTATGATGGTACAATCATTCTGTGAAAGCTTGAATTGAATCTGATGTAAACTCTGGACTCTAGAGAGTAAACGAGGATTTTTTAATTAAAATTTCATTAGGCCCCTTTTCTCGTGTTTTTAGACGGATCTGACCCAATTTCGAAAGGGACGATCCTTTTGATGGTACAATCATTCTGTGAAAGTTTGAAGGGAATCTGATGAAAACTGTGGACTCTATCGCGTAAACAAGGAAAAGTTTAACGGACGGACGCCGGACGGACGGACGCACGGACGCCGGACGGGAAAAAGCCATCGCTTTAGCTCTAGTGGCCTTCGGCCAGTAGGGCTAAAAACAGTCGAGCTAAAAACTGTACTTTCGAATTTAAAGATCAAATTTTAGACTTCCGACTTTATTCTTATACATTTCCTACGTCTGAATTTAAAGTTCCCACCTTCAGACCTTCGAATTTAAAATTCATGATCCAACCTTCATACTCCATAGTTCAGACTTCCAATTTTATAATTCATGATTCAATCATATTTCAAAATTCTCACGTCATAATTCAAAATTTAAAGCTCTCACTTCAGACTTCACACTATTAAAGTTAGCACTTCAAACTGAAAAGTTCTAAGAATTTTGAAGTTTAGATATGAATTTTGAAGTCGGAAGTCTGAAGTGTAAACTTTGAATTCTGAAATAAGGACTATAAAGTGTGTAGCGTGAACTTTGAATGATGATGTTTGAATGACGAAGACAATATTCTTATTGTAGGCCTCTTGCCCATGATGCCAAACAGTTGTATACAGTCTATGTAATACAGATATACATGCACATAACCCTTTAACCCATTACCAGACGGAAAAATTTTAGACTGGTCCAAATTTAAAGGAGTTGCAGACGACAATTTAAAGTTTATGAAATTTCGTATTTTTTCAACTATCTTTATAGAAAACGTTTCGTCAAATGAAGAAATTGCTAATTACAAGCAATTTCTTCATTTTACACAATGTTTTCCAATTTGCTTTCTTAAGGGGGTCAAAAAGCGTTACTGTGTGTAAATGAGTAAAGATACGGATTAGTCCATTTACCTCCTCGGCATAGATAGTCACTTACAATCGTGTTTGGCATTGCGCAAATACTAGTAAGCGGACGAAGTACGAAACTACTCATGAACACACGTATTGAACAATGGATTCCTGGTATTTCACACACCAGTACTACCACTACATCGGTTCCTAGCCTCCAGCTGCTATCCCACTTAGGATTACGATTATCCATCCATTGGTGAGAGAATAATGTCGGAAAGGATATGTGCCGCCGCCGGGGATCGAACCAATTAGCACACAATACAGTCATATTAGTCAACCGCTAAAAAGAATAACCTGAAACAGACCGACTGTATCTACAATTTAATCTTAAGCCTATTTATTAACGTGTTGGTTGAGTAAAAGACTATTCAAAATAGGCGAAAAGTTGGCGGGAAGATCATATATTTGTATTCATTGAAAATACTTTGTATAGGAAATTGCTGCTTTGAACGATATAAAAACCAAAAGCACCTTAAGTACTGTGAAAATGCGATGAATGCAAAACAAATTTAGGGAAATGAGCAGGTCCCTAAGAGTCGGGATGAAAGTTTCTGAAAGCTCAAATGTTCGACCTGAATTTTACTATAGTACCATTAATTCACATATGCTGAATCAAGAAACAGTGAAATATGACCTTGCAGATGCATATCGGTGGGAACTGTCATCTTGCCAAATACAAGGCGTGTAGGCTAGAAGTAATTTGCAATGTATTTTGGTTACGTTGTGCAGAAATTTGACCTTGACAGATAGCCTTGATCATGGTATAAGTATATACGTATCGATAAACTCTATCATCATGCAAAACGTGAGTATTCTAAAGAGTAAAGAAGTCAATTTAAAATGTTTTTTTTTTAAATTTTGACGGACTGGAAAACAGACAGACATAAAGATGGACATGCACACAGACTTATAGACAACGGTAAAACAAAATGCCACAGATCTAATAGATGTGAGGGTACTTGTAGAAAGAAAAGTGATGAGTTTGAAAAGTTTTAAGCGAACGAAATTTTTTCTTAAGATAAATATTCAAAAGACTTTGGCTCCTTCAGATTATTATCTAAATTAAGGAAATGGTATGCATATGAACTATTTTCTAAGACAATGAATGCCATTGTCCTCCAGTGCTGAGATAACCTATACATTTTGAAAATGATCAGATAAAATGATTTCCAAATAAGGAAACTCAACATCGCCGAATATAGAGAGATATCCATACTCTCTTCGGGTTAAACCGCAAGATGGTATAAATATTAGTCCTAGGTGTATTCATATCTAAGTGATTATATGATGTGTTCTTCAGGAACCCGGAATAATTTATACTTCCGGGTTTGTTATGTAAGTTGAAAATGCTCCACATTTCAACTTAACAAGAAGATCAAATATTAGTGTATTAATGGGGGAAAACAAAACAAAACAACAACAACAACAACAACAACGTTTGCATGAAGAAATTGCTTCTTTAATCCATTCCCACACAATGACGCTTTTGGACGCCCATTAAGAAAAACATTCGGGAAAACATTGTGAAGTATGAAGAAATTGCTTGAAACAAGCAATTTCTTCATTTTACAAAATATTTTCTTTAAAGAAAATTGAAAAAAATCCAAAACTTTATAGGGTTAAAATTGTTGTCTGTAACTCATTTCAATATGGGTCAGTCTAAAATTTTGCCGTCTGGTAATGGACTAAACGATATGTTTACTATGAATCATGGCCCTTGTATTCCAGCGCAGTTGGTGCAATCTGACCTGGTCGATACCTTTTGCTCTTCTGATGAAGTCTTGTTGGGTCACATTTTTTTTGCGATTTCATAATAAATCGTATGAACGTGACTTACACCGGTTCGTTTGAGAACCATAGGGTATTGTGGCAGACGATATAGCCTGTGATATATTATTCACAATAAAGCTGAAATGGTGTAACAGGAAACAAAGACAATAGACACGCAATACGTGGTGCATATACAATGTAATCAACGTTTGCTTTGTGTAATGTAAAGGTTGTTGATCCCAATTATCGTCTTTGTATCACTTGACAAAAAGGAAATCAAAGGTATGAACCCATTATCAGACGACAAAATTGTAGACTGGTCAAAATTGATTAAGTTGCAGAAAACAATTTTTAGTTGATGGAATTTTAAAAATCTTCCTATTTTTGGTAAAAATTAGTGTGGATAATGAAGAAATTACTTACACCAAGTAATTTCTTAATTTTCTACAATGTTTCCAAATATATTTTTCTTGGGGCGTCAAAAGAGGCATAGTGTTTGGAAGGGCTAATTGAAGGACGAAGTATGTATGTAAGTATATTTCCATGGAAAAGTACAACTATAGTTAACACTTGTCATGCTGAACCCGGAACATTCCTGTTTAGGCAGGAGGTAAAGAGAAAGATCAGTCTGCACAAACGTGCAGTGTTATCTTAGTCTACACCACCTGGTTATCCCTTCGAAGCCAGCATTACTTACGAGATATATTCCATAGCATTTATCAACCCGACATAAGTTCGTCAAGTGCTTTCAGTGCTTTCATAATTATGATATGAACTAGTCAAATAACCAATTAGTTAAAGAATGATATAGAGTATTATATAGATTTTATGAGAAGTTCAGCAACCAAGTTCTTTCAAACAATGGATCTGTTAACTTTATTGTGTTAACAAAGATATTAAAATCAAGTTCTCATAAGGCCCCTTTTCTAGTAATATTTTACTGTTGGTTTTATCATTCTGTGAAAGGTAAAAGTGAATCCGATGAAATATTGGGACTTCATTATGTTCACTAGAATATTTGAAAAAAAAAATATATATATATAATAATAAAAAAAGTGAATCCGGTGAAACCAAGGGACATCATTGTGTTAACTAAAATACTTAAGAAAGTTTTTCATAAGGCCCCTTTTTATGTGACACTTGCCATAATCAGATCCACTGTCAAAATGAAAAAAAAATGGAATGATGGTACAATCAATCTGTGTAATCTGTGGAATTTATTGTGTTAATGAGTTTATAGTGAAATCTTCAGAGGACCCCTTTTCTCATGATACTTTACAGAACAAACCGAATTTCAAAAGGAACAATTCTAATGAAGGTACAATCATTCTAGAGAATCAATGAAAACAGTGGACTGAATTGTGTCAAGAACTTTTGTTATAAAATTTTCATAAGGCCCCTTTTTCCGTGAAACTTAACAAATCAGACCCAATGTACAAATGAACAATCCTAATGATAGTTTGAAGAAAATGATAAAGACTGAGGACTTTATTGTAATTATGATGTTTTGTAATAAAATTTTTATGAGGTCCCTTTTCTTGTGTTACTTAACCAATCAGACCTAATTTACAGGGGAACCAGCCAAATGATGGTATAATCATTCTGTTAAAGTTTGAAGAGATTCTGATAAAGACTGAGGACATTCTTGTGTTTATGAGGATTTGGTAATAATTTTTCATACAGCCTCCTTTTCCTGTGATACTAGACAGATCAGCCCCAATTTGGAAAGAAACAATCCTAATGATGGTACAAACATTCTGTGAAAGTTTGAACAGAATTCGATGAAAACTGCAGACTTTATCTTGGTGTAAAGATTTTAAAATAAAGTTTTCACAAGGCTCCTTTTTCTGTGATACTTGAAGGGTCAGGTCTCATGTCAGCATCAACAATCGTGATTGTTGTACAATGATTATAGGAAGGTTTGAAGAAAATCTATAATGAAAGCTCTGGACTTGGTTACAAAGATTATAGATAAGATTCTCAAAAGGCCCCTTTTCCCATGATACTAGACAGAACTCGCCTAATTTGAAAAGAAAGAATCCTCATGATGGAACAATCATTCTGTGAAAGTTTAAACAGAATCTGATGAAAACTGTTGACTTTATTGTGGTACAAGGATTATAAAATTAGATCTCATAATACTCCTTTTCCTGTGATACTTGGCGGATCAGGTCTAATGCGAACATCAACAATCATTTTTATTGTACAATTATTCTGTGAATGTTTGAAGAAAATCCGATGAAAGCTCTGGACTTGGTAACAAGGATTTATAAATGATATTTTCATAAGGCCCCTTTTCCTGTGTTTCTTGACAGTTCAAACCCAGTTATGAAAGAATGATCATTATGACCTTCCAATCATTCTGTGAAAGTTTAAACAAATTCTGATCAAAGCTGTGGGCTTCATTGTGTTAACAGGGTTTATTAATTGCATTTTTATATAGCCCCTTATCCTATGTTACTTGAAGGATCTGAACCAATTCCAAAGTTACAAAAGTATAATTATTCTGTTTGAGTATAAAGACAACCCCATGAAATCTGTGGACTAACAAGCATTATTTAAGATGTTTTTAATTGAATTTTCCTAAGGCCCCTTTTTCTATGTTTCTCAATGGATCAGACCTTATTTGAAAGGAACAATCCTTATGATGGTACAATCCTTGTGTGAAAGTTTGAAGTCGATCAGGTGAAATCTAGGACCATGATGTGTTAAGTAAGATTTTTTTTATTATATATTCATAGGGCCCCTTTTCCAATGAAACTTGATGGATCAAACCTACTTCCGAAAGGAACAAACCATTTAATGTATTAATCATTCTGTAAAAGTTTGAAGAGAATTTGTTGAAAACTGTGGACTCTATTGTGTTTACGAGGATTTTTTTATCGGGCCCCTTTTCCCGCGGTCCTTGACTGATCATACTAAATTTTGAAAGGAACAATTCTTATAATAGTACAATCATTCTGTGAAAGTTTGAAGAGAATCCGATGAAAACTGTGGACTCTAGAGTGTTAACAAAGATCTTTGAATAAAATTTCAATAAGGCCCCTTTTTCGATGTTTCTTGACAGATCATATCCGATTCAAAAAGGAACAATCCTTATGATGGTACAATCATTCTGTGAAAGTTTGAAGATAATCCATTGAAAATTGTTGACACTAGATTATTAATGAGGATTATTTATTCAAATTTTCATAAGGGCCCTTTTCCTGTGTTTCTTGATGGATCATACCCAATTTCGATAGGAACAATCCTTATGATAGTACAATTATTCTGTGAAAGTTTGAAGAGAATCCGATGAAAACTGTTGACTCCAGGGTGTTAACGGGGATTCTTAATTGAATATTTAATTAAATTTTCATAAGGCCCCTCTTCAAGTGTTCTTGACGGTACATACCCTTTTTCGAAAGGAACGATCCTTATGTTGGTACAATCATTCTGTGAAATTTTGAATTGAATCTGATGAAAACTGTGGACTCTAGAGTGTTAACGAGGATTTTCTAATTAAAATTTTAAAAAGGCCCCTTTTCCCATGTTTCTTGACGGATCTGACCCATATTCGAAAGGAACGATCCTTATGATGGTACAATCATTCTGTGAAAGTTTGAAGGGAATCCGATGAAAACTGTGGAGTGTTAACAAGGAAAAGTTTAACGGACGGACGACGGACGGACGCACTGACGCCGGACGGGAAAAAGCAATCGCAATAGTTCTTTGGCCTTCGGCCATTAGAGCTTAAAATCATCTTACTTCTAACTCTTGTCTTATCTTCAACTCATATACCGAAATCTTGATCAATATCGGCATGTTTTTTGAAAATATATCCGATAAACTAATTGATCGAACTGATGGACAACCAGTGGACATGATGCCATACTAAATTGCCTTTCGAAAGTGGGGGACTAACAACTTCATGAATATGCACATGAATATGCACACATATAAGCTTACACAGAACAATAACGACTATCTTGTTTTCGGTCGATTTAGCCATAGACGGGATGACCTGACCTTAATCAGATTAATCCATAGCTAGACGACACCATTTCAGACTGCGGTCCAAATTGAGAGAAGTTGCAGAATTGTCTTACAAGGTAAAAACATCGTGGATAATTTCTTCAAATTTCACGATGTTTTCAAAAGTTTTAGATGGCGTCACTAAACGTCATTGTGTGGAAATGGGTTAAAAACACTCGTCGTCGAGCAAAAGGTGGAGCGTGATTGTCATTTATATTTATACTTTATAATATTTAGGCTGGAATTGAACTCCAACATTGGTTTACATTTTTGATAGGCATTTTTGTTGGTTTTGGCGACTTAAACGTCGTAACTACTGCTTATTCAAGCTGAAGTTACAACGTATAGGTCGACATCCAAACTATTTACATTTCTAATTTACGTTTTTAGCTAGCAAAGCGTCAGCTTAGATAACTTAAGTTAACAGACAAAATTTTGAGGTGATCTCAAAGTTCAACGAGTACTAACTGCCACTGGAGGCTTAACCACTAATCAGTTGTATGCATACACCATAAAAAGTAGTTCTGGTATATTTTAAGAATATTACTAACTCTAATCAAATTGTAGTGCACTCTTTCAAAAGCATGCTATATAACCCATTTCCAATCAATTTCGCTTTTTAAGCATCTCAAGAAAAATGCTCTGAAAACATTGTGAACATTGAAGGAATTTCGCAATGTCAACAATGTTTTCTTTCAAATTCCACTATCTTGAAATCGTCGTCTGTAGCTTCTTTCAATTTGAACCAGTATAAGATTTTGACATGTTGTAATAGGTTAACTCCTGGGGTACTTTCACTTAGTTTATTAATCATGATAACCTTTGATAAAGAGGAATACCCAACAAAACCATGCTCTTACAGTACTTTCAGTACTTTGAATAATCTTAATCGCGCCACTATTACAGACTGCTAGGGTTAATATTTCTGAAAATAGCTGGTACACGACGAGGACGTATGGGGAATGGTTAACAATTATTGAAACAAAAAGTCAACAGCAAAATCTACCCAAAATCCATTATTTTGTTTAATCATTTGAAAATGTCGGAAAAAAGATATTCTCTATGTTTAGAACTGGAAGCAGCAATTATTGTTACGACAATTTTAGCATGAATCAGTTTGCAGAACTAATAATACATCTACAAAAACTATTTCAGACACCGCGCGCGTTTTATTACACACAGATTAAACATAACATATGTATTTGTTACAAACCTCAATAGGCCACACCCACTGACGCCAACAGGAAGTTCGACCTCGATATTAACCCATTAACAGACGACAAAATTTTAGAATGGTCCTAATTGAAAGGAGTTGTAGACAGCAACTTCAAGTCAATGACTGTTCAGTTTTTTTTTTCAAGCTTTCTGAGTTGAAAAAAACGTGGAAAATGAAGAAATTGCTTGTAACAAGCAATTTCTTCATTTTACACAATTTTTTTATGAGTAGTTCCTTAAGGGTCCCCATTGTGTGGGAATGGGTTTAACGACGTTATATTTCAAAATGTCGTAGCATGAAAAAAAAAATGGTGAACTAAACGTCGGAAATACAGCTTGGATTAGCTATAGATTCGACGATTAAATCGTTGAAATATCTACCAATGTCAGAGTTCAATGATCATTATCCGGTATACATACGATTTGAATTGCGTAACGAAATTTTGATTGACAGTCACGTTCCGTCAATTCGTCATATATTAGATCTTTCGGATTTGATGAAAGATTTAACCATTCCCATACAATCAAAAGACCTTTACGCGCAAAATAAGTAATGCTGTTGAAAACATTGTGAGAAAGAAGAAATCGCTTGTTATAAGCAATATCTTCTTTTCTCACAATGCTTTCTAATTCATTGGGCCCCCTTTTCGATCCAAACCAACACTGGCTTGTCGTTTGAATCTTTTTTTAATTTGTACCAGTCTATAATTTTGTCGTTAATGGTATACATTATTTTCCTTCTATTTCATTTGACGTTTCGTGTGAATTTAAACCATAGTCGACCAATCAATAAGGTATATTGTGCAATAGCTGTGATATAAAAAACCTTGTACTGAATTCGTACTTCGTAGAAATTTTCTTAATATTTCATAAGAATAAAGCCGCAAAAATCAAATACAAGGTTTTGAATTACTACTCTATATTAGTATTTTATGAATGACATGTCCACGAATTTAACTATTTAGAGGTTAGTCCTTATAACATCATTCTCGGCGTGACCTCATTGGCAACTGAATCAGGGTCAACTCCACTCCTGAATTACTTCCGGATGGTTGTACCTCCACTCTGAAATTACTTCAGGTTGGTTACTTCCGGGTGGTTGTACTCCCACTCCGAAATTACTTCCGGGTGGTTGTACCCGAAAGTAGTCCATTAAGAAAATTTGACCTCCTCCTTTCGTCATGCTGTTTTAACTTTTAAACAACAACAAGTTGCTTGATGTTAGGTTCTGCAGAGTGAGAGATCACTGCTGCATGTCATGCATGTGATTCAAAGAATATATCTGGGAACTATTTCTTTGTAGAAACTGACATTTGAAGGTGGTACCCTACAAGACTTTCACTTCCGAGCCTAAAGAATTGTATGGGTTGATGTGTTGAATGAAGATTTGCGAAAAATTTTATCCGTAATAATACAATTTTCCTGGCCTGTAATTCGAGACCAAAGACTGCTCTTTAAGACGGACTAAGATTTAAGGCCCAACGAATCTTTTAGGAGGAGCTACAGATTGAGAAAATGGGCCCTTTTTTGAACTTTATTTAATGAGGCAAAAACGGACAGGAGTGTTACCATCAGTACTATCCGAAACGGATGTTTGCCCTGTACAGTGCGAATTTGTCCGCGCGCAAAAAACGTTATTTAAACATTTCCTGTACAATTCCTGATTTCACGTCCCAGTGTTTTTATACTTGAAAAAAACATTGTGGAAAAAGAAGAAATTGCTTGTGACAAGCAATTTTTTTCTTTTTCAACAACTTTTTCTACACTACAGAATGCGTATTTTTCAAATAAAATCAACTCTAAATTGTCGTCTGCAAAACCTTTGAATTTGGACAGGTATAAATTCTTGGAAAAAAACGAAACAAAACAAACAAACACACACACACACACACACACACACACACAAAAAAAAACAAAAAAAAAACAAAAAAAAACAAAAAAAAAAAAAACAGGAAAGGGTTCAGGGGGAAATGACCAATCGCTGGCCCCGCCTACTTAATTCCAACAGGAAGTTTGACTTAGATATAAAACGGCGTTATTTCGCAAATTCTATTCCTGGTAGCATGTACAGAATCAAAGTACTGAAAAGTAGGCTACTGTTAGCTTGCAAAGCATCGGTTCATTCAGTAATCTTCTTTGTTAAACGTTATCATGATAAAGAAATGAGCCTAAAAGTAACCAAGGAGTTAATCCATTCCTACACATCCCTCCTTTTTACGCCCCTTAAGAAAATAGTTGTGGAAAAAATTGTGGAAAATTGTTACAAGCAATTTCTTCATTGTCCGCATTGTTTTTCTACAAAGACAGATAAATATTTTAGAATTTTCAACAATTTGCAACTACTTTGATGACTCTGATTACCGCATTTTGAACAAGAGCTGAAAGTACCTAGAAGATAAACTTGCAGGCAGAGTTTGCAATATTCCTGAAATACATCAGAACTACTTTTTATCGCGTAGGCATTTAACAGAATTTAGTGTTTAATGCTCCGGTGGCAGTTTGCACTCGTTGATCCTTGAGACGACCTCAAAATGTTAACTTCAGCTGACGCTTTGCTAGCTAAAAAGGTAATATAGCTTGTTTGAGACATTAGCTTCGTAACAACAGCCTGAACTAGAAATGTTGCACAGGGAAAATATATCCCCACAAGCATGATGTAGCTGAAGTAGCCATTTGAACTTTGATCTACGTGACCTATAATCAATAGTGCACTTTCTTTGAGCATTGGCAACATTATTTATACAATTGATTGATTGACTGAATAGGGTTTAATGCCACTTTTAACAGTATTTCAGTCATATCGCGGCGGTTGGATCATCTAACAATGGATTCCCGGTATTTCTTACACCAGTTCTACCACTACATCCTTGCCGAGCCCCCAGCTGCTCATCCCACTTAAGTTTACGATTATCCACCCAACAAATTATTCATACAAGATTGCAAGACTCAAGCAAAGAATAAATCGACGAATCCAATCATTTATTTAAACCGGAAAATGAATGTGAAAACAACATTTACCGGTATTTTTGTTGGTATGGCGACATAAACGTCTTAACTATAGCTTAATCAAGCTGTAGTTAAGACGATCATGTCGCCAACCAACTATTTTACTTTTATATTACGTGTTACAGGGTATAAATTTTGCATAAAAACGCCGTTTTAACAAATATCCACACTATGGCGCTTTTGGACGCCCCTCAAGAAAAACACTCGGGAAAACATTGTGTTAAATGAAGAAATTGCTTACAACAATAAATTTCTTCATTTTACACAATGTTTTCTACCCAGAAAGTTGAAAAAATCTTAACTTTCTTAAAGTTTAAATTGTCCTCTAAAACTCCCTTCAATTTGGACCAGTCTAAATTTTTGCCGTCTCGTATTAGGTTAATATCTACACGGAGCTTCTTGTCGGAGTTGAGTTAGCGAGGTTAGCGACCCCTTAATCGCAATGATTGAATGAATCAATAGCAATTAAGATATAGAGGATAATCGTTTGTTTCAGTGTAAGATCGATTTATATTTCATTGAGTGAACAACACTCGCCACTCGTGAAAATATAGCTTTTGTTGTTCACGAAATGAAATATCAATCGATCTTACTTGAAAAACAAACGATTGTTCTATTTCTTTAATGCAAAAATTAGACAAAAAGCGAAAATTATATGACAAATTTGCAACGCTTATGATGACATCACTTATTTAGCTCTGCTTAGATAACGTCAGATAGGGTGAAATGAACGAAAGCGGGGCATAAATTTTTGTTAATTTCCCTGGATAGGCGGTGAGTTTATCAAATGATAATCTACCGTTATTTCTCGATAATCCACCTGAAAGCATTAAAGAAGATTAAATATTCTGACTGAGTCTGAGTGCGACATTTAAAATGATTCACGGATCACTGGCCACGCCCACTGACCTCCGCTGAGGTTCGACTTAAATACTAAACGGCGTTATTTTTGCAGGATTTATGATCCGTAACATATAACAAAATTAATTAAATAAACGACTGAATAAATAAATAAATATATTGAATATGTTGACCCTTGTCATGCTGAATTAAAATCCTTTGTCGAATTACTTTAAGATCAAAGGACTGAAGTACAGGAAGGTCTTAACGAAGCTCAATATTTCTTTTGAAAATTGATTGTTTAAAAGAAACAAGGGTACAAGCAGGAGGTGTAGACCTTAAGTGCAGGCTGATCTTGGTCTACACCTCCTGCAAAAACAGGAATAATCCGGGTTCAGCATGACAAGGGTTAATACATATAAATGAATGAAAATGTTGGTTGGCGACTTGACCTTCCTAAATACAGCTTAAATATGTCGCCCAAACTACCGTGAACATGCTTAACATTAATGTTGGAGTTCAAAGTTCACTTCTGTTTGAATCAATGATTTGATTGGCACATCCGGTTTTTTCATTGACATGGCAATTCGTCGGATCTACATGTACGAAAAGTACAGACATTAAATCCTGGACAACAATATTAAGTATACTCGGTAAACAGGTACAGTCCATGGTTTTAACGTCCATTTATTTTTGAACTTACAAAATATTGTGAAAAAAAAGAAGGAGTTACTCGTAAAAAGCATTTTTTTCTTATCTCACAATATTTTCTACCACATACGACGGATTCGTGTCAAATTACACTCACTTTTCATATTGTCAGCAACGTCTTTCAAATTGGACCAGTCTAAAACGGGAAAGGATTTAGGACACTAAATGTCTGTAGCTGTCTATACAGAGCACAAAATGAAATCTGTGATCGGACTTTGCAGATACATTGGCTTATCTGAGTTTTAAATTGACTAATCGCTGGCCCCGCCTACTGACTCGCTAGGCCCCGCCCATTATCTCCTACAGGAAGTTCCGCTTCGATTTTAAACTGCGATATTTTGCAAAATTTATGGCCAGAAGCATGTAACAAAAGAGTAAAATGGTTGGTTGGTGACCTTAACGTCGTAACTACAGCTTGAATAAGCTGTAGTTACGACGTTTAAGTCGCCAAACCGACAATAAAAGGTTAACAAAAATGGCGGCCAATTTTGGAGTTGAAAGCACAGGTCCGGGCTGAATAAATGATTTGATTGTTCGGTTCATTCCTCGATTGACATCGCGATTGGTCAATTTGCATAAACTTAGATATTGGAAAGGTCACCTATAGGCTTACTGGTGACTTAAATAATCAGAGAACACCTTCTGAAGGGCATTTGTATGCCTAACCTATCTCCACATTACAAAATTTGAGACTGGTCCAAATTAAAAAAAAAAAAAAAAAAAAAAAATGCAGACGACAACTTTCAGTTGACGAAATTTTGGAAAGATTTCCCTCTTAGGATAGAAACATTGTGGACATTGAAGAAATTGCTTGTTACAAGCAATTTCTTAATTATCCACGTTTTACAAAGCTTTTTTTCTTGCGGGATTTCAAAAGGCGGGATTATGTGGGAATGGGTAAAGCATGGTCTAGAATCGGTACAATTTGATTTTGAATTGAAATCTATCAGCCCGAAGCTATAACTATTAAAAGTGTTAGGAAAGTGGCGATATCAAATTCGTTTCAAGCAAGTTGCAGTTTCTCCGTTACCCACAAATCCACAAATTATCTAGGACTTAAGTCGATAAATCCTGATTCTTGTAAAAGCTCCAGGATCCAATCTAATCTAAAATCCTAATTTTAATTCTGAAATCCCATTATCTTTGTAATACTTTGCGTCAGTAAGTGCCTCTCCTAGACTAATTAGAGTATCAAGAATCCCCGAAATTGCGTTGTTTTCTTCGGAAAGAGAACTATGATACTTCAGTTTGGTGGTAAACAACCGATTACTGGGAAGGTACTTTATTTGCTTACGCAAATGATTGATTACTTGGAGTTTTAGGTCACTTTTATTTCAGTCATATTAAAGTCATATCGCACCTTACCATGTTTTCCTGGTATTTCTTACACCAGTACTACCACAACATCCTTTTCCGAGCCTCCAGCTGCTCATCCCACATAGGTTTACGATTATCCACCAATTATTGGGAGACAAATGTCGGAAAGGATATTCGCCGTGGCCGGGGATCTAATCCGGGACCTCATGAATAGGAGTCCTACGCGCTACCACTGCGCTTTGGCCCCGGTTTTACATAAATGAAAACTGTATCATTAAATGTACCTTTTCAGGTCAAGCGCAAAGGCCCAGAGCGCATAATCCAACTAATTCTTAATAGTTGGACTCAAATTAAAACTAAGGACAAACAGGGACATTTATACATGCACGATGACTGTCTAAAAGTTCGTGGAACTCGTTTTATATAATATTTTCGTCTTTCTTTTAGAAGTGATTTCTCGAATTAGTTTCCTTCCACAGTCAACTTCTAAATTTTACATATTTCTTAGATAAAAAACGTAATCCAAATATGACATCGAATCGGATTTGGTGTGAAATATCGAAAATTGCCCAATCGCGATTGTCAATCAAATAACTAATCGACAAATTTAGTTATTCATTTAGACCAGACCGACACTGGCCAACATTTACATGTATCATTTTTGTTGGTTCGGCGACTTGATTGTCGTAATAACGGCTTATTCAAGATGTAGTAAGGACTTTTAGGCCGCCAACCAATAATTTCACTTTTTTTATGTAACTGGCCATACATTTTTCAAAATAGAGCTGTTTAATATCGAAGTGGGATTTTCAGTGGGAGTCAGTGGGCGGGGCCAGAGGAGTCAGTGGGCGGGGCAAGCCATCCAATGATAAACATAGGTGTTTTGTCGTATTTCAATTTCAGGAAGTTAATCAAATTCTAAAATGTTTTGTTAGTAAGTTATAAGTTTTATAAATCACCCAACAGCTTTCTTTTGATTATTTTCTTACACGCCCATAGCGATACACTCAGACCCATTATGATACTTCTGTATAGTTTCAGAGGCAAAATCATCATATCATCATGAACATTAAATAAAATAAATCAAAATATTTCCATGAACGAATAATGTTTATAAGGTCTAGTTTACTCTCAATTCTTGAATTTCCCGAAAGTGAACGTGCAAAAAACATAAACCTCGAACTCAACACTCGGTAATTATAAAGTAATAAGACTTCCTCTTAATTCTTATGCGACTCCTAATCTTCAATAATGGGATTTCATGGGTTCGATCCCTGGCGGCGGCACATATTCTTTCCGACATTTGCCTCTCACCTATGGGACTTTATCCCCTTTTTTGTTTTGAACATCAATCCTTAAGGCTCTTTTTCCTGTGTTCCACGACGGATTCACTCTATTTCCCAAAGGACGTTTCCTTGTGACCCTAAAATCATCCTTAGAAATTTTCAACAAAATCCTCGACGGATATGAACCAATTTCGAAAGGAACGATTCTTATGAGGGAAGAATCATTCAGTGAAAGTTTGAAGAGAATCTGATAACAAGAGGCCCATGGGGGCCTGAGACGCTCTACGGGTTTTCAAGTTTTCCGTTAAAGAAATCTGATATTTAAGGAAGTTAATTGCTCAAAGAAGAATGCATAAAGAAAAAAAAGGGCTTTATCCCCTTTATCATTTTAAGCAACAATCCTTAAGGCCCCTTTTCCCTTGTTTCATGACGGATCCACTCCATTTCCAAAAGAAAGTTACCTTACAACCCTACAATCATTCTGTGAATATTTCATCAGAATCTGACAATAATTGTGGACTTTATCACGTAAACAAGATTATTTTGAAGGAAAATCAATAAGGCCCCTTTTCCTTTGTTTTCTGATTGATCAATTTCATTCCAAAAGGAGCTTTCCTTACAACCCGACAATTGTCCTGTGAAATTTAAAAGACAATTTGATAATGATTGTGATCTTTATCACATACACAAGAATGTTTTGAATGATAATCTGTAAGGCCCCTTTTCCTGTGTTTCGAATGTCATAATTATTACATGCATCTTTGAATAGAATCCAATAAACTGTTGACTTTATTGTGTTAACAAAGATATTAAATTCAAGTTCTCATAAGGCCCCTTTTCCCGTGATATTTTTTATTTTGGTTTTATCATTCTGTTAAAGTTAAAAGTGAATCCGATGAAATATTGGGAGTTCATTATGTTTACTAGGATATTTAAAGAAAAAATCATATGGCCCCTTTTTACATGATACTTGATGGATTGTACCCAGTTCTGAAAAGAACTATTTAAGTGATTGTACAATCATTCTGTGAAATTTTGAAGTGAATCCGGTGAAATCAAGGGACATCATTGTGTTAACCAGAATATTTAAGAGAGTTTTCATAAGGCCCCTTTTTATGTGACACTTGCCATAGTCAGATCCGCTGTCAAAATCAACAATTGGAATGGTGGTACAATCAATCTGTTTAATCTGTGGAATTTATTGTGTTAATGAGTTTATAGTGAAATCTTCAGAGGGCCCCTTTTCTTATGATACTATACAGAACAAACCAAATTTCAAAAGGAACAATTCTAATGACGGTACAATCATTCTTTAAAAGTTAAAGAGAATCAATGAAAACAGTGGACTGAATTGTGTCAAGAATTTTTGTAACAAAATTTTCGTAAGGCCCCTTTTTCCGTGAAACTTAACAAATCAGACCCAATGTACAAAGGAACAATCCTAATGATAGTTTGAAGAAAATGATAAAGACTGAGGACTTTATTGTAATTATGATGTTTAGTAATAAAATTTTTATAAGGCCCCTTTTTTGTGTCACTTAACCAATCAGACCTTATTTACAGGGGAACCAGCCAAATGATGGTATAATCATTCTGTTAAAGTTTGAAGAGATTCTGATAAAGACTGAGGACATTCTTGTGTTTATGAGGATTTGGTAATAATTTTTCATACAGCCTCCTTTCCTATGATACTAGACAGATCAGTCCCAATTTGGAAAGAAACAATCCTATTGATGGTACAAACATTCTGTGAAAGTTTGAACAGAATTCGATGAAAACTGCAGACTTTATCTTGGTGTAAAGATTTTAATATAAAGTTTTCACAAGGCTCCTTTCCCTGTGATACTTGGAGGATCAGGTCTCATGTCAGCATCAACAATCGTGATTGTTGAACAATGATTCTAGGAAGGTTTGAAGAAAATCTAATGAAAGCTCTGGACTTGGTTACAAGGATTATAGATAAAATTCTCAAAAGGCCCCTTTTCCCATAATACTAGACAGATCACACCAAATTTGAAAAGAAAGAATCCTCATGATGGAACAATCTTTCTGTGAAAGTTTAAACAGAATCTGATGAAAACTGTTGACTTTATTGTGGTACAAGGATTTTAAAATTAGATTTAATAATATTCCTTTTCCTGTGATACTTGGCGGATCAGGTCTAATGCAAACATCAACAATCATTTTTATTGTACAATTATTCTGTGAATGTTTGAAGAAAATCCGATGAAAGCTCTGGACTTGGTAACAAGGATTTATTAATGAAATTTTCATAAGGCCCCTTTTCCTGTGTTTCTTGACAGTTCAAACCCTGTTATGAAAAGAATGATCATTATGACCTTCCAATCATTCTGTGAAAGTTTAAACAAAATCTGATCAAAGCTGTGGGCTTCATTGTGTTAACAGGGTTTTATTAATTGCATTTTTATATAGCCCCTTATCCTATGTTTCTTAAAGGATCTGAACCAATTCCAAAGGGAACTCTACTGACAAAAGTATAATTATTCTGTTTGAGTATAAAGACAACCCCATGAAATCTGTGGACTAACAAGCATTAATTAAGATTTTTTTAATTGAATTTTCCTAAGGCCCCTTTTCCTATGTTTCTCAATGGATTAGACCCAATTTGAAAGGAACAATCCTTATGATGGTACAATCATTATGTGAAAGTTTGAAGTCGATCAGGTGAAATCTAGGGCCATTATGTGTTAACTAAGATTTTTTTTTTAAATTTTCTAAGGGCCCATTTTCCCATGAGACTTGATGGATCGAACCAACTTCCGAAAGGAACAATCCATTTAATGTAATAATCATTCTTGGAACGTTTGAAGAGAATTTTTTGAAAACTATGGACTCTATTGTGTTTACGAGGACTTTTTCAATCCATTTTTTATAGGGGCCCTTTTTCCCGTGGTCCTTGACTGATCATACCAAATTCTTATGATGGTACAATCATTCTGTGAAGGTTTGAGGTCAATCAGATGAAAACTGTGGACTCTAAAGTGTTAACAAAGATCTTTGAATTTAATTTTAATAAGACCCCTTTTCCTATGTTTCTTGAGGAATCATATCCGATTCCGAAAGGAACAATCCTTATGATGGAACAATCATTCTGTGAAAGTTTGAAGAAAATCCGTTGTAAATTGTTGGCTCTAGATTATTAATGAGAATTTTTTATCAAATTTTCATAAGGCCCCTTTTTCCTGTGTTTCTTGACGGATCATACCAAATTTCGAAAGGAACAATCCTTATGATAGTACAATCATTCTGTGAAGGTTTGAAGGGAATCCGATGAAAACTGTTGACTCCAGAGTGTTAAAGAGGATTTCTTAAAAGATTTTTCGATTAAATTTTCATAAGCCCCCTTTTCCCGTGTTTCCTGATGGATCTGACCAAATTCCCAAAGGAACAATCCTTATGATGGTACAATCATTCTGTGAAAGTTTAAATACAATCTGATGAAAACTGTGGACTCTAGAGTGTTAACGAGGATGTTTTAATTAAATTTTCATAAGGCCCCTTTTCCCGTGTTTCTTGACAGATCAGACCCATTTTCAAAAGGAACAATCTATATGATAGTACAATGATTCCGAGAAAGTTTGAAGAGAATCCGATGAAAACTGTGGACTCTATCGCGTAATCGAGGATTTTTATTGGAATTTTTAATTGAATTTTCATAAGCCCCCTTTTCCCATGTTTCTTGACGGATCATACCCAATTTCGAAAGGAAAGATCCTTATAAAAGTCAAAGAGAATCTATTGAAAACTGTGGACTCTAGAGTGTCAACGAGGATTTTTTAATTAAATTTTCATTTTCATTGCTGCAGTTATGACGTTCAGGTCGCCAACCAACTATACTAAATTGTTGTTACATTCTACTGACTGACCATAAATTATTCAAATAACGCCGTTTAAAATAGAAGCGAGACTTCCTGATGCAGCCGATGAAGCAAGTTGTTCATTTCCCAATTTAAAGAATTGTGTTTAAACACTTCGATTTATATTCAATATATTGCTGATAAGCACTGCCCATAAAGCCCGGCGTTCCTTGTTTTATCTAAACTTCTTGTAGATTTCTGGAATCTGTCCTCCAATTATCAATTCTACAAAATACCATACAAATCTAAACTGGCAAATTTAGCAAAAACATTTTTAAAATGTATATTCGAACAACGCTTTATCCCAACGAATATCACCCATGTTTTCACTCCATCAATTGACCAATCAAGGCTATCAATCAAGGAGTCAACCAATCAAATCAACTTTTCATCCCGGATCTAAGCTTTCAACTCCAACACTGGTCGCCATTTTTTAACCTTTTCTGTTAGTTTGGCGACTTATTCAAGCTGTATTTACGACATTTAGGTCACCAACCAATCGTTTTTCTTTTTACATGTTACTGTCCACAAACTTTGCAAAATAATCGAAGCGGAACTTCCTGTTGGAATCGATGGGCGTGGCCAACGAAGTAATTGGGCGGGGCCAGCGATTAGTCAATTCTTATGAAGAAATATAAGGAGTTAACACTTGAGAAACATTCCTGTCGAAAAAGAAAGAACTATCAGTCGATTAAATACAATGCAATGAATAGAGGACATATGATGAGTGGTGAAACGAGACATCTAGAAACAGATAAATTCGAGGCTTTGTTCAGTTTTTATCTGCACTGAATGACGATCGAAATAAAGTCGGTTTTGAATAAATACGCAATATGCCTGTCATATTATTTAAACCTCTCAATCTATACCTTAAAAGTGACCAATTTGTGATAATTCGGGAAGTAGACAACGCTGTTTGCAAATTTACGTGTTTCAATGCAATTTGACGTCATTTTCACGATTACGAAAACTGTAGAACGTAGAACACGTAACCATATGGTGATTGTTATATCAGCCGTGTAATATAGAAACTATTCACCGGGTTAATTTACCCTCGCTCTGTAGGTTATATTATAAAACATCTTTATCTTTAAAGAAGTGTGTTCATTTGAAGATAGATGAATCGAAACGCATATTGCTTCAAAGCTCATTTTTATAAATATCTAAATAACCACTCGAATGTAAATTAAAGTCCACGGCTAATCTAATACAAACTTTTGTTTATGATTGTTGTCCTGCATGCACTATAAATCGTTTAAGAAAGTGACGTTGTTAATACGTTTTTAATGAAATCAATTGACAAAAACATGAGCTTAAGCACCCCAAACAAGTACAATTTACCCCAGCTCTTCCTTGTATTAATATAAAGTGACATAAACGATTGAATAAGCCAAAACCTGAAAAAGAATCGGGGCAGATTGGTCTCGCAATTTAGCATATTCTGTAGCGTACACAAGCAAGTTCGGATTTATCACGACCGCACCACGATACCGTTACGTCCATTCGGTTTATTGAATGGGGTTTTACGCCGCTTTCAACAATCTTTCAGTTATATCGCGCTGGCTGGAGTACCTAACAATGGAATCCTGGTATTTCTCGCATCAGTACTACCATTACATCCTCTCCTAGCCTCCAGCTTCTATCCCACATAGGTCTACGATTATCGACCAATTGGTGAGAGACAAATAGTCGGAAAGGATGAGTGCCGCCGTCGGGGATCGAACCCGGACCTCTAGATGGACAGTCCGACGCGCTACCAACTGCGCTATGACGGCGGCTACGTCCATTTATTGCTGATATGCTTCTTTATAATACTAAACAGACCGAGGACGACCGACGGATGGGTCAGCTGCGTTAATACTACGCGACGATATTCAGGGTCATATTCAGGGTCATATTACGATACTACACAAACCTATAAGATAGGGCGCCGAAATTCTTATGATTGTGCCGAATATGTTACGCTTTTAATATGTTTCTGGTCAAAAGCGTTAAGCTCGAGTATATTGCGTATTATTCGAAAATGAACCGAGTCGTTTTGTGTGTATTATGGTAGTCGTGAGCTCATTGTAGGTTGTTGTAAAAATCATTAAGATATTAGTCAGACCGAAGTGAAAACGCAGCCAGACCGCAGTAAGAGCGTTTTTGAATCGAATCTGGTTTATTGGCTGTGCAATGACTGCTCTTTAACAACGGCCAGTAAGATCTCTTTACGATGCTTGGCACTTTTTATACTATTACGGAGTTTCTAACACCCTTCTTCGATTCTTGATGATCGAGCTCCCGCTATGCTTGTTTCGGGCACGTTAAATAAGCATGGCGATATCATTTAGTTCTCGGTCATGGGGACTATATTTTGGCCATAACAGAACCGGCATCTTTGTGTGAACGCGGGGGGGTCGATAGCCATCCCACTGACCTCCGACATTGCAGACTGAGGTAACAAACTACATCATTTTGTTAGATATCAGCGAGGCAAATCGTTGGTTGTCAACCTTTATGTAGTAACTACAGCTTGAGTAAGAATAATTTCTAAAATGAACGGGTTAAAGTTGAGATTTGAATGATTGAACAAGAGATGCCGAAGGTGTTGTCAACCGAGGAAAACATCAGAGATACAAGCAGATGTTATAAACTCTCTTTCTACCCCCCTTTTCTCTTTCTCCCCTATCTCCCTGACTACCCCTCTCTCCCTCCACCCCCTCTTTCCCCACGTCTCTTTTTCTATCACTCTCTTTTCAAAGCCTTCAAAATTACATGAGCAATCTCTTGAAGATAGTGTATGCTACGACTTTTCTGTAATAATCTAATAATCGAACGTGTATTATAGGTCACCTATATAATCACCGTAAGTAATGGGAATAGCACGGTATCCTTAATAGTAATTAATGCCTTTAAGAAGAAAAATAGAAGAAACAAGGGAACATTTCCCATTAGTTATTTATGAACAAGATAAACGCCACTCTAACTTGGCGGTAAAATACGTCCGTTAGAATTGACAGCATGACTTGCTGAGCTTCTTGATTTCGTAATCAACTATGCTGTCCCCTTTATAGTACTCGATTCAGAGGATGTTCACGGTCTGCTATGGCATTTCCAGTTTACTCCGTGGAACTACGTCCTTTTAATGAAATCTATTCATACATTTTTTTCTTTTATCGAAATTGTATTGAAACATATATTGTTTCTTTTCATAGGTGTTTTTTGTCTGATAGACAAATTAACTCCACTTAATGTATAGAATTTATATCAATAAAGTCTTTTAGAGTTTTCAAAAACTCGGTGGTACCGTCTGGTACGTCTGAGTTTGATGGGCCGTATCTTGTTAAGATTCAAGTATCGAGCATGTATCGAGTAAAACTCGAAGGAAGTTAGTGTGAAGGTATAAAGCGTCTAGCACCCTTTATCATTTGTCCATTTTAGAAAACAGATTACATATGTTGCGATATCGATTCCAACTGTCAGACAGGATGCTGTCCGAGCCGGCTCGAACTCTGGTCACCGAAACTGAGAGTAGGCGCGGTACCGAATGAGATAACCGAGCTTTCTGATACCATGTAAAGTTCGATTTACGATTTAATTTTGAACAAATATAGGTCACGAGATCTAAATCATAAATAAACGTTGTCTGCTCTCAAATGGCGTTTTTGATAACATGTCTTCAAACATGGCCCGAATGTTTGATTTGGATAAATCAAATTTTGGGTCACCTAGAATCACTATCGTTTATGACAAGCGACGCTCGGGACCATAAGACCTTTAATTCATACTTTGTTTTTAAATTTATTTTTTACTTTTTTTATAGTTTAGTCTTCACATCTTATCAAAATATTAATGGACGCACACTAAGCTCCGACTGGAAGTCACACATAGATATTAAACGGCAATAAGTTTCAGATTTTATGGTCTGTATCATGTAATAAAAAAATAAAATGGTTGTTTTCGCGACCTAAACGTCGTAATTAAGCTTGAATAAGCAATAGTTACAGTCGCCGTTTAAGTCAACATAAATGCTTAACATACATATCAGCCAATTTTGTTTAAAGTTCGCTTCCAATCTAAATGAATAATTTGGTTGGTCTTATTTTGAAAGCTATAATCCGTCAATTATCTATACTGCTGTCGTAGGGTCAAAATCTCGGGCATCCCCGATTTTCCTCCCTCAGTTTTCGGCGAACACTGAAATTAATTATGTAGTGATAATGTCAAAATCACGTGATATCACGCGTTTATTATTTTAAAATAGACAAATTGGGGGATGCTCTGGATTTCGTCCCTACGAGAGCCTTATGGGCTTTAAGGCTTGTCAGTTGATGGATTGTGACTGTCAATCAAAGAAGCAATAGACCAATTTAACCCTTGTCTTGCTGTATAAATTACCTCACTGAAATGCTGTCAAATCAAAGGGCTGAAAGCACCGATAGAACGTTTGTTAAAAAATCATTATTTCTCTTGGAAATCAACTTCATAAACAAATTTGGCAGGAAAGTAACTAGCAGGAGGTGTAGACTAAGATCAGCCTGCACATAAGTGCAGTCTGATCTTAGTCTACACCTCCTTCCAAAACCGGAATATTCCGGGTTCAGCATGACAAGGGTTAATCATTCATTTAGATCGCAAATGAGCTTTAACTACAACATTGACTGTTATTTATATTAAGTACGTTTGTTTCACCATCATGATTATATAGCTTTTTCAAGATTTAGTTACGACTTTTGTAACAAGCGCTATCTTCATTTTCATCAATGTTTTCTACCCCAATAGGTATTCAAAATTCTCTCTTCTTGTTATTGTCGTCTGCAACTTATTTGAACTTAGACCAGACTTTAATGTTGCCATGTGTCAATGCACCTTTAATCCGTTGATCGTTAGTATCACCTAGACTATTACGACCAATAAGGACTCCCTACCCTTTATCTCACTACTACAACCGACACTTTTAAATCACAGACCTCAACCATCGTAGACTGACCTCATATCGTCAATGGGCGTACAAAATGTCATAAATACAGATTTTTTTCCGAGCTGTATTTACGACATTTTGTACGACAACTGGCGATACCATCCTTCCATTTACTAGGGGTATAGCATGTATTACTAAACACATCAGAAACGTATTGCAGACTGAGCCGAGAAGGGACATAAAGCAATGCGGTGCGTTACCATTACAAACTGAATGAGCGCGTGACAAGCAAGAAAACTAGTTATCCCGACCTATATTTAGCCTGTCTTATTTGATACCACACACATGACGGCCAAGCCCTGGTTTCAGATCAACTATGTCACATATATCAGTATTCCACTAAATGGCGTGTCATCGGCTCAAAGAAAACTAATCTCATGAGGTCCAAAATTATACTTTACGTCCTTTAGAGTCCTTCACTTTTTTGTTGTGCTGACATGTTTCAATTTACTAACTAACACCTTTTCACGAAAATTGTCGTGTTAAAACGAAGCTTTTCTTAGTGAATACCCATAAGTTACAATGGACATATTTCATTTCGTTTCGTGTGTATTGCCCTACGTTTTAGTTTAAGCACTTACCTTTCAGGATGCAATTTGAAAGCAGTCAATTTTCATGGATGATCTATTTTTGTAGAATTTGTAGAACATTTTGAAAAATATAGTCTACAAATGAATGTTCAGTGATTTCAAACAACTGAGAGTATAGGCTTTATTTTCCACAATCGTTTTATCATCAACTTAAAAACCAATGAAGAAAATGGCGAATCAAGCCATTCCCACATAATCCCGTACTTTGATGCCCTCCAAGAAAAACGTTCTGGAAAAAAGGTGGAACAAGGTTGCAAATTGTCACAAAATACACCCGTAACACTTCTGGTTGTTGACTGGGGAAGGGGATTAAAATTTAAGTCCAATTTCAAGAAAGAGAAACAATTCACAATGATAACTTATGGTTCTAGTGTTTTTCTTGTTATCGTGAGCTTTTGAAAACCATAGACTGTCACACTATAAGAGATTTGAAACAAAATCAAATGTGAAATATAACAAAGGGGAATAATTTAAAAAAATAAGCCAGGTAGAGTTATGGTTCTTGTGACCTGCACTTCCCCTTGGTGATACCTACCCACTCATGAAGTTTCATGGTCATTGCTATTACACTTTCATGAAATAATCCAGAAAAAATCCAAGTATGAATAAAATCTGAAAAACAACAAAGGGCAATAACTCTCGAAATATACTAGGAAGAGTTATAATTCTTGTACACTGCACTTCTTCTTGATGAGACCTATCTACCTACTGAGTTTCAAGATCATAGCAATTATACTTTCAGAGATATGCTCTGGACAAGATCCATGTATGAAAAACAACAAAGGGAAACAACTAAAGAAAATAAGCCAGGTAGAGTAATGGTTCTTGTGCACTGCACTTCCTCTTGATGAAATCTATTTACCAATGAAGTTTCATGATCATAGCTTATATACTTTTAGAGATATGATCCGGACAAGATCCAAGTATAAAAACAACAAAGGGCAATAACTCAAAATATAAGCCTTGTAGAGTTATGGTTCTTGTGCACTGAACTACTCATTGATGAGATCTATCTACCCATGAAGTTTCATGATCAAAGCATATATACTTTCAGAGATATGCTCCGGACAAGATCCAAGTATGAAAACAACTAAGGGCAACAACTAAAGAAAATAAGCCAGGTAGAGTAATGGTTCTTGTGCACTGCACTTCCTCTTGATGAAATCTATTTACCAATGAAGTTTCATGATCATAGCTTATATACTTTAGAGATATGATCCGGACAAGATCCAAGTATAAAAACAACAAAGGGCAATAACTCAAAAAATAACCCTGGTAGAGTTATGGTTTTTGTGCACTGCACTTCTCCTTGATGAGATCTATCTACTCATGAAGTTTCATGATCAAAGCATATATACTTTTAGAGATACGCTCCGGACAAGATCCAAGTATGAAAAACAACAAAGGGCAATAACTCAAAAAATAAGCCAGGTAGAGTTATGTTTTTTTTGCACTGCACATTTCCTTGATGAGATCTATCTACCCATGAAGTTTCATGATCATAGCTTATATACTTTTAGAGATATGCTCCGATCAAAAAGTGCACGCCGCCAGCCCGCCGGACGCCCGGACACCACGGGTGATCCCATAATACGTCCCGTTTTCAACGGGCGTTTAAAAAGTAGAAATTATTTGTTTCAAGGAATGTCTTCAATTCCTACATTGTTTTTTAATCGGAAAGAAAGATATATTTGGGTTTCTATCAACTTGAAATTATCGTCTGCAACTTCTTTGATTTTGGACAAGTCTATAACTTTGTTGTCTGGTAATGGGTTAATTCCCAAAACCTACTCAAGACTTTCTAAAAAGGCATGTGTACTGCTTTGAGTTAAACATGTTTTATTGCAGATTTATCTCAGTGTATTTATAATTTACATTCTATGTACAAAAAGAGCTAGCCGGTTTGGGCGAGCCTTTATTTTGAAATACGGTAAAGGTTGGGCTCCTGTCCGATTTTCACTAATTACAAAGAGTAAAAAGGGTCAATTTTGGCAGTGTATAGCCCTTTTGACAAGTCATGTTTGGATTTGAACCTAAGTTCATCTTAAAGAGAGTTCATTTGTCTTGAAATTCATACTAGAACAATGGTACCATTAGGGATAAACTTTTCGGCAAATATACATTGAACATGACAACAATCGCAATTTCCTTAATTCGGGACGGCCTAACGCCGGGAGGAAGGGGTGGGGGCATTTCAAACCTCATCACTAAACAACAAAAAGTTCCTACAGAAATCCATTAGCAAACATTAAGAGTGCAGCAGTGGTGTGCCATTGTGCAGAACAGGTATTTAGACTTCTTGTAGTTACGACGTTTATATCGCTAGACAAACAAAACCTGTTGGAGTTCGAAGTTATCTTTTGGTCCAAGAAAATGATCTGATTGGTTGATTGATTATTTGATTGACATCAGCGATCCGCCAGATGAAGTAACACCACAATTCAAGACTTTTCCAGCAAGAAAGACGATGCTTTATTTGCGTAGTGCTTTATCCGTTGAGATTTCCAGTGTTGTATGTATTAATTCTCGTAAAATTCAGATGGGTTCTAATAGATATACCGATTTCTTGGTAGAAAATATTGTGGAAAATGAAGAAATTACTTGTAACAAAACTTAATAACAAGAGGCCTATGAGAGTCTGAGACGCTCTACTGTCTTCCAAGTTTTCCATTAATTAATCTAATGTTTACGGAAGTTAAATGCTTCAAGAAGAATGCATAGAATGAAAATTACAAATTGGACTTATGACTCTATATTCTGTAAAAGTAACTGTAAAAGTTCCAAAAAGATTGAATAATACATGAGCACTTAAACGAGAATATTTTAAGCAAAAATGGCCCGTTCCCCGTGTTTAATTGCAAATTCGACAATTTTATGTTATTGAAATAGCAATCCTTTAAACGGGCTACTTCGGGGTTTACGTTGATATATAATATTGACGTCATTACTAAATTTTAAGGAGTATCCCTGGCATATTACTACTAACAGATATTCGGAATTCGAGAATATCATATTTCTTGACTTCTTTTTCCGTCAGCTTACATCCGGTGCCTAATGCTGATTAGGACAAAGTGAGATAGCATTGAAACACATTAATCAAAGGTCCATACTCATGAAACCATCTTATAGATTCACAAGAAGGGTTAGTCTAGAGAAATGGTTATCGCCTCACCCGAATCGGTTTATCTATATACATGTATTATGATAAACGGTTATTTTGAATTCATTGGACGATGCTTCAAAAGTCTTTTACCTTCTCATTGACAAATTTAGTACCCACTAGTCTGACATGAAGATTGATAAAGAGAGATAAAATAAGAGAAAAACATACAGCCATCCGGGGCTCGAGCCCGCGATCCGAACCCGAGATATCTCGCATTCGAGGCGAGTACTCTATCAACTGCATGAGCTTACCGGGCCTCTTACATACATTCTCACATAACTGTGTGCGAGTTCAACCCGCGACATTAGCTCATGCAATTTAGATTATTTGTTAGTTTTTCAGGGCAGAAACATCACTGGAAATATAGAAATTGTTGATTACAAGCGTATTCAAACACTATAATTACGTTTTTAGGCTTATACCTCATTGAAAACGAAAAGCATTCTCTTCATTGCTTAGTTTTAAAAAAAGCTTGAAGTTCATTCAACCTTTAGTAGATTACATTGAATTTTTGGTGATTAAGTTCATCTGTTGTATGTTTTGTTATTCTGTATAGTGGCCAATAAAATGGTTTATAGAAATTCAGTTATCACTTCCGGATCTAGTTGTTAGTTTGAACAGATTTTTAACGACCTAGTTTAATATCCTTTATATGGAAGCTTAAAAGACGAACAATCAAATTTCACCGATAGATATGGATCTTATTCCTACAAGATTGCACACTAGATCTGACATTAATGTAAACAGTATCTCAAGATACGCGTGAATTCGTTATTTAGAAATTAAAATGTTATGTATGAAACACAAATGAATAGAAGACACGCAAACAGTTGAACGACATGTAAGTAAGGCCTTGATCTTGGGCATGAACCACTGATTTGTTTGTTTGAATGGGGTTTTACGCCGCTTTCAACAATCTTTCAGTTATATCGCGGCGGCTGGAGCACCTAGCAATGGAATCCTGGTATTTCTCACATCAGTACTACCATTACACCCTTTTCTAGCCTCCAGCTGCTATCCTACATAGATCTACGATTATCAACCCATTGGTGGGAAACAAATAGTCGGAAAGGATGAGTGCCGCCGTCGAGAATCGAACCCGAGACCTCTAGATTTACAGTCCGACGCGCTACCAACTGCGCTATGACGGCGGCACCATGGACCACTGAAAAGTTATTTCAACTTACGTTACGGCACAACAAAGCAAAACGGAATGAAGCGACAAAACAACGCAAATGCAGCCTTTCAACCGTATGCCAGTCAAATTGCGGCGGCTGGATCACCTAACAAAGGATTCCTGGTATTGCTCACATCAGTACTACCACTACACCCTTTCCTAGCCCCCCAGCTGCTATTCCATTTAGGTTTACGATTATTCACCCATCGGTGAGAGACAAATGTCGGAAAGGATATTCGCCGCGGCCAGGGATCGAACTCGGGACCCCTTGACTAGGTGTCCTACGCGCTAACACTGCACTATGGCGGCTGCCTCATTTGCTTGGTACAAGCAATTTCTACTTTTCCGACAATGTTTTCTCAAGCATAAAATCACAGGGACGTAAAAACCAGAGATGGAACATAGATGGGCAAATATGTCATAAATTGTTGTTAAGAATCAAACGCTATAACAATTATTACTACCACCGTGATGACCGTATATTCTTCTACCATACCTAGAACTTATCATATAAAGTATATTACTTTCACCAACCCTTTTCATTTCCTACATTTCTTCATTTCTTTTTCAGCTAATTGAAGTTTTCTCATTGTCTATTATATATTTTTATTCTACTTTGATGTTGCATTTGCGCCATTGTCACATGTATGTCAATTCATATGTTTTGACGATGAACGATTGCGTTCAACGCTTATGAATAAAATCTCTGTTACCTTATGAAAACCATTCCAATCGTTTTCACATCTTTTTTGTCAAACAAGAAGTATCAATCAATATTTAGAAGCGGTTCGTCCGTTTCTTATAATTGCACATTTCGTCTTTTTGTGCAAAACTTTCAAATAAAAGCTTCAAATTCAATCTAATCTGAATTCTTGATTATAAATTGAAACCCATTAATTTTGTAATATCTTACATCAGCAAACGTCTCTCCATCGCTAATGAGGTTTTCAAGAATCTTAGGACGTGCTTTATGCTCTGTAAGTAATAATACTCCAGTTGGTGGTAAATTATCGATTTCCGAGATACACGATTCGGGTTTGTTTACGCACGTGAAGGATACTTCATTCGAATTAGGATTTTGATTAAAACCCAAAGCATCGGTCCGCGAGTAAAATGTCGTAGCTGCAGCTTTAATAAAGCTGTAGTCACGACATTTTGCTCGCGTATCGACGAAAGGCTCTTTCAACAATACAACAAACTGACGCACTCTGAGTGTTATAAGCTTGGTGCACGTTTATTCGAAATATCTTCAATACACGATTTTTCTACTTCAAAAGTATTGTACATGAGAGTTACTGCACGCCCGGTAATCTCGGGCTCCATCTCTTTTTGGAGAACAGTGCAAAAAGGAGACAATGATACTTCCGATATGGAGCCAAGGACCGGAACTGAACAGAAAAGGTAAATAAAACTGTGCACCTCGCGCACAATTTGATCTCCTATTAACCTATTATACATTTTCCCAAAACGTCCAGAGTTTCATACCACATAGAAATGATTATATTATACGTTGGCGTCGATAGATTTCAAAAATAATTCCGTTTGTGAATAGAAACTTGAATCAAAGTTTTGACATCGGACCCGATCAAACACGAAAATGCATGTTGAAATCGTTCAAATCCATGTAATCAACAGTTCTGAAAGATTTAAACGGCAATGTTTGTGAAATGAATGATAACGTGTTGATATAGAATAATGTTACCACAAAGAACTGCGTTTTTCCTATCCCTTTTGCGGATTTTCTTAGATGAGAAGGAGACCGGGATGCGGTGGGGAGACAAGATTCAGAGGGAGAGGCGATGCATATATAAAAGAATACAGTGAATGATTTTCTAGGATTGTAACTTTATGCATATTACAGGACACTTTTTCTTTCCCTTTTACACAGTAAATGTGTCTCTCAGACTCTCTAGATCAGCCATATTTATATCTGGTCTATATTTTTCTCCTTTCTCCAAACTGACTTACCGGGCCACAATGGTGAATATAAAGTGAACGCGTAATAATTTTTGTAAATCTATTCTTACGAAACATTTTCAAAGAAAAACAAATAGCTAATTTGAGAATTCAGGTCATCCTAAAATTTGAAAAATACGCTAGGTTCTTAGAAATATGGATAGCGGAAGGAGTTCAGATTTGCAATAAACGGACGTTCTGTGCCTTATACGTTGTAAAAGCTCTATAACAACACCGGTGGTTTATCAGAATTTTCACACGTCTTTAAAAAGGGGTGGGTGTTAATTACAGGCTACAGATGTTAAGACGGAAAAAAAGGGGGGGGGCGAAAATTTATTTTGACTGCAAAGAGCAGGTGGTTCATGACTAGAATGAATTTACAGTATACATACTATACAGTTAGTAACATCGTGAAATTGACATTTATTTCGATCAAAACCATTCAAAATCACTCACACAGCGCTCCAATCATTCATTCCAAACACTCACTCAAACCATTAAAAAACGCTCAAAATAGTTCAAAACCATTTAACAACCGTCCAAAATGCGCAGCATTTCATTCAAATCGATAACAATTTTCCACAATTTTTACTGGCAGCTGTGGGTTTTAAAGCGTCTGATTGGTCCGTGTAGACACACGAACACAAAATCACGTATATTTTTATAAAAGGAGGTAAAAATATCGCAAATTGGACGAAATTAGCGATCTTGGATAACATACTTTTAATTTCATTCAAACCTCGCTCCTCCCACTCATTCAATTGCATTCCGAAATCATTCCCAAATCATCGAAACATTGTCAATTTCACGGTGTTTTAACTTAAGCAGTGAAGTTTTTTACCTTTTGACATAATCTAGGATAAAGCGCCTTCTAAATATAAAGAAGAAAAAAAAAAAACTTTAAGCAAACCAATTATCTAAGTATTGAACCATCACAAAAGGGGACATTTGGTTGAGAACAGTTACATTCGCCCTCTATTGAATTCATTGTGGCATTGATTTGTTTGGGATTGGGGTTTATTACAGGTTATAAGTTTTCCTAAAATCAAACAAAAAGGGTCGGCTTTGACGTCCGAAGAGGGACTGGGGTTACATAAGAGTATGGGGTTCTATTTGAAGTTTTACAGTACATTTATATATGCATCGCCTCTCCCTCTGAACCTTGTCTCCCGCACCGCATCCTGGTCTCCTTCTCATCTGAGAAAATCCGCAAAAGGGTCAGGAAAACGCAGTTCTTTGTGGTAGCATTATTCTATATCAACACGTTATCATTCATTTCATCGTCATTGCCACTTAAATCTTTCAGAACTGTTGATTACATGGATTTGAACGATTTCAACACGCATTTTCGTGTTTGATCGGGTCCGATGTCCAAACTTTGATTCAAGTTTCTATTCACAAACGGAATTATTTTTGAAATCTATCACCGCCAACGGATAATACAATCATTTCTATGTGGTATGAAACGCTTGACGTTTTGGGAAAATGTATAATAGGTTAATAGGAGATCAAATTGTACGCGAGGTGCACAGTTTTATTTACCTTTTCTGTTCAGTTCCGGTCCTTGGCTCCATATCGGAAGTATCATTGTCTCCTTTTTGCACTGTTCTCCAAAAAGAGATGGAGCCCGAGATTACCGGGCGTGTACTGGTAATTCAAAGAAAGATATATATTAGACTTTTAACAATCATTTGATTTTAACAGCTGATAATTGACAAGACGAAAAGCCTGATTTTGAATAACTTATAATATGGTCAACTGTCATATATCTATATGAGGAAGTACTTCATCCCTGACGAAACAACTTCAATTGACGGGCGGCTAGTCACGCCCGACGAGCTCCGATTTGAAAATAAACAGAGTTATTTTGCAAAACTTATGACCTCTAACATTCAGCAATAAGTTAAACGGCTGGTTTGCAACCTTATGGTCGAAACGACAGCTTGAATAAGCTGTAGTTACGATGTGTATGCCACCATGGTAATAAAACAGCTCCAAATAAATGTCGACCAATGTTGGAATTCACTTCCAGTCTAAATGAATGCATTGATTGGCCAATTGGTTCTTTCATTGACACCGCGATCCGTCAATTGACTCAGCTGCTCTCGCATACTGACTCCGACAGGAAGTTCCACTATATATTAAAAGGTATTATTTTGCAAAAAATCATGGTCAGTTACATGAAGAAAGTAAAATGGTTGGCGACCTAAAAGTCGTAACTACAACTTGAATATATTGCAGTTATGACATTAATCGCCTCCCCCCCCCAAAAAAAAAAAAAAAAAAAAAAAACAAAAACAACAACAAAAAAAAAAAAGAAAAAAAAAGACAAGAGGACCATGATGGTCCTAAATCGCTCACCTGAGGCATCTGCAAATTACAATACTTTTTTTATAAAAAAAAGACACAACTTGACCAAAATAAATGAAACAAATATAAGATTTTGGGCTTTGTACAAAACAATCCAGTAATGCTTTACAATAAGAATGAATGCCTTATGCTTTATAGTTTAATCCATTATCAAACTATCCCAGAATTTGTCGCCATCAGGGAAAAAGGTTTAAAAAAGCATTGTGAGAAAGGGAGTGACAAGCAATTTCTCCATTTCTGTTTAAAAAGAATTATTTCAATGCGATTTACGCAATTTTCAATCCGAGGAACAGAGACATCATATCCTAAGAGCATATTTTCCTGTAACATAGTACAAAATTATTTAGTCATGCTACATACCAAATAAGAATGCCCTTACCTTATATTTCAGAAAAAGACTTTATAAGTTGCTCTAACTTGGTGTTTTCCAAAATTTTGGACCTCTGGGGCAGTGCCATATTTTATCTCAGGGCTAAGATTTTAGCAAACATAATAGAAAACCATCTAGTTATGCTATACATCAAATATGAATGCCTTAGACTTTGTAGATTGGGAGGAGAAGACTGTTGAACATGGTCTAATTCAGCATATTTACGAACTTTGGACACCCAGGGAAGGGGTGTTTTTTAATCTAGAGGCATTATTTAATCAAAATTGATAGATAACAGCCAGGCTATGCTACACTCAAATATAAGAGCCCTCCCCCTTAAAATGAAGATTTTTTTTAAACATACTCAAATTGTTCGTTTTTCCCAATTTTTGGACCCCTAGTGCAGGGCCGTTTTTGACCCATGGAGAACAACTTTTAGTGTTATAGTACAAAACCATCTAGTTATGCTGCATACTATATATGAATATCCTAGACCTTATAGTTTAAGAGAAGTCCTTTGAAATTGCTCTTATTAAGCATTTTTCCAAACTTCGGACATCAGGGGTGGGGCAATTTTTGACCGCAGAGATTAAATATTTAAAAACTTGGTAGAGAACCATTTGATTAAGCTCTATACAAAATATAAAGGCATTTGGCCTTGTAGTCTATGAAAAAAACAACAAATATTTACTAAAGTTTCCCATTTTCATATGCCGCGGTTAAAAGACTTTTTGACGGAATTAAATTCTTTTAACAACTTTTGAAGAACTTCATCCAATGAACATCCCTGCAAAGTTTCAGATTAATTGGCCTACTGGTTAAGGAGGAGAAGGTTTTTAAAGATATTTAAAGAATTACTAAAGATTTCCATTTTCTAATGCCGCCGCAGCCAGATTTTTTGACGGAATTTAATTCTTTTAACAACTTTTGAAGAACTTCACCCAAGGAACATCCTTGCAAAGTTTCAGCTTGATTTGCCTACTGGTTTTGGGAGGAGAAGATTTTTAAAGAATTTAAAGAATTACTAAAGATTCCTATTTTCAAATGCCGCGACAACAAGAGTTTTTGACGGAATTTAATTATTTTAATAACTTTTGAAGGGCTTCACCAAATGAACATCCCTGCAACGTTTCAGCCTGATTGGCCTACTGGTTTAGGAGGAGAAGATTTTTAAAGATATTCAAAGAATTACTAAAGATTCCCAATTTCTAATGCCGCGGCAACCAGAGTTTTTGACGGAATTAAATGTTTTTAACAACTTTTGAGGAACTTCACCCAAGGAACATCCCTGCAAAGTTTCAGCTTGATTGGCTTACTGGTTTAGTAGGAGAAATTTTTTAAAGAAATTGTGGACGGACGGACATACGGACAGACGGACGGACGGACGACGGACAACGACCGATCATAATAGCTCACCTCGCACTTTGTGCATAGGTGAGCTAAAAAAACAACAACAAAACCACCCGTCACATAACTGTCGTCTAATGTCAGAGTCAAAGTTCACTTCCAATATACAATCGATTTGAGCAATTGTTTCTTTGATTAACAGCCATTATCATTTCACTCATTTCTGATACATTCTTTAATATATATCAAATCGAAAGATCAAGTCTGGTAATAGATGTTAGAAATGCCATAATTCTTATGCATTTAGAACGCACGCCCGGTAATCTCGGGCTCCATCACTTTTTGAAGAACTGTACAAAAAGGAGACAATGATACTTCCGATATGGAGCCAAGGACCGGAACTGAACAGAAAAGGTAAGAAAAACAGTGCACCTCGCGCACAATTTGATCTCCCGTTAACCTATTATACATTTTCCCAAAACGTCCAGAGTTTCATACCACATAGAAATGATTATTTTACCGGCTGGCGGTGATAGATTTCAAAAATAATTCCGTTTGAGAATAGAAACTTGAATCAAAGTTTTGACATCGGACCCGATCAAACACGAAAATGCGTGTTGAAATCGTTAAAATCCATGTTATCAACAATATTGTAAGATTTAAGTGGCGATGACTGTGAAATGAATGATAACGTGTTGATATAAATTAATGTTACCATAAAGAACTGCGTTTATCCTACCCCCTTTACGGATTTTCTTAGATGAGATGGAGACAAGGATGCAGTGCGGGAGACAAGATTCAGAGGGAGAGGCGATGCATATAAAAATGTACTGTAAAACTTCTTTTAGAACCCCATACTCTTATGTAACCCCAGCCCATCTTCGAACGTCAAAACCGACCCTTTTCTGATTTTCTGAAAACTTAAGCCTGTAATAAACCCCAAATCCCCAACAAATCAATGCCGAAATGAATTCAATAGAGGGCGAAAATAACTGTTCTCAACCTTTAAGTTTTTTCATTATATTTAGAGGGCGCTGTATCCTAGATTATGTCAAAAGGTAAACAATTCACTGCTACATTTAATAACACCTTGAAATTGACAATTTCTGGATGATTTGGGTGAATGAATGAAATTGAATGAATGGGAGGAGCGACTTTTGAATGAAATTAAAGGAATGTTATCCAAAATTGCTAATTTCGTCCGAATTTTCTTTCAGAAATCCCTTGAAACAGGCACCCTCCCCCAGGTATAGACAAATGCAAACGTGACTCCACTGTCCAAGAAAGGAAACAAAGAAGATCCTGCAAATTACATACCTATATCCTTAACATGTATGCTGTGTAAAGCTCTTGAACATATTGTAGCATCAAATCTAACAAAACATTTTGACAAAAAAAAATATTCTTTATGACCTACAGCATGGTTTCAGAGCAAGGTGTTCATGGTTAAACCAAGCGACTGCAACTGACCGACCTTCTTGCCAGAAACCTTGCTGAAGGAAAACAAACTGATCTAGTTTTTTTAGACTTCAACAAGACTTTTGATAAAATTAGCCACTTAAAACTTTTGTATAAATTGCAGGAACATGAAGTAAACAACACTACCCTTTTGTGGATTAAATCTTTTCTTATAGGCAGAACACAAAAAGTAGTCTTACAAGGTGGATGCTCATCCGAAGTTCCTGTCACTTCTTGAGTACCTCAGGGATCGGTGCTTAGTCCAAATCTGTTTTTCTTGTATATTAACGACCTTCCTAATACCATCACCTCCCGAGTTGGTTTGTTTGCAGATGACAATGCCGTTTACTTAGTTATAAACAACAAGCAAGACTATCACCATGCAAGAAGATCTAGACAAATTAATGCAGTGGGAGAAAAAGTGAGAAATGGAGTTTAATCCCAGCAAATGCTAAATATTACTAAAAGAAGAAAAAACATCTTTTTATTACAGGCTACATGGATAAGTGCTAGAGACTGTGGACAATGCTAAATACCTAAGAGTTACAATATCTGGAGATCTTTCATGGAACACACACATTGACAATATAACTACAAAGGCAAATAAAACCTAAGGTTTTATTCGCAGAAACATCCAGACCAAAAATAAGAAGATCAGAGAGACATCGTACAAAACATTAGTCAGACCCCAGGTAGAATACGCGTCGACCGTTTGGAGCCCTTACACTAAAACCAATATCAACAAAAGGGAAAAGTACAACGTAGAGCAGCAAGATGGGTTCAAAATAATTTTCATGCAGAAGGAGCTTGGCTGGCAAACTCTTCAATATAGACGAGACGTTTCCAGAGTCACCATGTTTTATAAAATCGTTAATAGTTTTGTTGTAGTGCCCGTACCAGCTTATCTTGAAAGACCAGTTAGGACCACCCGACATATGCACACAGCATCTTTCAGACAGATCCATACGAATGCTTTCTTCCTTAAATATTCTTTCTTTCCCTACACAGTGATATTTTTGAACAGCCTACCAGAAACAGCAACCTGACATTGCAGCGTTCAAAAAGAGTCTCGATTCTTTTCAGATAGTGAGCCGTCCTGAATGACCAGAATATGTTTATCAGATCTCTTAATCTAACATTCACAATACTTTTAAATATGGCACCCCAACCAATGACTAACAGTTTATATTCAAGCACAGACGCGCACCTTCCAGTCATACCCGAAAGGGGAGTTAGGCAGTATATATAGATAGATGGAGATTTATTAACTCCCTTTATTAAAATATACATGCTTTGTGTTTGTTTGTCCTCACGGACCAATCAGACGCTTTAAAACCCACAGCAGCCAATAAAAATTGTGGATTTGTTTGTTTGAATGGGGTTTCACGCCGCTTTTAACAATCTTTCAGTTATATCGCGGCGGCTGGAGCACCTAACAATGGATTCCTGGTATTTCTCGCACCAGTACAACCACTACACCCTTTCCTAGCCTCCAGCTGCTATCCCACATAGGCTTACGATTATTTGCCCATTGGTGGTAGACAAATGTCGGAAAGAGTATTGCCGCCGTCGGGGACCGAACCCGGGACCCTTTGAATGAAAGTCCGACGCGCTACCAACTGCGCTATGACGGCGGCCGATAAAAATTGTGGAAAATTGTTGCCAATTTGAATGAAATGCTGCTCATTTTGGAAGGTTTTTAAATGTTATTGACATAATTTGAGCGTTTTTAATGGTTTTGGGTGAGTGTATGGAATGAATGATTGGAGCGCTGTGTGAGTGATTTTGAATGGTCATTTCACTTCATGTTAACACAAGTCAGCAGAAAATAAACAAGTGTGTAGCAGAGTTGTGACTGAAAGTATGAGCTCAAAGCGTGGGTTTTGTATTAATCTATTGGTGAGTTGTGTAACTCGATTCTTGCGACTTTAATATAAATATGGCTGTTCTAGAGAGTCTGACAGACACATTTACCCTGTACAAGGGAAAGAAAAAGTGTCCTGTAATATTCATAAAGTTACAGTCCTAGAAAATTATTCACTGTACTCTTTCACATGCATCGCCTCTCTCTCTGAATCTTGTCTCCCGCACCGCATCCTGGTCTCCTTCTCGTCTAAGAAAATCCGTAGAAGGGGTAGGGAAACGTAGTTCTTTGTGGTAACATTGTTTTATATCAACACGTTATCATTCATTTCACTGTCATAGCAACTTAAATCTTTCAGAACTGTTGATAACATGGATTAAACGATTTCGACACGCATTTTCGTGTTTGATCGGGTCCGATGTCAAAACTTTGATTCAAGTTTCTATTCTCAAACGGAATTATTTTTGAAATCTATCACTGCCAACGGATAATATAATCATTCCTATGTGGTATTAAACTCTGGACGTCTTGGGAAAATGTATAATAGGTCAATAGCAGATCAAATTGTACGCGAGATGAACTGTTTTACTTACCTTTTCTTTTCAGTTCCGGTCCTTGGCTCAATATCGGAAGTATCATTGTCTCCTTTTTGTACTGTTCTCCAAAAAGAGATGGAGCCCAAGATTACCGGGCGTGGAATGGCTTTCATTAGAACTAATCGTTGGTATTTGGTTAGAAAATGTTTAGTGGCCATTTCGACCCGAATAAACGAAAACGATTTACCTGTGTCATTTTTAGCCAGCAAAGCGTCAGCTTTAATAGCTTAAGATGACAGACAAAATTCTGAGATCTTCTCAAAGTTCAACGAGCGCAAACTTCAACTGGACGCTTAACCACTACATCCGTTAAATACCTACGCCATAAAAAGTAATTCACCCGCCTGCAAGTTCATCTCCTGGGTATTTTTCGCTCACTTGAGCTCATCGTGTTAAAATGACTCTGATCAGAGTCTTCAAAGAAGTTACAGACGACAATTTCAAATTGTTGAAGATTCTAAAACTTTCTAGGTAGAAAACAATGTGGTAAATGAAGATATTGCTTGTAACAAACAATTTCTTCATTTTCCACATTGTTTTCCCAAATATTTTCGTAAGGAGCGTAGAAAGGAGGGATTGTGTTGGAATGGGTTAACTCTTTGGTTACTTTAATCTAGTTTCTTCGTCATTATAACGTTAAACAAAGAAGATTGCTGAATAAAACAATGCTGTGCTAGCCTACAGTACATTTCAGTACTTTGATTTAAAATTTTGCCGTGATCATAAAATATTAAACAACCAGTATTGCAATCACTTATAGTTTTCATCTCAACCCTTGTTATGCTGAATAAAATGCTTTTTTAAAGCTGCATTGAATTCAAAGCTCTGAAAGCACTGAAAGGTTTGGTTGAGATGAAATATTGAAAAAAAATCATTTTCACAAGTTATAGCAAACAGGTGGTGTAGACTGTTTCAGAGTGCACAAATGTGCAGGCTGATCTATGTCTTATCCTCCTGCCAAAGCCGGGATCAGCACGGGAAGGATTAACATTCGCAGCTTTCAGTATAGCAACCTTCGTTTGTGTAAAATCGGTTATCTTTTATGCAAAGGAACTATTCCTAAAATCTTTTTTATATCTAATAATACAAATCCATTTGAAATCGTAACAAAATATACACATTCAAATGGCGGATGTCATATTTGATCAGAAATAATTAATGTAACAGAAATCTTAAGGGAGATCTTCAAATTTGCCCATTTTCACCCCTAGGACTTGCTTTATTAACGCAGCGACTTTCCCCAGACGAACGGATACAAATATACAGGTTATTTGTGAAAGATATACATCCTTGACAAGGAAAATAAATATTATTGATATATAATTAATGGTACACCATCTGCGATCATTCCAGTGACATTTTATTCTTTATAGTTCAATGGGAATAAAATGTCACTTTTTTATTAAACAAAAACCCTTTAAAATCACAACATGGGCGACTGTGTTGTCTTAACTAATTATAGATGTTTAAGTTATACAGAGAGATCAAAGGTCAATTTTGTCCATACCTGTGTAGACAAAACTGACCTTTGAACACTCACTATAACTTTCGGTTACTTATTAAGTGTTATCGATAATAAAGCAGCTATAAATCTTTTAATTTTTAAATCTACATTAAGGAGCCTTAACGCAAGTAGGTCTCCGTCAGGTGACACACGCCGTTGGATTATGCTCAACCCATTCCAACTCAATCCCTCCTTTTTACGCCCTTCAAGAAAAAAGCTTTGGAAAACATTGTGGAAAATGAAGAAATTGCTTGTATCAAGCAATTTCTTCATTATCCACAATGTTTTCTATCCAAAAAGGTGAAAAAATTTAAAATTCCATCAATTTGAAATTGTCGTCTGCATCTTCTTTCAATTTGGACCAGTCTAAAATTTTGTCAAGTGGGAATGGGTTAAACGGGAATATCACTTGTACAAACAAAAGGGCCACGGCCAAAGCGCAGTGATAGTGCGTATGACTCCTAGTCAAGTAGTCTCGGGTTCCATCCCTGGTCGCAGCGAATATCCTGTCTGACATTAGTCTCCCAAATGGGGGGATAATTGGTATGAGCAGCTGGGGGTTAGGAAAGGATGCAGTGGTAGTGCTGGTGTGAGAAATACCAGGAACCCATGGTTAGGTGCTCCAGCCGCCGCGATATTACTGATATACAATCAATCAATTAATACAAACAAAAACGTTTAAAATCATAACATTGACGGCTGTGTGGTTATAATTCAACGGCGATAATGTGTCACCCGACAAAGATCAACTTGCGTCTACGCTCACATAAGGCAGGTTAAAAAGTAAGAGTTGTATTAAGAGATGAAGAGACGATTTTGTTTTTCATGGGGGTATGACCCGAACTAAACTTATCACACTGTATGAATACCTGGAGGAGGTTCATACATAAGTGTGACTAGGTTTTTCGGGTCATACTACCAAGAAAATAAAAAAAAATATTCTCTCCATATCTTATAATTTAATAGAATCGAGCAAAATGCAAAAAAAAAAAAAAAAAAAAAACATTTTTTTTATAATTTTATGTATGGGACTATTTTGTGAGAAAATAAGAATTAGTATGTAAGCTTATGAAGCTATAGGACACTAAATAAGAAACCGATAGACGCTAATTAGTTAAAATAACACAGTCGCAAATGTTGTGATTTTAAAGATTTTTGTTTGTGTTCAAGTGACAGTTTATCCAATTAGCGTCTATCAGTCACTTTTTAAATATTCTCGGTTTATAAGCTATACTGTTTACTGTGAAAAACGCATGATATTGAAGATGAATACCACCTTGCTATCAAGTGTCCAAAATTTAATGATCTTAGAAAGAAATTCATTCTTAATTTTTATACCAAAAACCCAAGTATGTTTAAATTCATAAATTTATTGCGCGAATCAGACCAGAAAACCCTTCATAGACTTTCACTATTCCTTAAAGAAACATTTAATGAAAGAAAGAAACTGTTGAGATTTTCCGTGAAACTTAAAAAATCAGACCCAATGTACAAAGGAACAATCCTAATGATGAAGAAAATGATAAAGACTGAGGACTTTATTGTAATAATGATGTTTTATAATAAAATTTTTATAAGGTCCCTTTTCTTGTGTCACTTAACCAATCAGACCTAATTTACAAAGGAACAATCCAAATGATGGTACAATCATTCTATTAAATTTTGAAGAGATTCTGATAAAGACTGAGGACATTCTTGTGTTTATGAGGATTTGGTAATACTTTTTCATACAGCCCCTTTCCCATGATACTAGACAGATCAGGCCCAATTTGGAAAGAAACAATCCTTATGATGGTACAAACATTCTGTGAAAGTTTGAACAGAATCTGATGAAAACTGTAGACTTTATCTTGGTGTAAAATTTTTAAAATAAAATTTTCATAAGGCTCCTTTTCCTGTGATACTTGAAGGATCAGGTCTCATGTCAGCATCAACAATCGTGATTATTGTACAATGATTCTGTGAAGGTTTGAATAAAATCCAATGAAAGCTTTGGACTTGGATTACAAGGATTATAGATAAAATTCTCTAAAGGCCCCTTTTCCCATGATACTAGACAGATCACGCCTAATTTGAAAAGAAAGAATCCTCATGATGGAATAATCATTCTGTGAAAAGTTTTAACAGAATCTGATGAAAACTGTTGACTTTATTGTGGTACAATGATTTTAAAATTAAATTTCAGAATGCTCCTTTTCCTGTGATACTTGACGGATCAGGTCTAATGCAAATATCAACAATCATTATTATTGTACACTTATTCTGTGAATGTTTGAAGAAAATCCGATGAAAGCTCTGGACTCGGTAACAAGGATTTATAAATGAAATTTTCACAAGGCCCCTTTTCCTGTGCTTCCTGACAGTTCAAACCCTGTTATGAAAAGAATGATAGTTATGACCTTCCAATTATTCTGTGAAAGTTACAACAAAATCTTATCGAAGCTGTGGGCTTTATTGTGTTAACAGGGTTTTATTAATTGAATTTTCATATAGCCCCTTTTCCCATGTTACTTGATGGATCCGAACCAATTCCAAAGGGAACTCTTCTTACAAAATTATAATTTTCTGTTTGAATATAAATACAACCCTATCTCATCTGTGGACTTACAAGCATTAATTAAGATTTTTTTAATTGAATTTTCCTAAGGCCCCTTTTCCTATGTTTCTCAATGGATCAGACCCAATTTGAAAGGAACAATCCTTATGATGGTACAATCATTATGTGAAAGTTTGAAGTCAATTAGGTGAAATCTAGGGCCATTACGTGTTAACTAAGATTTTTTTTTATTAAATTTTCATAGGGCCCCTTTTCCCATGAAATTTGATGGATCAAACCTACTTCCGAAAGGAAAGGAACAATCAATTTAATGTAATAATCATTCTGGGAATGTTTGAAGAGAATTTGTTGAAAACTATGGACTCTATTGTGTTTACGAGGACTTTTTCAATCCAGTTTTTATCGGGCCCCTTTTTCCCGTGGTCCTTGACTGATCATACCAATTTTTGAAAGGAACAATTCTTATGATGGTACAATCATTCTGTGAAAGTTTGAAGTCAATCAGATGAAAACTGTGGACTCTAGAGTGTTAACAAAGATCTTTGAATTAAATTTTAATAAGGCCCCTTTTCCTATGATTCTTGAGGAATCATATCCAATTCCAAAAGGTACAATACTTATGATGGTACAATCATTCTGTGAAAGTTTGAAGAGAATCCGTTGAAAATCGTTGGCTCAAGATTATTACTGAGAATTTTTTATTAAACATTTCATAACGCCCCTTTTTCCTGTGTTTATTGAAGGATCATACCAAATTTCGAAAGGAATAATCCTTATGATAGTAAAATCATTCTGTGAAAGTTTGAAGGGAGTCCGATGAAAACTATTGACTCCAGAGTGTTAAAGAGTATTTCTTAAAAGATTTTTCGAATAAATTTTCATAAGGCCCCTTTTCCCGTGTTTCCTGATTGATCTGACCAAATTCCCAAACGAACAATCCTTATGATGGTACAATCATTCTGTGAAAGTTTAAATACAATCTGATGAAAACTGTGGATTCTAGAGTGTTAACAAGAATTTAATTAAATTTTCATAAGGCCCCTTTTCCCCTGTTTCATGACAGATCAGACCCATTTTCGAAAGGAACGATCCTCATGATTGAACAATCATTCTGAGAAAGTTTGAAGAGAATCCGATGAAAACTGTAAACTCTATCGTGTAAACGAGGATTTTTAATGGAGTTTTTAATTGAATTTTCATAAGGCCCCTTTTCCCATGTTTCTTGACGGATCATACCAAATTTCGAAAAGAACGATCCTTATGTTGGTACAATCTTTCTGTGAAAGTTTTAAGAGAATCTGGTGGAAACTGTGGACTTTATCTCGTAAACGAGGATTTTTTAATCAAATTTTCATAAGGCCTCTTTTCCCGTGTTTCTTGACGGATCATACCCATTTTCGAAAGGAACGATCCTTATGTTTGTACAATAATTCTGAGAAAGTTTGAAGAGAATCCGATGAAAACTGTTGACTCTATCGCGTAAACGAGGATTTTTAATTGAATTCAAATGAATTTTCATAAGGCCCCTTTTCCCGTGTTTCTTGACGGATCAAACCCATTTTCGAAAGGAATGATCCTTATGTTGGTAAAATCATTCTGTGAAAGTTTGAAGAGAATCTGATGAGAACTGTTGACTCTATCGCGTAAACGAAGATTTTTTAATTAAATTTTCATAAGGCCCCTTTTCCTGTGTTTCTTGACGGTTCATACCCATTTTCGAAAGAAAGGATCCTTATGATGGAACAATCATTCTGAGAAAGTTTGAAGAGAATCCGATAAAACTGTGGACTCTATCGCGTAAACGAGGATTTTTAATGGAATTTTTCATCAAAAATTTTCATAAGGCCTCTTTTCCCGTGTTTCTTGACGGATCATACCCATTTTCGAAAGGAACGATCCTTATGATGGTACAATCATTCTGTGAAAGTTTGAAGAGAATCCGATGAAAACTGTGGACCTTATCGCGTAAACGAAGATTTTTTAATTAAGTTTTAATTAGGCCCCTTTCCCGTGTTTCTTGACGGATCTGACCCAATTTCGAAAGGAACGATCCTTATGATGGTACAATCTTTCTGTGAAAGTTTGAAGAGAATCCGATGAAAACTGTGGACTTTATCGCGTAAACAAGGAAAAGTTTAACGGACGGACGTCGGACGGACGGCCGGACGGACGCACAGACGCTCGGACGGGAAAAAGCCATCGCTATAGCTCTAGTGGCCTTCGGCCAGTAGAGCTAAAAACTGTTGACACTAGAGTATTAACAAGGGAAAGTTAACGGTGGGGCGGATAGGAAACACGCTATCGCTATAGCTCTTCTAGTCTTCGGCTGCAGCCTCTTTGAATTAAGACCATTCTAAAAATTGGTAGTGTGGTAATGTTTTGAATCCTTTTCAAACATCTTATTTGCTTCTATATAACCTATAGGATGTGATCTTTTGTTCGTTTGTTTGAATGGGGTTTTACGCCGCTTTCAGCAATCTATCAGTTATATCGCGGCGGCTGGAGCACCTAACAATGGATTCCTGGTATTTCTCACACCAGTACTACCATTATATCCTTTCCTAGCCTCCAGCTGCTATCCCACATAGGTCTACGATAATCGACCCATTGGTGTGAGACAAATAGTCGGAAAGGATGAGTGCCGCCGTCGGGGATCGAACACGGGACCCCTAAATTGACAGTCCGACGCACTACCAACTGCGCTTTGACGGCGGCCTTTCAGAATGGAGGGATCGCTGGTACCATCCGCCGACTCCGCTGGCCACTTCCATTGAGTTCTCACTGGAAGTTTGACTTCGATGTTTTTTCGAAATTTATTTGAAAATTTCTTCCAAATTTATGACCAGTAGCATGAAACAAAAAAGTAAAATAGTTGAGTTACAACATAAATGTCGTAGCTACAGCTTGAATAGACTGTAGTTACAGCGTTTTAGTCGCCAAACTAACAAATCCGAGTCACATAATTGTCGGCCAATGTCTGAACTCAATCTACACTTCCGGGCTATACGAATGTTTTGATTGATCGATTTATTGTTTAAATGACAATTGCGATTGGTGAATTGTGAGACAAAATCTAAATGAACCAAAGGATGTACAATTACATGCGTTAAGATAAGAAAAAGGGATTAGAGGGCGAATGGTAGGAAAAAACAGAAATCTTGACCTTTATTAACCCTGTCTTTATTCAAGACCATACTCTCGGCGACCCAAGCCAAAGACGACATTGATCAAGCACGTCACATATATCAGCGTTTCCTCGAAATGACATGTCATCGGCTGAAAGAAATGTAATCTCATAAGGTCCAAATACATACTTTACGTCTAATGGCGACAACCACTTATTTGTTATGCTGGCTATGCTGACATGTTTCTATTTATTAGATAACAGAATTTTAGCCTGAGATTGCGTAATAAATCTGCAGGCCAGAGTTAATAACGTAAACTCAAACCCACGCCAAGTTAAACAGAAAACATGTGAAAACATACAACGCAATTAATACAAATCTTCAGTCGCATTAAAAGTAGATTGGAATGGATTGCACGACCTAAAGTATTCACTAATACGTGCGGTGCATGGCGCTAGCTTTTATTGTGAATACTTCTTAAAGCACCTCGGAGGGGGAACCTAACAATTTCACGGCTCTTCTAGCTAAAGTGTATGTAGATAATACTTTGCTACTTTATGATAAAATACACTCATCTATCCTGTCATAACTTGTCATCTTACATCAATACGTGAAATTGGCGAGCTTCAACATCGATTTCATTAAAATTGTTTATTCACCGTTCCGTTAAAATACTCAAAAGATCATTAAAAATGTTCACACATTCATTCACGTCACTCAAAATTCTTCTTGTCCCACCCACTGATCTCCGACAGGAAGTTAGACTTAGATAACCCGTTAACCCATTCCAACACAGTGGAATTTTAGACCGGTCCAAATTGAATGGAGCTGCAGACGACTATTTCAAGTTGATGGAATTTTAAATTTTTTCGTCTTTTTGGATAGAAAACATTGTGGACAATTAAGAAATTGCTTGATCCAAGCAATTTCTTCATTTTCCACAATGTTTTCCCAAGCTTTTTCGTTGAGGGGCGTAAAAAGGAGGGATTGAGTGGGAATAGGTTAATTTGCTCAATTTATGGTCGGTAACATGTTACGAGATATAGAATGCTTGGTTTGCGACTTAAACGCCGAAATTGGATAATACGCAGTTACGACGTTTTAGTTGCCAAGCCACGTAAATGTTGACCAATATCGGAGATCAAAGTTCGTTTCTGATCTAAATGTATGATATGATTAGTCTATCATTTTTTTGATTGACAACCGCGATTTGTCAACACGACTTGGACGAATCCGAATGGTCCGAGTTAACCCTTGCAAGACGGCAAAACTGCTCCAAATATAAAGAAGTTGCACACGACAATTAATAGTATATGAATTTTTTGATTTTTTTTTAATTTTCTTGATTTAAAAACATTGTTCAATATCAAGGAATTGCTAGTTTTAAGCCATTTCTTCATTTTTCACAACGTTTCCAACGTTCTTTTTCTTAGGGGCGTCAAAAATTGGCATTGTGTTGGAACGGGTTAAGCAAACAGTACCCCTACATTGGTAAGTATTTATCTTTCAGTTAATTTAAATTTCAATTCGTTCTAAACTCGCTTACTCCACCAGCTCAATTCCATTCTATGCCATTCTAAATCTTTATTTTGTCAATTTCAAGATGATCTGAACTGTAATCGGATCTTTTTCTCGCAGACAGATTTCTTTAATAAGAAATTCATTGGTACCGAATCGATCAGTTCTCTCTCAATTTCGATCTGTTTTCATGCATTATCCATATTCTTCAAAGGAGCACATACATTTAACAGATGAAGAGAATATTTTTGTTTTCATTGAGGTATGAACCGAAAAACCTAATCACAGTGTATGAATACGCACAGTGTGTGATAAGATATTCTCTTCATTTCTTATAATTTAATAGCATCGAGAGAGAGAAAAAAAAAAGCTTTACACATTTTGATACCTTTTTGTATGGGATTATTTTGTGCGAAAGCATACAAAATCGCTTCGTGCTCAAAATTTTGTTCCTGGAGTTATAATTATTTTCGACCAATCAGAACGCTCGTTTTTGATAGACGAAACTAAAAATTATTACGTTTGGAACCATTTTACTAAGCGTGAAGTGTAGACACTCAAGAGCCTGGGCAATCCCTCGAGGTATTTAGAATAATAGATGATCGCGTAAAGAAGCCTTGAGTTATGAACTCTTTGTAGAAAGCAAAGTAAAGACTCTGATCAGACTGTGCAAATGCACAGGCTGATCTGAGTCTTTACTTGGCGCAAAGACGAAATGGTTGGACATGACACACACGGGTCCAAAGATTGCATAAAGCATTTTTAAATTTTTTTAACCAGAAATGAAATTTCATATTGATTTGTTTCATAGGAAATAGCCTCGCGCATGGCTTGTGTATGTGTATTTCCGTTTATTTATCGTCGCTACCGTAGCACATGTCCATATAATCGACGTCGCTAAAAGACGGTTTGTTGTTTCGGGGGATAGTGCAAAGGTACATGACGAAACTAATGAGAGTTCCGCTCCACCTGGTCCTTTAACGTGCTCGATGGATAGCACCGTCACACGGGGGCTCGGCTTAACGTCTCATCCGAAGGACAATTCGTTCATTAGTTGAAATGGTCAGCCCAGGACTCGAACCCGTGATCTTGAGGTTTGAAGTCAAGTGCTCTACCAACTGAGCTAATCAGTCTGACATGATGGCTTGATTAGTTATATTGGGGTAAATAGTATTTGCGGCGGCCGATGGACCTAACCGTCGCTTCCAGTTGTTTCCCACATAAGTACAAACACAATATTTGATCAAAGGCAACAGCTGTTAATCGCACTTAGACACACAGCTTAACGTCGCCCGTTGGTGAGAAAGCATTGACCCAAGAAAGAATAAGGGAGGAGCCGGGGTTCGATTGAAAGCATAGCGCGTTAACTTACCGACTGATTGATTTATTGATTGATTGAATGGGGTTTAACGCCACTTTTAAAAGGCTTTCAGTCATATCGCGGCGGCTGTATCACCTGACAATTGATTCCTGGTATTTCTCACACCAGTATTAGAACTACAACCTTTCCTAGCCTAAAGCTGCTATCCCATTTAGGTTTACGATTATCCACCCATTGGTGAGAGACAAATGACGGATTTGTTTGTTTGTTTGAATGGGGTTTTACGCCGCTTTCAACAATTTTTCACCTAACAATGGCATCCTGGTATTTCTCACACAAGTACTACCATTACATCCCTTCCTAGCCTCCGGCTGCTATCCCACATTGGTCTACGATTATCGACCCATTGGTGAGAGACAAATAGTCGGAAAGGATGAGTGCCGCCGTCGAGGATCAACCCGGGACCTCTAGATTGACAGTCCGACGACAAATGTCGGAAAGGATTTGTGCCGACGCCGGGGATCGACCCCATGACATACCCTGTTTGGGGATTAAATGACGTTTTCTATCCCTCATAATGACGTCATCTGTTGTAATGATAAACGATTATTTGATATATTTAGGGACTATAATGTGATTCATTTGAAACATAGTAAACACTATTTAAAATCGAAGTACTGAAAAGTACTGGAGGCTATCAAAGCATTGTTTTGGTCAGTTATCTTCTCTGTCATAAAGAAACGAGGTTAAAGTAATCAAGGAGTCCTCCACAATCCCTCCTTTTTACGCCCCAAAGAAAATAGTTGTGGAAAACAATATGGAAAATGAAGAAATTGCGTATTACAAGTAATTTCTTCTTTTTCCACATTGTTTTCTACCTAGAGAGATAAGTATTTTAGAATTTTCAACAATTTGAAAATGACGTCTGCAACGTCTTTGAAGACTCTGATTAGAGTCATTTTGGACACGATGTGTTAAAGTGAGCTAAAAATTACCTAGGAGATGAACTTGCATGCAGAGTTGGCAATATTTCTGAAACACATAAGAACTACTTTTTATGGCGTAGGCATTTAACGGATATAGTGGTTATACCTCCAGTGGCAGTTTGCACTCGTTGAACTTATCTTAAATAGCCGTCTCGACATTTTCGGATCCCTATAAATATCGCGAAGTGGTAATCAACATCATTTCATCTTTTCCCTTAACCCATTACCGAACGACATAATTTTAGACTAGACCAAATTGATACAGAACAGAACAGAACAGAACAAAACTTTTATTTACATCCAAGTACATAACAGTACAACATGGACAAAAAACATATAAACATATAAACATGAATTTGTAATATTTAAAAACTTCCGATAGAAGTTGCAGACGACAATTAAAAGTGCGCTCAAGTTCGAAAATTTATGCTAAATAAGGTAGGCAGAAATCTTGTGAGCAATTTCTCAGTTTTCTGCAATGTTTTCAATGAAAATTTTACTTTAGGGTGGAAATAAAGCGGGATTGCGTTCTAATTGACAGATGGCCTCTATCAGTTAAAAACCCAATTGACCAATCAAATCATTCATTTAGACTGAAAGTGAACTTTGAACTCCAACATTTATGTTAACCCTTTCCCGTACAATCCCTTGTTTTCACGTTTCTGTGATTTTGTACATGAGAAAACATTGTGGGAAAACAAGAAATTGCTTGTATGAACCAATTTCTTCTTTTCCCACAATGTTTTCTAACGTGTAGGTCGGTTATTTTTCAAATTGCACCCACTTGTATTTGTCGCCACTAACCTCTTTAAAATAGGACCAGTCTAAAATTTTGAAAAAAAACGGGAATTGATTAAGCATTTTTCCGTTAGGCGACTTAAAGGTCATAACAGATTTTTTAAGCTGCAGTTACGATGTTTCGCCACTAAATCCTTTACTAGCCTCAAGCTGTTATCCAATTTAGGTTTACGATTCCACCCATTGGTGAGAGAATGTCGGGATGGATATGTGCCGCCGCTGGGGATTGAAGATTGGGAGACCAGTCTAAAAATTTGAACTAGAGGCGCTTGAGTGCCTGTATTGCTCCACAGGCATGAATGTACTGATTAAGCAAATTTTTCATCAATTCAAATAAGCTGAATATAATGAAAATAAATCTAAATCATTGAAATCTTTGAAATAGTTCTTGAGAACCATTTGAAAATTTTCATTGTTTTTACAAAAGTCAAGTCAATATATCTAAAATTCATTATGTAAAATTTTCACTGTATACCATACATGGACATAACCCACCACCATAATAGCCCTGTTTTTCAACCAATCAAAATTGTATGAAAGAATCTGACAAACAGTCATCTGGTTATCATTCCCATGAAATTTGGTTGAAATCCATCAACAGGCTCCTGAGAAATACAAAGTTTTCAGTATATACCATATATGGAAATTAGCACTGCTCATTTAAGCCATATTTTTCATCCAATCAATTTTTTTTTCATAATCTGATAAAAAGGTCACCAAAGGATCGAACCGGTCAAATTTGGTTGAAATCCATCCACTGGTTTCTTAGAAGAAGAATTTCAAAGCTTTTACCATATATGGAAAAAATCCCGACCATTAAAGCCATCTGATCAAAATTCTTAGAAGGAATCTGATAGAGGTTCACCATAGCATCATTTCTTTGAAATTTGATGGAAATCCATCCACTAGGTTTTGAGAAGAAGATTTTCAAAGTTTTACCATATATGGAATTAGCCCCACCCCTTAAAGCCATGTTTTCATCCGATCAAAATTCTTTGAAGGAATCTGGTAAAGGTTCACCACAGGATCATTCCTTTAAAATTTGGTTGAAATCCATTCACCAGTTTCTGAGATGAAGATTTTTAAAGCTTTAACCATATATGGCAATTAGCCCTGCCCCTTAAAGCCATGACTTTCACCCGATTACAATTTTTTGAAGGAAACTGAAAGAGGTTCACCCTAAGATAATTTCTGTGGAATTTGGTTGAAATCCATCTACAGGTACCTGAGAAGAAGATTTTCAAAGCTTTTACCATTTTCGGAAATTAGCCCCGCCCCTTAAAGCCATATTTTTAATCCGATCAAAATTCTATGAAGGAATCTGGTAGAGGGTCACCCAAGGATCATTTCTGTGAAATTTGGTTTAAAACCAACCACTGGTTTCTTGGATGAAATATTTTCAAAGCTTTCACCATATATGGAAATTAGCCCTGCCCATTAAGTCATGTTTTTCATCCGATCAAAATTCTTTGAAGGAATCTGATAGAGGGTTACCTAAGGATCATTTCTGTGAAATTTGTTTGAAATTTGGTCAGTACTTTCTGAGGAGAATTTGTTTGTTTGTTTGGATGGGGTTTAACGCCGTTTTTAACAATCTTTCAGTTATATCGCGGCGGCTGGAGCACCTAACAATGGATTCCTGGTTTTTCTCGCACCAGTACTACCACTACACCCTTTCCTAGCCTCCAGCTGCTATCCCACATAGGCTTACGATTATCTGCCCATTGGTGGTAGACAAATGTCGGAAAGAGTTTTGCCGCCGTCGGGGATCGAACCCGGGACCCTTTGAATGATAGTCCGACGCGCTCTGAGGAGAAGATTTTCAAAGTGAAAGTTTACGGACGGACGGACGGGCGGACGCACGCAAGAAGGACACAACGCCATGACAATAGCTCTCTGGCTTTCAACCAGTGGAGTTAAAAACGGGAATTGGTTAAGCTCTTTTCAGTTTGGCGGCTTAAAGGTCATAACAGATTATTTAAGCTGCAATTACGATGTTTCGCCACTACATCCTTCCCTAGCCTCCAGCTGCTATCCCACTACAGGTTTACGATTATCAACCAATTGGTGAGAGACAGTCGATTCTAATGAGCTCGAACAACATGGGATTGGAAGAGAGTTCTGAAATTATTTATGTATATACAAGCAAAGAGATCCATCCTTCTCATGTCGAAAAAATGTATCATTCTATGATTCTCTTCAGCGACCATTTTTTGGCCGTCCCTTTAATGGTCAGTTAATACAAGTTTTTCTATTCAGCAGTTTTAGTCTTGCATGGGATACCGTGTTCAGCATTATACCATACACGAGAATACTTTTGCCGATTTTCTTCATTTTATAATATAAAAATAATAATAACAATAAGAAATAATAACTGCAGTCCTCTAAGCTACTAAGTCCGTCCATATTACATCTTTAGCTAGTAAGATCAGTCCTTAAATTTTCATATAGCTCACCTAACCGTGCAATATCTAATTCTTATATGATTTAATTTAATTTTTAAATATGTTTATACAATTGAGTTTTCTCATTTAATAACAACTCGTTCGGTTTTCTTTTCAATCTTTCCTATGCGTGTAACTTTCTGACTTTTGAGACTTCGATCAAAAAAGACAACTTCAATGAAAAGTTCCATTACAACGGTAAAGATTTTACTTCATTTTTTTCAGCCGACTGAATGAAAAAAGAGAGAGAAAAAGAGAGAGAAAGAGAGGGAGAGAGAGAGGGGGGAAGAGGGGGGGAGAGAGAGAGAGGGAGAGAGAGGGGAGAGGGAGAGAGAGAGAGAGAGAGAGAGAGAGAGAGAGAGAGAGAGAGAGAGAGAGAGAGAGAGAGAGAGAGAGAGAGAGAAAGAGAGAGGGGGAGGGGGAGAGAGAGACAGAGAGAGAGAGAGAGAGAGAGAGAGAACACCCATAACTAAGGGTTTATTTCGGTCACGTTTTCGTTTTATAATAAAGCTCTTCTGGAATGACGGGGAAGATTAATTATTTTCTTCTCGCTAACGAAGGAATATATCGATAAACAGACATCTTTTAATAGATTTATGCAGATGAGGTGCGAAAAATCTTCCGCGGGTAATGAATTATTTCATTTTCTTTTGTCATTGGATGCTTCTTCAGAGTCTTTCCAGGCCATATAAATACTTAAATACGTTTTTCCTGATCCCGCATCACTATCTTTGAAATTAACCCTTTCCTGTTCAATCCCTAGGTTTTACTTTCGTTTGTTCTCAAGATTGAGAAAACATTGTAGAAAAAAGAAAAGAATGCTTGTAACAAGCAATTTCTTTTTCCACAATGTTTTCTACCCTATGAATGGTTATTTATCAAAACAATCCTCCCTGTAAGGGTTAAGTCGCTGATGCGCTTCCAAGAACTTTGTTCACAAGCGAACAATTATCTCTTTATTTTCCAAGACAAATTCAAGAAGCTCGCCAACATCTTTGGCTATTTAACCCATTCCCACACAGCAAAATTTTAGACTTGCCCAAATTGAAAGAAGCTAGAGACGACAATTTCAAGTTACTGGAATTTTGAATTTTTCGTCTTTTTTTAGATAGAAAACATTGTGGATAATGTGTCATTCTCCACAATGTTTTTCCAAAGCTTTTTTCTTTAAACGCATAAAAAGAGGGATAATGTGGGAATGGGTTAAAGATCCAAGCCGACAATTTCCAGACGACAGGGTTCAAACAATGTATTCTGGCATTTTGATAAGACAAAAACGTGTCCAAAAGAATGACCACGATACACAAACAGAAATAGACCTAGGAGTGGGGAATTCCTATCCCCGACTCTTTCAAAAAAGGCTCTTTTTTTGCTTGAGCGCTATTTTCACATTTTTCAAGGGCACTTATACGGGGACAAGTTAATACCAGGGCAAATCTTAAGGGTTGATAGGAAATTGAATTCCATAAAAATGGTGTCAGTGACAATAAAAAAATAAAGCAAACAAAAAACACTTCAGGACCATAACTGATATTCTAGGTTTAAACTAGTTCTAATAATACAAATTAATAAGGAAAGTTGAATAAAATTTATAAAAACAGCATTTAAAGCAATAAAAAGTGACTTACAAACACCTTTCTCTATTTGCGTTCAACTGAAGTTACCGTTGCACTGCGAGAAAATAAATTTATTCATATATGTAGAGGAAGACCCAAAGAACAATATAGGAGCCTTGAATTTAGCAAACATATATCATATAATACACATTCTCAATTTGAAACTGACCAGTTTCTATAAGGCGAATTGCAAATGGCAGACAAAATGTTTGTTTACATCTACTATTCCCAGCCAAAACAATGTTTCATTGATGAATTGAAAATAGAACAGACAATAAGGTATGGTGGCCCAGGCTTTCTCGAATAGAAAACAATTAGTTTTGAATTTCTCATAGCATTTTACAAATGAGGAAAAATATGAAATATGAAATGCTCAATAATCAATTCTTCTCACGTTATTTCAAATGAAATACCTAAAACGGTTAGAAACTCCAGGAAAAAAAGGGTATGGTATCTTTTGACCACCATACGCAACAAAATGCCAAACCGATATCTTATGAAAACTTCTGGAAACATGTACGTTTAGCGTAAATGCACCACAAAGAGCATAATGTCCGGGGTTTAATGTCAATTGAACAAAACTATCTGGTCGAAATGTATTAATTTTACCAAAACAGACTAATGTTCAACCAAAAATACCTCGATCTGTCTTTACGTGTCGATTTTTTTTTTCTGCTTTTAGTTGATTCGCGGAACTTCCGGGAGTGCCTTAGAACACCCAAAAATGTGATCACTATGATTAATGTAGGTCGATATCAATTAATTATTTAAAGAATATTTATTTAATAATTCAAGTTCAATATCTTTTTGACAGTATTGTAGAACCAAAATCTTCACCAAACAGTAGATTGTTAGCTTTAAATGACACATTAAAAATTATAGACTTGAAACTTACACTAATTTAAGTCGGACTGGGTAACTCGGCCCCTTTATCAGTGATTAAATAATAAATGTGTATTAAGTTTTGATACCTGCAGAAAGTATCAATAATAAATATCTTTATTGAAATGCGTTTTAATTACATGAACATTTATCAAATTTTTCACAACCGACCTAAAATATAAACATGTTATCGTGATGGCTTAGTAACAAATACTTTCACCAACAGGTTTATGGCATATTTTCCAAAGAATAAAAAAAAGACTCGATCAAGTTAAAACAAACGAAGCACATACGATATTTCCTTTTCCCTATATCAATTGACTTCGGTTAAAAATCGTCCTTAACAGGAAGTCGTTAAAATATTGTGATATCTCCCGATTTCATCGTATTCTCCCGATATTCCATTTGCCCTCACGATTGAACGATCCGGAAACAAATTGTCCTGATCTGTAGAAAAATTGAGGTGAATAAAACGGGGGTCAAAGAGATCGTAAAAAAATGAAGAAATAAAAGTCCTTATAGTTTACTATACTGTTATGTCCATCAAAGTTTGACCAACAGACTATATATGGGTGGCCTTTTCTGTTAGTTGGGCGTCTTATTAAACATCTTAAAATTTAGATCATTGCATGATGATTTCAGTGGTCGTTCTTAGTGCACAATAATTTTTTTACAACAATCAAGTTAATGGACTAAATTGAAGTTATCAAAAAAAAAAAAAAAAAAAAAAAAAAAAAAAAATCAAGCAACTTTAGACCATGCTTAGCCGCATTAGCAGCTTATTTAAGAATCTATGCTGCAAGTTATTTCTGTATAGACACCAAACTTTTAAAAGTTTTTTTTCTACTGTAATATCAAAAGAAATAATAGTTTTGCGTTTTATTATCAATACTTGAAGGAGAATGAATGAATCATCAACAGCTGTCATTTAGTACGCTAAATACAATTAAAATATCTATGTTATATCAAATTCAAAATCATAAAACTCAAAAGAAACGAAAACAATTTTTTGTCCCCCCCCCTAAACTGCAATTTACAATTTATTTACCTTATACTCTTAGTTGCTATAATGTAACAATAATTTTGCAGTCATCAGTTAAATGGAATGTGAACATATTGTTGCAAAACTTTTACGGTTTTTAGGTAATTTGAGGAAGCTTGCATATTTCAAAAATAGAAGAGATCACCAATGCTAACTAAATTTCGGAATAGGAAGACTGGTTTGCAAAGACAAAATGTTTTGTATTGCAGCTTTATTCAAAATACTGAGTATACTCTACATTCACTACAATGTTTTTCATGATTTAAAGGTTTACCTGACAAATTAAGTCATTGGATGGCAGAGTTTTAATTAAGTTTGGATAAGTCCAATTTCGACTTCAAAGGACAATGGCACTTCTTAACCCCTTTCAATTTTTTTAAATAGAATAACAGAAATATATAAAGGAAAATATAATGTATCACCCAAAATACTGTCGGAAATTAATATCTTATCACAAGCCATTTTGTCTTTACTCACAATGCTCTTTTATGTGTTGTTTTATTAATTTATTATTGAAAAAATTAATATATTAAATATCATATGCGCGGAATTGTGCGTGTATTATATCATGATATTTATATATTGTAATTGAATTGTAACTTTTTTCAGAACTGCAACTTCCTTGTATTTAGATTAAATATGAACATACCATTTACTCGTATACTTTAAAGAGGTAGAATTTAGTGCGGGAGAGTTTTTTTTTTTTTTTTTCTTGATTGATTTTGTTCAGGAGGCAATTGGTCCTACAATCGATTAAATTGCATTGGTATTATTGTTATTTTTTTTACTGTTCGTTCTATGTGTCATTCTGGTTCTTTTTAGGCTTCAGTTCGCTAATTTATAACATAATTTATCCTCTGCAAGAGAAAATTAAATGAATGATAGGAAATGAATATTTCAAATGCAACACATTCTTCTGTATTACTCATGTGCCAAAAACTTAACAAAAGAAAGTATTTAAGAGTTAATTCCTTCTTTGCTTTTGTATACTTTTGGCATTTTTATACCTATTTAATATTTTTCTATGTCACTTTTACCAACATATGAGCATATTATGTCCAGCCTTTTTTTCCACATTTAAATTGAATTTAAGGCCGCTCTGTTATATTACAGCAAAGTTCACTAGTTCATGTTTTATCTGTGATTATCAGAAAGAGGGCTACGATATCGCAGCTAGTTGGCTGGGGCTCCTAAGTGCCTTAATCGAGGCAGTTTGGCGACCTATACTTGTACTGGTTATATCCGAGATGCAAATCAAGAAGATAAAGTAAACTTGGCTGTTAATTGGAAGCTTTGTTAGAATTATTAAACTATTCTGAAATCAATTTTGAACGTTTCATACCATAACCATTTCGTACCAGTCATTTTGTACCATAGTATTGGTAATTTCGTACCATGGTATTGGTTGTTTCGTTCCATGATGTGACTATTTTATACCATGTAGTCATTTCTCACCATACGTCGAACATTTCGTACCATGTTTAGAAAAAAAATATATTATATTATTTGAACAGTAAATAACGCATTCAAAATTAATAAAATAAGAAAATATTATATTATGTATTTGCTTTATCTAATTTACTGATCATTAAACAAGTGAAAATCAATTAAGACAGTCTATTCAGGCAAACGGATATTTGACGTTACTGTATCTACAAATTACTTTTTGTGTTCATTAGAAAAGAATAAGTAGATAATCAGAACGGCATTCATGTCAAATTTGTATCATGGTTTACCGAATAATGTGACAAAGTAACCATGAACGAATTGCCACGCAAAAAGATTCAAGACAGTTCCATATTAAAAAAATTGCAAACCACAATTTCACGTGGACGGCATTTTTAAAATATTTGTCTTTTGGGGAAGAAAACATTGTGATAATGAAGAAATTGCTTGCCACTAGCAATGGTTTCCTTAGTAATTTTCCTGGTGGGGTGTATAAAAGTGGGACATACAATTGAACGCCAATCTAATCATAATTGAGCAATCAACAATCGTTCACCCTTCCACAATTAGATCTTAACTAATCTTACCTAACACGATCCAAAAAGCCAAACAATCTAATTATCAAATTCTCTGAAATTGATTGAGTCGCTTATTTGTGGTACGAGATGGTACTAAATGAATTATTCTTTGGTACGAAATGACCAACGCATGGTACAAAATTACCATTGTATATTATTAAATAACCGTAGAAATTATGGTACGAAATGGTTATGGTACGAAATGACTGTATACCTTTAAATTGTTCTAAAAACAATTTAAATTGGTGGATTGGGTTTCGTAATGCGTCAATAAAATCGAAAATATCAATTTTGCTCAAACATTATAAGTATATTATAAATTATGGCATGTTGATCATATATTTCCCGGCGATCGTTTTCAATACAGGCCGAGAAGACCGACGGGCCGAGATTACCACTGATAAAATAATGCCTCCCAGTCTAATTCTTACGCGTAGTGATATGTTAATTTCAAAGCGGCGAAAATAAAAATTCTCACGGTTACAGCTCGCTGACAGACCGATTTAATTTCTATGTTTTAAAGATAAAGAACTTGAGATCAAGGTAATTGTTATGCTTTGAATAAAGTGTAAACACCCTCGAACGTTACGTCAGTTATCCTTTTGGTTGTCAAATAATATGATCGTTGTAGTCAGCCCAAAGGTTTTTGTTTACATTTTTTGTTGCTGTCAAAAATGGCAGCCATGCCTCATTGGAAAAGAACAGGTGGTTTTGGAATGAAATATATCGGAACCTAGTGGTCTTTAGATAAAACCAGGTCTCGTACATTGTTCTCTAGATATTTAAATCCATGTTTAGATTCTTTGGGCTCAAATGCATCGGTACATTTTTCTAACCGATGTAAATAGAAAATGGCACTTTTCACTCTCTTTATTATCAGTATAACTCTACGTGCTTGAATTTTAGATAGTGAAAGGTATTTTTAGTACTTTTGTGTCTATTTCATTGTTTTGTTACAAGTTGCTACATTCCCATATCTTTCTATACCCTTTTTTCAAAATTTACATTTTCACATATTTCGGCCATTTTTATTTATGATCAACCCTTAAAATGGTACAAAAAAGATCTCAAAGGTCTCAAAGATATATTATCCTAATGTTTATAATGAAAGGGTAGAAATGTTGTTAAAGAAGAAAATGTTGGGTTTCATTATTCACTTTTTGCAGACAAGTTCATTTTGTTTCTGGACAAGTTAAAATGTCCGGGGACAAGTAGGGAAAATCCTTATTCCTACACCCCTGGGACTAGAACAAATCGTGACTTTTTAAAAAGCAAACACATACAGTAAAACAAAAATCAATCATTTAAAAAAGGAAGGTATTATCAAATGTATCAATTTGTTCAAAGTAGTGCTATAGGTGGTGAAAACATGGGTGTTATCATTTTAAATACCTAAATTGAACGAACTTACCCAAAATCTTCTATCTAAATCATGGTCTTAATCCAAGTTCACCCACCAGCTACATACGCCTAGGGGATTTCACAAGACAGAATTCATCCACAATGATCCATGTTGGGCCAAAGTAGGGAACACCGTGTGAGTGCTATAAAGCTTTCGAACACGCCCCAACACGGCCAGAGAATTTACTCTTCAAGTAGTGCAGCACACCGATTTGAGACTGTATCAACCATAGGCACTGGGGTTGAATGGGGTTTTACGCCGCTTTCAACAATCTTTCAGTTATATCGCGGCGGCTGAAGCACCTAACAATGGAATCCTGGTATTTCTCATACCAGTTCTGCCATTACATCCTTTCCTGGCCTCCAGCTGCTATCCCACATAGGTCTACGACCCATTGGTGAGAGACAAATAGTCGGTAAGGATGAGTGCCGCCGTCGGGGACCTCTAGATTGACAGTCCGACGCGCTACCAACTGCGCTATGACGGCGGCCCATAGGCACTTGGATTCAGGAATTTATAATAACGTACAAAACTCTACTATAAGTATATCTCTCTATAATATACATCATATAAGTATATCTTTTTTAGAAATTTCCAAATCAAAGTGCCTATGGTATCAACGAGCTGATACAGAAATCACAAATTGCTCCGTGATAGAAACACATTGTATTCAATTTAGTCTGTCAGTTTGAAATTAATCATGTGTCCCAATGCATGATACCAGTAAGTAACAACTACAGTTTTGTCAGTAAATACCTAACTTCGTAACACGTAAAATACAAAGACGAATAATACTGAAAATTCTTTACAACCCTTTAAACATTAGTGTTATCACAAAACATAAAAGAATCCTACTCAATCTTATAACTCTACAATAAAAACACCTTAGTCACCGGTTTGAGACCGTACTCGTAATTCTCGTGCAATTACTTGTTCCATGCATAGGTCCGTGTCAGCACGCCCTTATGGTAAAGAGAGAAGTATTCGTCCTATACTTTTATATAAATGAATAGGTGTGTGACCCTCAGATTTTACCCGTGTCATATTCGATGTTAAATAATCGGCTTTACCTTTAAATTGACCTGGAAAATATGACCAAACCGAATAGCCAACAGAAGTACTGGGTGAAATAGTGTTGATTTTCTTCAAGATTCTCGTAACTGCAGCTTGATTCCAGCTGTGGTTGTGTGCTTTTAACTTAAATAAAACATATCCGAAAGGTCTCGCTTCGTTGTGGTTCGATAAATGTTCAATGCCTTATAGCTTGAAACTTCACTAGCTCTAGTGAGAGATTTTTCATATAAAACTAACTAGTTGATTATTCTATTTACTATATCCCAAACAATTTTATTCTTCAATCGTTACCTATTTATTTTTATCATATTTGTCATCTTCGACCCTGGGAACCGTGTCCATTAGTATCAACGAATTTCGTTTTCAATTATTTCCGTACGCCATCTTGGATTGCCTTTCCAAGTGGGTGAGGGTTTAAACGGATTTTTTTAAAGGGAAAGTCCTTATTTTAAGACATTTAGAGGTTTGCAGTGTCAGGCACAAAATAATTTTGGCGAAACATATAAACAGTGTCTAAGGGCGAAAATCTAGTCGTCGATCTAAAGGCCCCGGGATATTTCGAACATCGATCGACCATTCAAGGCTTAGAATTGGACACAATCATAGGATAAGCAGTCTGTGATCACTCAGTCTCCTGATTTGGGCGTAGAAAGCAAGCTCATACGGACTTTGGGTGTCTATCACTTTAACTGCCATATCATCAGTATTCGAGGTCTGGGATAATTCTGGATGTTACGGAAAATTATGCATTTGTTTGAGTCAATCAGTGATAACACAAACATCCAGATTCGTTATTGTTTGAACTAGTTATTAACAAAACGGTTATTTTGATGTTGTAGATATGTTCGTTAATTTCTTCTTATTTCACTGTTTTGTGATTACTTTTTAGCCGAGGAATTGAATGTAAGGTCACCGTGCATTTCTCACTCTCCTCATACCTCGTTCACCATTGTTTCAACAGAAAAGTTGTAAAACATGTAGCTTATGTTTTAAAATCTTATTACAGTTGATAGTTTATGTGGAGGATTTAGTCAAAAAGTTTCGTTACTTAGCAATCCTAGCTATGAATATTAGCCATGGCAGGAGCGACCTGGCTATTTGGAAATAAAAGTAGTTCCTGATTTTCGGAGTGAAAATCGATATCATCACTAATGAAGATATCGAAATTCATTACACTTGGAAGATTTCACGACTAGGAATGTAATAAGAATGATTTTTGGTATGTAGTAGATCCTAGAAAACCTCTTCCTAATTCGTTCACGCCATTTCCATGCGTTGATACATTTAGTTGAACTTGTTACATGTAAGTACACCCCTTTTTATATAGAAACGTAGAAGGAAAACATCTTTGAATCTTATATAACACCTAAAAATGCATGATGTATCTGGAATTACCTTATAATTCTCTGCAGGATTTTTCAAGACAATAAATCTTGTTTGAGTAATCGTTATTATCTTCTAGTCTTGAGACATGTATATTATCTTCCGTCTAGTCTCCGAAAATCGAGAATCTTTTCTTATCATTTTAGACACTATTTGGGACCAGTGGCGCTATCGTTTTTAAACATGTGTATATCGAGGTTACTCAATCAGTTTTCACATAATCCCGCTTTTTATGCTCAACATGAAAAAGCTTTGGAAATCATTATGGATAATGAAGAAATCGCTTGTAACAAGCAATTCTTCATTATCCACAATGTTTCTTAGTGTAAAAGACAAAAAATGGAACTTAAACTTGTTGTCTGTTTTTTGTCGTTGTTCTTGTTATTGGAATTGGACCAATCTAGAATTCTGCTGAGTAGTAAACTGTTAAAAGACATTAAGACGTCATAATAGGCTTAAGTCTTACATGCTCTGTTGAAGATTGTATAAAAAAAGTGGGTGGGGGATAAGGTTCTTTTCTATATCAGAAATAAGCGTCTATGTGAAATATTGACATTGTGGAAATAAATCGAAAGCCGATTGAAATCATTATGCAATAGTAACCAAGTGCACTCAAAGGTGTAAGAAATAAAAAGCAAATTAAATCTTTAAGGATTATTTCGTTATTACGAAATACTATTTAGTAATTACGAGATACTTCTGAAATTATTTCGGAATTATGAAAAGGTAGTTCGTAATCAAGAAATAGTATTTCGTAATCACGAAATAATCTTCAAATTATTTCGTAATTACGAAATAGTTTTTCGTAATTACGAAATAGTAATTACTAAATATTAATTCGTAAATACAAAATAATTTAGATCATTTGCATATAAAAAAAATCTGAAATGTTACTTAGGGGTTTCGTAGAAATTGATTGTTCCCAACAACGGTTTTCCTGTAGTGTTTTCTTGAGGGGCGTCCAAAAGCTTCTTTGTGTGACGTTTTGTTTAACAGTAAAGACCGAATGATTGTTGTCTCAATCTATAAAATTCAGAAAATTATTGTATATTTCACTGGTTTACCAGTCTACGACCGATTGATCCAGTAACTTTAGTCCGTTGACATTTCTTAGAATCAGGTTTATTTACTTTTCAAAATAACCCGCGAAAGTACTCAGAAAGATTGTTTCCTTATTAGGATTCAAAATAGAAATGATCACGGAAACTTATTACAAAACCATTGTAAGTCATTATTTATTTGTAAACAGCTTAGGAAATGGCAATGCATCACTGATGATGTAAGATTGTTTAGACTAACTTGCGCTCTTTCCTAAAGTATTTCCATCAAAGAACTGTCACAAATTATTTAACCAATTCCCACATAATGACGATTTTGTCGCCCCCTTTAGAAAAAAAAGGTTTTGAAAGCGTTGTAACAAGCAATCCTTTCATTATTCAGGATGCTTTCTACTAAAAAAAAAAAAAAAAAAAAAAATCATGAACTCAAAAATGTCGTCTGAGGCTTTTGATTAGGACCAATCCTGTTGTCTGGTAACGGGTTAAGCCGTTCCTTATTTTGCACTTTTAAATGTCATTTACTTTAATGATTTTAGATTTTATGATTTTTAATTTGCAGAGGTATACCAGAAGACGCTCAATGGCTTAATCGCATTTCTTTATGAATTCGCTCGACATTTTTATAT